>OX465559.1:6898572-7498572 GCA_950022955.1 Xestia ashworthii | reverse complement strand
GTCTACACTATAGAGTGTAGATGTCCCCTTTTTTGTGGATCAGGGTGATTATTGCGTTGTGCCATGATGCAGGTAATTTAGTCTCCACGATGCATTTTGTAAATAATACTTCGAGCACATTGTTGACGACCCTTAAGTTGATTTTAATCATCTCTGGTAACACGACGTCCTCCCCTGCTGCTCTCCTATTTTAAATTGTTGTGTAGTCAGCATTACTTCAGCTGAGATGACATCGGGAATTTCTTCGCAGCCTACATTCTGGTGCTGCTCCGCTCTTACTTTTTGGCTATTGCCAATGGGCGATTTCAGCGCGAGTGGCTGCTCTTTATTTGTGATTTCTTCCCCATTTACGTTGAGGAGCTTAAAGATTGATTTCCTGCTTTCGTTCAGCTTCAATTTAAGAACCCTTCGGCTGCTGTTCTTCTTGGATGCTTCCTGTATGAGGTTGATGTTATAGTCAGTCAAGTCGTTCCGAGTCTGCTTACGGATGCACTTCTGTAGGTCTCTGTATTCCTGACTATCCAAGTTTCCCTCACTGCATAGTGACCCTCTTTGGTCCATCATTTTTATAGTGCCTGGTGTTAATTTAGTCGGTCTATTTGGTAGGACACTTGGGGTGATTTCGTCAAGGACGTGAGTTAATGCTGTTGTTAGTTGATCGCTGCTCTTACCAAGCGATGACTGCTGCCTGTGGAGAACCTTTTTATCACAATGACGTCTTCGACGATAGATTTATAGTTTGTGATGATATGACACAAGAATGAATATGACTATATTCATTCTTGTGTAAGCCGCCAGAGTGCCTCCATGTCCACTTACGCTGCTCTTGTTTTTTAAAGAAGTTGTTCATAGCAGTGAGTTAGCTAGTAGAAAATTGTAGTTGTAGAGTAGGAACATTTGTCCTAGCTAGAGCATTTTTTTGCTAGTTCCCTATGCTAGTTTTTCTGCTGTTCTCCTTGTCACCAACTCGCGCTGAAATCGCCCATTGTTACGGTATATTTGGTCTTAATTTTTATTTCAGAGCTCGTAGTTCTTCGTAGATCTCTTCTACAATTTCGTCCTGGAGACTTGATGTTGAGAGATATGCTTGTATTTTTTTTTTATTTTATTCATTTTGCTGAGTCTTTAGTATTCGTAGTCTTCTTCAACCACATAATGTTTGTATGTAAGGTGATCCAAAATGCTGTTTACTTCAACCACATGCTGTTTTATGGTTTTGTTAATTATGAAGCCAAGTCCTCCGATAACAGGTCTGGGGCCGTCGCGGTAGTAGAACATATGGCGTTAACTCGCCATGTTGTAGGGTCGTCATCGGGACTTCCGTACCTTTTCTAGAGTGTACCCATGCCACTGAATTCCCCAGCACTCCCTGCTTACCCTACCGGCCTGGTCCGAAACTACTTATTTCGGTTTCCCTTTATTCGCAGCTATCCTACATACTACAGGATGGTTCACTATCCGCCACCTGTGACCCGGTAGGTAGCTGAGGCTCGCTCCCCTAGGTTGTAAGAATAAGTTTTCAGTAAATTTTAGCTCTTCATAGGAGTAAAAAACATAATCTATAATACTTGATTGCTAATTTAGTAAGACTGATTTAAGCAATTACACTACGTTGTATTTTTATAAATGCATATTAAAATGATTCGTATAATATAAGGTTTTTGCATTATACCTTATCTTTGTTTACATATGTTAAAAAAAACAGTTTTTAGTTATACACAATTTCAGTGCACACGCACAATTTCTGTGTCACCAATACAATTTCTGTGGCAATAATAAAATTTCTGTGGCTCGCCAATTTCGGTGACCCAAATAACTCTCTAAGTAATTTATTTATATAATCCCCATTTAAAAAATGTATATATAAAGTGGATATGTCGCGCTTTATTATTAAAGTTTTAAAAAAAACCTGGAAATGAAAATGTCCATGGAAATTAGGTAAAAAATTGAGTTGTTGAAATTGACTCAGATCAGTAGATTTTTTTCAAATCAGGTACTTAGATCTACTGCTAAATCTGGCATCACTGAGCCTAAATAATAACATGTTGGAACGATTTGGGAGAACCGAACTCCCCTATTAAAACAATTTAGAAGGATCTTCTGTGGTATGGTACAAGAAAAAAATCACAAAAATAAAATCCTCACAGTCGAAGTCGCGGGCAGAAGGTAACTTGACAATAATTATCCTCTTGTATATTCCATAAATTATTAAAGTGTCAGCCTTCAAACCGAACCTTACAGCTTACCGTGCTTACTTTAATTTATTAAATACCATTCACATTAGTAGGTACATTTGGTATCATGGCTGAAACTGCAACACCCCATGTGGAATTTAATTGATTTTATAAATTAAGTTTAACACGTCGAAATTTGTTTTCCCTTTAAATTAGACGAGGTCGGTGTTTCGTACCCGATTACTTTGAGAAGAAACAGCTGAATAAAATTGTGGGATTAATTAGTCTTCTTAGAATTGATTTGGGCTGTTTCTTCTACAGAGTTATGTTCAAAGCCCGGAATAGGTAGATTGATTTTATGTACTTGTATCACGAACTGTCATAGAAATCATTACATGGATAAGCCTTTTTCCCGGGATTTCGTTTTAGTACTTACGGGACTGAATTAAATATTTTGAATGTATGGATTCTTAAACCACTACATATATAGAAAGCTAATAAAACATTTTAAATTGATTTTTATAAATATAAATACTAATATTATAAAAAAGAAAGGTTAGTACTTTTGTAATGGATAAAGACAAAAACGATTGGCCTGATTTTAAAAATTCTTTCACCTTTGTTGGAAAGGTATGTTTTCCCCATGTATTTATTATGTGTGTAATACTCCTTTTGCCCATAGTATACCTAACCTTATCCCAAATTATTTGGAGTCAGTGCAGTGTGTCTGTCTCTCTTCTTCCTTTTTTTCCTCAAGTTTGCCATGCCATAGTTTTTTTTTTTCACTATAGAAGGCCAGTTACTCGTACTTGTACCGTGGAAATGATGTTGAATTGTGTATCGCAAATGCTTTAAAACCCATTTAAACATAAAAAAATAGAAACATCCGAATTGAGAACCTCCTCCTTTTTAGAAGTCGGTTAAAAAATAAACCTTGCTCAACTTGCTAAAATTATAAATGCATAAGTTTGTAAGTTTGAATGTTTGCTGCTATTTCACATCAAAAAGGCTGAATCGATTTGGATGAAATTTAAAATGGAGATGGTTTATACCCTAGATTAACACATAGATAACATTTTATCCTGAAAAATTCAAAAGTTTCCACAGGAATAACTATAACTCTACTTTTTTGAAATGCACGCGGGCAAAACCGCAGGCAGCAGTGATTAGTAGGTACTTGTCTTCATCGTACATGTTCCTAACAATTTTGATAGTCCGGAAAAATCTTTTTAAAATTCCGGAATCTCGGAATCCCGGAGGCATGTCCATATTAATATATACGTTTCAGGTTATTGACCCCAAATCAATCAACCTATTCCGGGCTTTGGTTATGTTACTTGATCAAGATTATAATATCTGGATAACTATAGTCAAGTCGAGTAACATTTGTAGCTGCGTACGGAAAGCTTTATCAGTTTAATTCATTTGAATGAAAGTCATTCAGTATTAAGGTCACTAATTAGAAAAGTATACGGGTGTTAGGACTGATTTGATGTCCATGTCACCATGTAGCTGATTCATGTTTCATAACGATCTGTTAAAGTTATGTTTTGGATGAACATGAAATAAAATATTAATTTTTAGGTTTCATTAGAAATTCTTTAAAAAAAAAAGTACCTACCTAAGTAATCTTAATTAGCTGTTAACTAAGGAGGTAGGTATGGTATAGTATATGGGATGAAAAAAAAACGTATTATAAATCATAGCTATTGCCATTTGCTACATTTCAAGAGAAACATATATAAACATACCTGGCTAGAAGAAACAGAAACATTGAAGATTATATTCAACATTTAATGTTTTGAGTAAAAAGCAAGTCCTACTTTTTATTAATATGTTTTTTGCAGGAATTTCGCAGTAGCAGATGGCAATAGGCTTACCCCTATTACATAAGACTTAACTTGACAAAATGTGGGTGTAGTATTAAGTACACCTCTGACTTATATAATGAAATATCTATACTTCGGGGATGCAGTTATGTTATGTAAAAATATTAAAAATGCGATGTAAAACACACAATTTTATTCCAAACTTACTGTGCTGAATTCATTTTGAGAACAAAACCTAAAAAAAGTTAACTATTTGAATGACAACAATCAGATATTATGTTGTTGACACACTTATAAACTTTAACATCAGCGTTATATCTATTGAAAACATATCGTAAATATAGATCCGTAGTGGCCAGGCCTCTACAAGTTCCATAAATGCTTTAGCTTGTTCTCTCATTGTCTCCGGAGATCATAGTTTATTATAATCTTGTTTACAAGAATCCTCGTTTGATTGCGAACTAGAACTAATCGTTCACAAGCGGTCGACATAATAGCCATGTAGCAAACCCAAATAAAAGACGACACTATTGCATTTATCAATAGAGCTATGTTATTAATTGATGTGCGGTAATAGTAGAGACAAGTCCACATGATTATAATGTTAAATATAAAAGTACTCATTATTATTGTCAGAATTTGAAAGTTGAAAACCTCATTGATCGTGGAACCATTCTGCCCTATAACATCGTACATCTTCGCCAAATCTCGTATTTTAGTATTCCTTTCCGAAGCATGGCCAATAAAATTGAATTTCTTCGAAGTTTCAACTGGTGTCCAACTTACTACAAAAACTGTTGTACAGCCCTTGTTATTAACAAATGTTTTCAAATAGTTGTTAATCATTTCAAGTCTGTGCCTTAGAAAATCGACATGTATTTGCAAAACGTTAAAATTTCCAGTTTTTGAACATAATTCAGAGGTCCAGCAGCAATTGCCCATGCTGAATCTCCTGTAGTAAGCGAATCTAAAAGGTTGTTAATCAATTCAGTAACGAAAACAGTAAATATGTATTTATACGTTCCTGTACGTGATCGGCGATAAAAATTACTGTATTTCTTGACTTGCAACAGTTGCAACATGGTGTCCAGTCTAGCAAGCGTTCGAGCGAAGATGCGAATGTTTTTAGAATTGAGAAAAAAAGTAGTTGATGTAGTACAGAGAGCGTATTGAATGATTAATATTAATATACAATTTTTATCAGCAGTTTCCATGATTTTTTTCATACTATTTTAATTAGTTAAAATAGTCGAATAATTTAAGTAAAATCACAAGCTGTAAAAACTTTCATTTTCCAATTGGGTGGTCGTAATTCTTGATTGACAAAAGAAAATCTGAATATTCCGAGAAGATATTCAATAATAATTATCATCTTCATAGTGTCACAGATTATAGTGTCTACAATTTTCTTCTACGTTTTTTTCTCTTCTTATGGTGAAAATATCTTTATTGCCTTTTCAGGGTCGAAACGTTTACTCAAAGTTGGACTGAACTTAGATATAATTATGTACAACTAGCTGACCCGCGCAACTTCGTCTGCGAGTGAGGGTTAATTTTTTTTTAATAAAAAGTATCGTTACTTCTAATACCTCCAAGAATATGTGTACAAAGTTTCATGATGATCGGTTGAGTAGTTTTCGCGTGAAAGCGAAACAAACAAACTTACATTCACATTTATAATATTATAGGAATACACCAGCACTTAAAATATCACCTTTTTGCCATTGTCTATGTTTTGTCAAGTTCCATTACCATAATTACATTCTAGTTCTTAAATGAATAATATATTGTAGTGTCCGTTAACATCGATCTGATAAGATGACGATAATATTTTGTACATGGTAGTCACGAGTACTAATATATGCTAACACCCAGCTTTAAAAAATGCGTTTTGCATTGTCATTGCAATTTGATGTTGTAACGAACATAGTATTTTGGAATCCATATTGTTATGAAATAAGTTGAATCGTTATTCCGAGTATCATACCTATTGGTGTTCGTGACTGTACACACACGTCACTTGCGAAATATCATCATCATCATCATCATCTACATATTAAAAATAACAGTGATATTAAATTGTCGACTGTAGCAAAATAATCAGAGAATTTGTTCCTTTATCAAAAGTAAAAGATGAGGGAGAATGTGGTCCAAGGCCAAGGATGAATCATATAATATAGTGATGGTTATAAAAGAAGTGTTGATTAAATATACGACTTTAAAACTATGGTATAGTAATTAGTAACATTCGAAAAAGAAACAAAACAAAAACCTAAAGTAAACTTATCATTACTCGATGATGATGATGCTATATGATGACGATCATAAGAAAGAAGCTATGATTCCAAGGAAAAAGTATAATATTATGGAAAATGAAATAAAATAATAAAAGTCAGTAATAATATCTAAGACAAAAATAAGCAATCATTTCCCGAAGTCTCTCGGACAGACTTAAATGCCCTTCTGGGCTTCTGCGTGTTTGAACAGTACATTGTAACCGTCCATTTGGTATATGATTCATCTTACCAATGGCGACGCTTAGACCAACTCCCATACATTTTTGCCCACTGTCTTTTATGTGAGAAAGTTTGGAAGTGACAGAAAAGGTGATAGAAAAGTTGAAAGAATACAGTTGTCTTCAGAATGACCATAGGATTAGAATCGATAAATAAGGTTTAATGATGAACGGGGTAAATGAAGGAAATACCTTTTGGATAGTGCAACTAAACGTTTTATTTTTACCGTACTCGTACTACACAAACCCGCACGCGTTGGCGTCACACGAACGCGTAACGTAGAAACATTTATCAAAATCAGAAACAAAGTACAACATGAGAACAATAATCGTATACATTTTGTAAATTAGTCAAACAAATATTTGTTTGCAAAAATCATTTTCTGAATCTCAAAGTTAGTTTAGAAGACCTTAGATTCTTATTAAATGAGATATTTGAATGATAACAATTAAATACGTGGTTGCTACGCTCATAAACTTCATTATCAGCTTAATATTTATAGAAAACATGTCATAGACATATATCTGTAGCGGCCAGGCCTCCACGAGTTCCATGAACGCTTTAGCTTGTACTCTCATAGTCTTCGGTAAGTTGTAGTTCATTATGATCTTGTTCACAAGCCTTTTTGTCTCGTTTCGTGATATAAGCAGTCTTTCGCAAGAGAATGACATAAAACCAACATTACAAATAGTATTAAAACACCAAATCATATTGTTTATCAACTCACTTAAATGATAGTCAGGTGAGTAGTAGAAGGAGATCGATATCGATATTATTGAAACTACACATGTAAAGGCAGACACTAATGTTAAGAAAATCTGGAAGTTAAAAACATCATTAACCGAGTAACAAATTTCTCCGATGTTATCATAAGTTGTGGCTAGATCTCTTATTTTTATATTTCCTGCTGATGGACGTCCAATGAAATTGAACGTCTCTTCGGTCTTCTTTTTTGCGCCCCTGACTGTAAAAATTGGCATTTCTATGTCTTGTTCTTGGATAAAACCTTTCAAATAATTATTGATAATGGACAGTCTACCATTTATCATGACAGCATATGCGCAGAAAATGAACACTTCTAATTTCTGGATGAAATATAAGGGCATTACGATAGTTCCCCATTCAACATCCTCCATGCTACACAAATCTAGCACTCCATTAATTATATGTATTATTGTTATATACATTAGATACTTATTGAGCTGTGATCCCATGCTGTTATAAAAAACCTTGCATGTTTCCACTTGCAGTGTGGTGTCTACTTCGGCTAGCAAAGAGACCATACGAATATTTTTTGAACTGAAGATAAAATTAGCAGCTATTGTCGAGGCAGCGTATTGAACAAGTACCACAAAAGAGGGAAACAAATCCATAACGCTGATAATAATAAATTGTCTGGGAATGTTTTCTGGAGATTTTGAAAAGAACAGGGACCAGAAAAATAAAGCAGCATAGATTGACGTTATCAAAATTCCGAAAGCTTTCATTTTCCAATTTGGTTGAAGTAGTTTTCCGTTGACAAGTTGAAATCTATATATTCCACAGCAGTACTCAAGCATAATTTCGGGTTTAAGATTGTTAATAATTGCGACTATTTTCTTTTTTTCACGACTTTTTTCCATTTCTTCATTTGAATCCCTGTCCTGTTCTTTTTCCTCTTCCATATTTGATTAAAAAAGAGTTTTCAAAAAATATTTGATAAAAGCGTCTTTTAGTTGGTGTATTGCCAGAATTGAAAGATGTCGTCCAATGAATATCAAATTGTTCATTTCAGATAAAATAAAAATCCATTACGGTAATACTATTTGCTCGCCCGTCATTATTTTCCAAGGATGTATTGTAGGTGTAGTCAAATATAACTTTATTGATCCATAAATTAATTATTTAGTATGCAACAGTTCTTAAACCGATATTATTATATATTAAAAAAAAAATGTTGTGTTTCAAATTGCCGATTGAATTTCAACAAAGTTTTGTATACTAGTGAGAGGATCTTTCTGGCTGACTTTTTAGCTGAGTAACCTTATCATTGACTGCACTGACTCTGCGCATTTAATGAAATGGAATGTTGTGTGGCATTTCTTATTCTTTCATTGTTTAATCGAATTCGGATGTTTAAAAACAAATGAATTTAAATTTGAAACTATTTATTTCTCATGCAATCATAAACGAGACAATTTTTCTTGTTCGGGGGCTAGGCCACCCACATAAATTATAGCATATAATCATGAAACTTACATTGATTTGTTCCTTATAACCTCTAGATTCCAGTGGTTAAATTAGCTAAGCATTGTCTAAACGGAATAAATGCGAAAAATCTGCAAAAACACTTACGAAAATCAAAATAAACAGAAATAGTAAATGTCAAAATAATGAAGTTGTCTGTCAATCACTAAAAAAGTGGCTTCATAACGTTCCGTGCCACGTTGATGCGATTTTAGTGTAAACCTTTAAAAATATAGCATTAAAAATGCTCACAGTTTAATAATATTTTTTTTTATATTCTTTCGGATTCTATAATAATTATAGCAAATATGATTACCAACGGGTAGGTACCGTACTTTTTTTAGTAAACAGAAAAAAAACGCCCCTTGACATTGACCAAAACAGGAATGATTTGACTCGCAATAAAATATTATAACATAGCTTATTTATTATGATTTTAAGATTTCGTTTTCAATTCTACGTAATATTTCGTTTACTACCATAGTAAAATGGTTACTTTTTTTTGGTGTTATTATGAATAATAAATGCAATGACCTGGTGGGCCCAAAAAAAACTATCTCCTTTATAATACATCCGCAATAACGCTCAATCTTTCCATTGCAAGATTATGTGCGCTATTGAATTATATATTAGTCAAACTCGCTCACAGGTATTTGTCCAGTAGTAGGCCCACAGGTATGCCCCCTTCCCCGTTTTATATCTTTCAATGGTGAAGTATAATTTCAAGTTATTTGTTATTTGCTGTCGAGGTTTTTTATTTTCAATTTTTTGCTGTCACCCTTCTTACAACATCTTTACCAGTATCAACATCCACTGATCCTACCCTATTTATTTCTTCGTTTCCCAAGTACGCCGACAAAACCCTGCACTTTCAGACAGCTGGCAGTGAGTTGCAGAAAATGAAACATTAAGTAATTATAGCTCATTTATTTTGACTTGATTGACGACTGTTGCAATCAAAAACCTTAAATCAACCTCAAATATTTATAAAACGGAAACGTAGGTACTGAAAACAGTTTGTGTGACAAAAATACCTAATAACTATGTTTAGAATCGTCATCGTCAATCATTTAATGTTTTCCCTACTTTAATTGTTTACTTTTTTATGTGATTACTTGTGTAGTGGCAAAGGGGTGTGAATTATTTGGCATGCCTAACTTCCGCCGTTTTAGCAAGTAGCCGTGCATTAAACTTGCATTAGTCAAAAGTCATATCAGTATAAACAAGCATTGTTTAGGACAAAATCTACTAAAGAGTCACGTTTCCGACATTTAAGATTACAAAGTTATACATAATTATGTTATTATGTACAACTTTGATTATATTAGCCACAGCCACGTATGAAACCTTTATCTTAGATTTTGGAAATCGCTTTAGAAAATGTTGTCTTATTCAGTCATTGCTTCTACTGATGCCAGCTATTGATGATAATGGGATTTACGCATGGTTGCTATTTTAAAACAAATAAAATTATGGAAGTTAGACGGTGTCAGGCTTCATACAGAAAAATACCAAAAAAGTTAAAGGTGAGCTTAGAAAGTTTAATGATAAAAGCAAATACTAGGATGAAGAAGCTTATATAAAATGAGATATTTGAATGATAACAATTAAATATGTCGTTGCCACGCTGATAAACTTCAACATCAACTTAATATCTATAGAAAACATATCGTATACATAGATCCGTAGCGGCCAGGCTTCCACGAGTTCCATAAACGCTTTAGCTTGTACTCTCATCGTCTTCGGTAAGTCGTAGTTCATTATGATCTTGTTCACCAGTATTCTAGTCTCATTGCGTTTTACAAGCAGCTTTTCACAAGTGAATGATAACATACCAATATTGCAAATTGCGCCAAAACACCAAATAATGTTGTTTATCAACTCATTTAAATTAGAGTCATTCACGCGGTATACGGTGATCGATATCCAAATTGTTGCAACTATGCTTATAAAGGCAGACACTAAAGTCATGAATATCTGGAAGTTAAAAACATCATTTATCATGAAACAAATTTCTCCGATTTTATCATAAATAGTGGCCAGATCTCTTATTTTTATGTTTCTTACTGATGGACGTCCAATGAAATTGAATGTCTTTGCGGTCTTCAATTTTGAGCTCCTAACTGTAAAAATTGGTAATTTTTTGTCTTGTTTTTGAATAAATTCCTTCAAATAAATATTAATTATAAAAAGTCTACCATTTACCATAATAATATTTGCACAGAAAATAAATACTTCTAGTTTTTGAATCAAATATAATGGCCAAAACAAAGCATCCCACACAACATCATCCACACTATACAAAGTTATGACTCCATTAATTATATGTAATATTATTATAGAAATGAGGAACTTATTGAGCTGTGATCCCATCCTTTTATAAAAACCTGTATATGTTTCCACTTGCAGTGTGGTGTCTACTTCTGCAAGTAAAGTGACTATACGAATATTGATCGAACTGATGAAAAAATTTGTAGTTATTATCGCGGCCGCGTAATGAAAACCGACCACAGCTGTAGGAAGTGCATCTATAAAGTACATAATATAAGATATGTCATATTGAGGATCAGGTACGAATAAGTAGCAGATAATTCCAGCAGTAGCATAGATTGACCAAATTGTTATTCCAAAAGCTTTCATTTTCCAATTTGGGGGAAGCAGTTCTCCATTGGCAAGTTGAAATCTAAATATTCCACAGCAGTACTCAAATATCGTTTCAGATTTGAGATTCTTAATAATTTCGGCGATTTTCTGTTTTACATCGCTATTGTCGATTTCTTCATTTGAGTCACTGTCTTTTTCGGTTTCGTCTTCCATGTCTGACAAAATAACTCTTCCTTTTGGCTTTGCCGTAGTCGGGTAAAAATAAAGAGAACACCTTTATTTAAGTCAGGTCAGATCTTAATATTTTGACGTATGTTAGTTAGCGTAGATAACAAGATCTCACTAAAATTTCAAATTGTTCAAAATAAAACAAAATTCCATTAGGTACTGCCATACTGTTTGCTCGCTCGATCATTATTACCTGTTCAAGTGGTTGTAAAGTCAAATAAAAGTTTATCGATTGACCATTTAATTATTTAGAGTGCAACATATTACAAACCACCTTTTAATGTTCTAGAGCTATTATCCTACATCATTTACAAAATATTAATATAATGATAAAAATATGTAAAGGACACGGACAAATACTGCCCCAACTGAACAAAAATAAAAGTATTGCAAATAATAATAATAAAAAAATTTAGAATTTTGGACGATGACCAACGTTACGATACCAGAGGAACTCAAATTTTTTTTTAAATTTTGATTCCTCTCGAAAAGGCCGATTTACCTCTAATAGAACAGTTGCTGTAATATTAACAAAGAACAGAACAGGGGTTCTAAAATGGCCGCTTTAGCAGAATCGTAAATGAATCATGTTAAAAAATCAAATTCTTAAAATGGTCTTTTTAACCATTACCATAAAGTCCGTTTCAAGAATTTTAAATTTTGTTTAATAAAATGAATCACGAAAATTAAAAATTCTTAAAACGGACTTTATGGTAATGGTTACAAAGACCATTTTAAGAATTTAATTTTTTTCAGCAATCACTGCAGATTTGCTGTCTATTTTTGAAGAGTTCCATTGTATATCTCCGAAGATCAGCCGATCAGATCTTCAGCAAATTAAAATGGAACCATACGGGAAGCACCAGCTTTCAAATAAAAATAGAACCATCAAAATCGGTTCCTTTGCGGTCTGTTAGGACTGATTCCTATAATGTACTGATCTCATAATGAACAAAAATCAAAATCACCTTTTCCCAAAATGACTGTTTCGGAATGTCGGAAATAAAACTGTCAAATTCATGTACAGTCAGAAACACTTTATTTTTTAAATTAAGGGTGCGTTTACAAGGGCACGCCACGACAGTGGCGGTAAGTCCCCTCTTTGAGGAGTGGCTAGAGAGGCGCCACGGCGTCCTCACCTTCCGCCTGACGCAGGTCCTCCGGACACGGATGTTTCGGGAGGTACTGCACCGAATCGGCCGGGAGGAGACGCCCGGGTGTCTCCACTGCGAGGATCGACCGGAGCACACGGTGGAGGTCTGCCCTGCGTGGGCGGAGCACCGCCGTGTCCTCGTAGCGGCGATCGGTGGCGGCGACCTCTCGCGTCCGGCCCTGGTTCAATCCATGGTCCGGAGCGAGACGGAATGGGAGGCCGTCACCTCCTTCTGCGAAGCAGTCATGCTAGCGAAGGAGGTGGCGGAACGAGAGAGGGAGAGAGCCTCCCTTCCCGGCCGCCGCGGGAGACGCACCGGGCGTCGGGGGCTACGTGGTGGCTACCGGCCACCGTAGATGCGGGCCTGTGGACGGTTAGCTATGGGCTAGCTAGCCGTCCGTCCGTCTAACGACGACAGGCCGTGTCGACGGCGCGTTCGTGTTCCACGCGCGCCTCAAAGAGATGTCAGCATAAAGAGAGGGGCCCGCAAGGGCCGAAGCCTGCCGGGGTTGCGGGACTGTTCGAAAGAGATACCGCGGCCCCGGAACGTGAAGGGCGAGGAAGGAACATGGATGGGTTTTAGTCAGTAAAAGTCTGACACTCCCTCCCGCTCCGCCCAGAGAGTGGGAGAAGTCATTTGATGATTTCA
Source organism: Xestia ashworthii (assembly GCA_950022955.1). Taxonomy (NCBI): domain Eukaryota; kingdom Metazoa; phylum Arthropoda; class Insecta; order Lepidoptera; family Noctuidae; genus Xestia; species Xestia ashworthii. The sequence goes on along the minus strand of OX465559.1, from coordinate 7,485,193 downwards.
TATCCTAAAAAAAAAAAAGGGTGCGTTATCAAATCTGACCAAAATAAGCAGTTTTTCGGTACACTTTGCGGCAAAACTAAACTAAACTAAATGTAAATAATAATTACCACAGATAGATTACTCCACCCAGTCGAAAGATCAGAGGTAACAAACACAAAAAAAAACACGTAGGTGCGGAGGGGCGGGGCGAGGCGGGCCGCGAGTTGAGGAGCACGTGGTTGTAACACTCGCCACCGCTGCTGAATCTGGCCGGCTTCAGCCGGCCAGCAAGCCGAATCTGCGGTGGTGAGCGTTATACCCATCTGCGACGATAAGCTCGCGTGGGCCCGCCGAAGCCCCGCAGCGCCGGAGCCGTGACAGAAACCATGCCTGCTGCATGATGCTTGCTCGTTTGCATGCTGCATGCTTGCTTTCATGCTGCATGCTTGCGTTCTGCATGCTTACTGCATGCTTGATGCATGCTAGCTGAGTGCTTGCTGCATGCTTGTTGCATGTTCGCTGCGTGCTTGCTGCATGCTCGCTGCATGCTTGCTGCATGCATGCTTGCTTCATTCTATTTGCATGCTTCCTGCATGCTTGTTGCATGTTTGCTGAATGCTTGCTACATGCATGGTGTATGTTTGTTTGCATGCTTTATGCTTGAACTGAATATTCGATACGATCTTTCGACTAAATCATTATTACTCTAAAATCTACCAATTAATTATTCGGTCAAATGAATAATTATATAAAATGACTTTAATGTAACTAAAATTAGCCGGAGCGAATTTCGACAAAACGTTGTTATACCAAACAAGGGTGAACCATTTTATATATCTGTTTATGCTGGGGTACAGACTCATACAATTTTTGGACAAGTCCTTTAAATCAGTAGTCAGTCAAGTAGTCAAAGGGCATAAAAATATCGTCTGCATCGCTGTTAATGGAGAAAGTGTCCAGCAGGCTGCGGGTGGGCATCGCCACGTTGGATGGCCATGATGATGCTGGTTCTTTGGCCAAACAATGATAGTTTCTCTTATACAAGGTCCCATTAAAATAGATAGACAAATTTTAACGAAGCGTCCCAGCGTCGTGTACGTCTAACCAAAGATATTCAAGAAAAAAATACTAATTATAATGATTTTATTTTGCGCGTAATTACCTACTATCTCCTATTTATCCTAAGAACACTATCCTAAAAAGGTGATGTGTAGTCAACTGAAAGTTACTATGGTTAAATACAGAATTGTTATTCGGAGTGCCGGCAATTTATTATTTTTATTATTTTGGATCAAACTCGGTCATCAAAATTGAGCACGCGGTTAATAAACAACTTTGCACTCTTTTTTTTTTTTTTTTTTTTTTTAGGATGGGAAATCATCAAATGACTTCTCCCACTCTGGGCGGAGCGGGAGGGAGTGTCAGACTCTTACTGACTAAAACCCATCCATGTTCCTTCCTCGCCCTTTACGTTCCGGGGCCGCGGTATCTCTTTCGAACAGTCCCGCAACCCCGGCAGGCTTCGGCCCTTGCGGGCCCCTCTCTGCTGCTGACATCTCTTTGAGGCGCGCGTGGAACACGAACGCGCCGTCGACACGGCAACTTTGCACTCTTGTATAACAAATAACTTGTCGCGTCGTGACGCGAATGTAAATAATTGTAAATAATAGAAATTACATGGCAATACCAAATCGATATGAACAACCAATTGCAACGAGATGTTGATCTACTCTATGGCGAAGGCAGGATGGTTGTCTATGGTAAGTTTCCGCCTTAACGATATATCTTGAAGACGGCCATTTTCTTGGCGTCCTCGGAGGTATGCTGACAAGTCGCTCGTCAATGGAGTGCTGTGTGAAAGCTAAGTAGAAATATCGCTAAGTAGAGCTTAGCTAAGTAGCCCTAAGTAGCTTTTGAGTAGTTGCTATTATTAGAGTAATATAGCATGAGGCTAAAGTTGTTAGCTGGTGGCGGTGCTTGTAGATTGTTAGATATGATGTAGAACAAGTAACGCTGTAATGATTGAGCCTGTGTCGAGCTGGCCTCGTGGGTAGCACGTGGCAGATCGACAAGCCTGGCTTATGAAAGCCACCTAGTAAAGAGCCTGTGTCGAGCTGGCCTCGTGGGTAGCACGTGGCAGATCGACAAGGCTGGCTTATGAAAGCCACCTAGTAAAGAGCCTGTGTCAAGCTGGCCTCATGGGTAGCACGTGGCAGATGGACAAGGCTGGCTTATGAAAGGCCCCCCTGAAGAGATGGTATGTACTAATAGTCTGCCGAGCCGGCCTCGTGGGTGGCACGTGGCAGCAAGGCAAGTCTGGCTTGAGAAAGCTTAAAGGCCTAGAATTGGAATGGACGGCCACGAGGGTCGGATCCTAAACAACTGCTTAGAGTTGGGGATTCCTTGGGCAGAAGAGTGCAAGGGTTGGCTAAGAGGGTCTGAACCTAAGCAACTGCTAGAGTTGGGGATGTATGAACTAATCAACCCCTTATATCCTTAATGGTGCATGAGTATGGCGCTAATGCTTATTTCTATTTACAGCTTGGAAGAGGTGGCATAATCACGGGCCGGATAGACCGCCCTGACCATGCTTCCTTCTCCCCGCCCGTGGTACCGAAGTAGTTAGTATCAACGGGCATTAACACCTACAGATGGTGAACAGCAGCGGGTAGCAGCTAGCTGAAAGGCGCGTCAAGGGACAGGTGATACAGCTGAAGGTGAAATAAGGACGAGGACAATAAAGCGAGGTACGATACTCAAAGTATTTATAACCATGATGAGATCATTATATGTATTATTCGTGCGCCTGCTTATGTAAGCGAACCTAAGGCACGACTATATTACATACCCCATATGGCTTACATAATAGAGCAGGGGCGTCACGATATAATTATTGTCGGACATTCTCACTATAGCTTCTGCCAGCGGCTTGGCTCGCGTGAAGTTTGATAATTTTGTCTTACTTTATGGGATAAAAAGTATCCTATGAGTTAATCCAGGTTACTTATAAACTATCTGTGTGCAATCATGTTCATCCAAATCCGTTCAGTAGTTTTTGCGTGAAAGAGTAACAAACATCCAAACATCCATACTCACAAACTTTCGCATTTAAAATATTAGCAGGATTGTATTAACAAAATCGTACGACATTTTTATTTGCACAAAATTGATCAATTTAACTCGAATTAACATCAACTAAGCCCGTTTAGATATTGCTTGATATGGACTTGTTTCAAGAAGAGCGACGCAAAGTCACGTCGCTGCGTAAAAAGCAGAAAAAATAAAATAATAAATAAAATGTCAATTTATTAGGTAGATTTCCTTTTTTTGAAAAAAAAAAAATCTACCTATTGGTCTCTCACCTACGGGGATATATATGAATACGTATGTATATGGGTGACAAGCAAAATTTAGCCACACTCTACAGGTCGCAATTATGAACCGATTGCTTTCAAACTTGGCCAAAAAATCGAAACGGTCAAAACTTAGGCTAAGTTCGTGAATGGGCGGAATTCGTCCATGGGGGGCGGCGGGGGGGCGGTTTTTCTAAAATCAAAGTTTTTTGGCCATAACTTTTTTCCTATGGAAAATTTTTGAACCGTTTCTCATTTTTATCATTCTGAGTACGAATACGGACATCGTTAAATTAAAACCTTTTTGATGCAACCCCTAAATTGGGGAGGGGGTTGAAAATTCCAATTTTTTTACGAAATAAATCATATCTCTGAAACAGTAAACATTTTGACCGTCGCAAATCTTTTCTAAAGAAAGCAAATTGTTTACTTTACAATTGTTACCTTCAAAGTTTAGCGATAAAACTTATAGTTTTCGAAATAAAAAATTATAACTAAACATTTGAGGGCGTTTCCATGCTAAACTCTTATGAGAGAATTTAAAAAGGGTAAACTTTCCATTACAGGACAACGATTTTGAAATCATATTTTTTTTGGTAGATTGTACACATAAGTACAACTCTTTATACAAATTTTCAATAGTCGGACGCTCCAGCACCTTCTTCGAAATCTACCTCCTCCTGCGGCTTGCCGGAGGGATTTTTTTCTATACACAAGTTACTTAATGCTAAGGTTACAGTGGAGCACGAGCGAGGAATAACTTTGTGAGAGACTGGTGCTTGAAGTAGGTCTCTGTCACCGTAAAATTGTCAAATACCTTATATTGTAATATCTCTAGCGATATTGTAAAATCGCGAAATATTGTCAAATGAACATACTGCTTACAACAAAACGCATTATTTTTCGTGAAATGCATGCGATGGTAGTCAACTGACGCGGTGTGGAGGGAAGGAGGGGTCCCCCTTGCCCAGTGGTACAACTCTCATGAAAAGATATTGTACCATTCCTGAGAAATACCGATTATTATAACCTAACCTTAAAACACTTTATATTCCCCTAAAAAGCGTAGTCGACGGACCCTATTTCCGAGTGCAGGGTTTAAAGGAACCTAACTAACCTAACGGGGGGGTGCCCCAAGTCCCGATTATGGGGGCAGAGATACTTCCATATGTTCAGTTGACAATAATTCGAGAGTTTACAATATAGCTAGAGAGAAACACGTTATATTGTAATATAACGTGTTTGACAATTTTACGGTGACATCTCTATAGAAACCTGTATTACAAGTCACCAGGGCCCTCCCGCAGCAATTCGCCTGCTATAACCTACTTTTATTGTAATAGGTTTTCATAGTAAGAAAATTGCAGGAAGCTAAATACAAAAATAAAAGGTTTGAAAAAAAAAAAAAAAAAATTATTGTGGAAATATTAGAACGCGTGTGAGTAGCTGGAGAGTGTGTATGAACAAAATGTGATTAGGTGTGTATACAGGGTGTCAACCACCTCATCACGAAGCCGTCAACCAAGCATTCTGTACCTACATCAAACTAAGTAACTTTACGTAAAAAATATTGCTGGGAAACTACTTGTTTTTTGGGGTGAAAAATCACGTTTTGTGGTATACTTAACTCAATGTAACGCACTATTGTGCTGATGGATGGATTGAATAGTACGGTGTTCCTGGAAGTATTTAAAGTAAAAACGTTACAATAAAAACTTGTATTTAAAAAAACACTTGACAAAAAGTTGTAACTTTGACCCCCAATATCTCCGTAACTAGAAGGTTCCCAGGTATGGGACAGGTATGGGATGGTACACAACAAAAAAATGATCGGAATGATGACGAGAACAAGTACCTTTCGGCTTCGTTATGAGGTGTTTTATAACCTTTATGTAGGAGGTTGCTTGAGTGACTGTGGTGCAAGGATGGTTGATATTATATAGTATATTTTATATCGAGGGATTAAACGAAGCCATAATATACCAGAGGTGGTTTGAGACCGAGGATATATTAAGTTGTCGTTTAGTCTCGAGGTGCAAACTATACTTTTCACTTAGAGTATATGTGTATTAGTATGTATACTATTTATGTACTTAATTCGATTTGTTAACAAAATGGCATTGTTCTCATTGATTTTTGTACTCTACCACAATGCTGACATATTTGACCCAATGGTTGACTGGTAGAGAATACCTTGTGGCATTAAGTCCGCCTATATACCACTCTTGTACATGAAGTTTAAATAAATAAATAAATAAAAATAGTCAATTTAGTACAAAAAACATTTGTTTGTTATTCCTTCAGTGCATAAAACATTCAAGTTTTAGGTAAGTCTTTTGCTCTTTACTCTTTTTTTCTCGTCAAAACCATGGAAAATAAAACTTCCAACATTTTCGCAATGAAGATGTATGACCCACACTCCACAGATAATAGTATATTTACTGGCTGATTGAGTTTGTGTATGTCACATGAAGGAAATTAAAAAACGGATAACTTTTACTCCCTAGGGAGTAAAGCGGTCACTTTAGTCCCGCTTCGTAGGGCTATTGGCGTAATTTTAGAGCATGAGAAGTGAAAAGGTATATTTGGTGCGAGCATGATTGATGGAGAAGCCTTTTTTCGGATGGGTAATCATCAAATGACTCCTCCCACTCTGGGCGGAGCAGGAGGGAGTGTCAGACTTTTACTGACTAAAAACCATCCATGTTCCTTCCTCGCCGTTTACGTTCCGGGGCCGCGGTATCTCTTTCGAACAGTCCCGCGGCCCCGGCAATTGATGGAAGCCTGTGGTTCGAGTATAATCGTTTGTAAAACCAGCGGAGAGGATGGTTAGATAGCAGAGATGGTCTATCTTTTCAAATATGTAGTGTCTGAGGTTTTACATTTATATTTAGTTAGTGGATACATACTTGTAGTAAGTATGTTGTTTAATTTATTATACAGGTATGGTCTGAGAAATATGAAGAAATTATGTGAGTGAGAACTGTTGCAAGCCTGAGTTTTGCATACCCACCTTACCCTACCTTTTCGGCGCTTATCTTTTTGGAGATTCGGGTTGTATTGCAATTTGGAATGTTCTTGTAGCACTGTACGTAATATAGAAGACTGCCTTACAGTAAGCACATCCCACTCTTTAAAAAGGTCTACAGTAGGGAATAAATAATAAGAACAACCTTGACAATAGCGCGCTGTGCCCTCTCGACATCAATTATGTGCGTTTTGGCGGCGCCTCCCCAGGAAATAATACAATAGTCGATGAGGGATTGACATAAGACATCGTAGACCATCTTGGTAACACGTCGATCTGCTGCGTTCTAAGAGTTTTGAAGATAGAAACTAATTTATATTAGTTTACGCAAACGGGATACCAGCGCCTTTATATGCGGTTTGAAGGTCAGGAGTTGGTCTATAACGATACCCTGCAGGTATTTAAAATCATTGACTCTTTGAAGAGTGTGGAAGAACACAAGGCGGTGCCAGAAACACAAGCATGACAGGCAATACTCAGACAGGATGATAATAAAAAAATAGGTATAACTATTCACGTATAATCCAGCAGCACATTTATTTTTGCCCAAGACGGAACAGAGAAGGTTTATTGACATAAGTAATAATAATAATTCAATCTATACCTATAATGAGAACAATCCATGACAAAAAGTTACACTATTCAGGTTGATACATCTTAATTAGTAAGATCAGAAACAATTTAATATTAACCCAATTCTTCCAATTGTGCCCAATTTACTTAATGGTGCGAAACTACAGGTCCTGTGAGGCTAGAAAGTTTAAAGATAAAATATTAAGTTAAAGGGGCTTATACGAAATGAGATATTTGTATGATAACAATTAAATACGTGGTTGCCACGCTGATAAACTTCAACATCAACTTAATATCTATAGAAAACATATACAAATACTCGTAGATCCGTAGCGGCCAGCCTCGGCAGTCTCGACAGAGAAAACGACAAAATCGCTAACTTTCGACCGCTAATTACTAACAAATAAATTCTGTTGCAATAACTATGCTGACGAGAAATACGGTTCACTAATGTTTTACCAAAAGTCCATTGACAAATTTTCATTTTACAACCAACGTTTCGTCTACTATTTATTTCGCAAACAACTTATTCCGCAAATGTTTTATTTAAAAAATATTCGTTTTACAAACATTTATTTGGCAAATACTTCTTTTATGAAATACATCAGATGATATTTATTCATTTATATTTTTTTCATTTTTTACTTAGATACGTTTGGACAAATTACGTTTCAACAAAATAATTTACAGGCTAGTATTTTTTTTATTACTCTTTTTTAAGAAATAATTAAGGAAATGCATAGTTTTTTCATAACATGCAAACAGGCATACTCTATACATGCAGCAAGCATGCAGCAAACGAGCAGCAAGGCCAGCAAGCATGCAGCAAGGCCAGCAAGCATTCAGCAAGCATGCAGCAAGCATGCAGGAAGGCCAGCAAGCATGCAGCAAGGCCAGCAAGAATGCAGAAAGCATGCAGCAAGCATGCAGCAAGCATGCAGCAAGCATGCAGCAAGCATGCAGCAAGCATGCAGCAAGTATGCAGCAAGCATGCAACAAGCATGCAGCAAGCATGCAGCATGCATGCAACCAACAAGCAGCAAGCATGCAGTATGCAAACATGCAGCATGCAACATGCAGCAGGCATGGTTTCTGTCACGGCTCCGGCGCTGCGGGGCTCCGGCGGTCACACGCGAACTTATCGTCGCAGAGGGTTTTAACGCTCACCACCGCAGCTTCGGCTTGCTGGCCGGCAGAAGCCGGCCAGCCTCAGCCGCGGCGGCGAGTGTTAAAGCCACCTGGCTGCTCCTCAGCTCGCGGCCCGCCTCGCCCCTCCGCGCCTACGCGGGCTTAAATTACACTCTAGGGGTAGGGCAGAAAAGTCTACGTGGAGTCGGTTCTGCAGCGATTCATTTCTGTCACAAAATTTTCTTATTTTTTTTAAATGGCACAATCAATTTGTGTAACGTCTTTATTTAAAACGTTGTTTTATGAGATAAAACGAAAAAACAATGAATTGTTTGTCAAATAATACGTTATTAAATAAAAGTTTATGTGATAATTATTTTGCGAAGTGAATTATTTGTTAAACTTGTTGTTGTATACTGATGAAATGACAAATAATGTGTTTTCTAATCGTTGCTTGTCAAGTAAAAGTTTGTGAATTAATGTTTGGTAATCTGACTGGTCACCGAGAAATACATCTAGGATGTAGAGACTTTTATTACTCGCAAGCATCATTATTGCAACCGAATTTATTCGTCAGCAACCAAATCAATTAGCAACCAGAAGTTAACGATTTTGTCGCTGTCTGTCGAGACTGCCGGGCCAGGCCTCCACGAGTTCCATAAACGCTTTAGCTTGTACTCTCATAGTCTTCGGTAAGTCGTAGTTCATTATGATCTTGTTCACCAGTATTCTAGTCTCATTGCGTTTAACAAGCAAACTTTCACAAGTATACGACATGGTGATAATGTTACAAACCGTATTAAAACACCAAACCATGACGTTTACTAACTGTTTTGAATTACTATAGCCAGGTGTGCGATAGAATAAAAGTGATATTGTAGTAACAATGTACGTAAAACCAGACACAAGAGACAAGAAATTCTGGAAGTTAAAAACTTTATTTGTCAAGGAGCACATTTCTCCCAAATTGTCATAAGTTGTGGCCAAGTCTCTTATTTTTGTATTACTTCCCGATGGATGTCCAATAAAATCAACCGTTTTCTCGGTTTGCTTTTTTGTGGCTCTGACTGTAAAAATAGGTAATATTATCTTCTTAGCTTGCTCTTGAACAAACTCTTTCAAATATCCGTTAATAATCGTAAGTCTCCAATCCACCATGATCACATATACAACAGAAAGTAAATATTTCTAATTTCTGAATAAAATATAGGGACAAAACGACAGCTCCCTACTGGACATCTGATATGCTACACAAATCAAACACTCAATTAATAGTTTGAGATATTTTTAGAATGATCAAGTGTCTATTGAGGCGAAAACTCATTTTTTTATAAATTCTACCCACGCTAATAAAGGGACCATACGAATATTCATCGAACCGATAACAAAACTGGCAGATATTACAGCGGCAATGTATTGAAAAAGAACTACAAGAGATGGAATAGTGTCCATCAAATACACGGCTCTATACATTTCAATAATATCTAAGGGTCAGGGGGTCTAAAATGGCCGCTTTAGCAGAACATAATATGAATCACGTCAAAAATGTTAAGTTCTAAAAATGGACTTTATGTTACCATCGATAAGTTGAAATCTATATATTCCACAGCAGTACTCAAGTATAGTTTCGGGTTTCAAATTGCCAATAATATTAACGATATTCTGTTTTTCGGCAGTTATTGTTCGGCTTTTCAATTTTTGAATCATTGCCTTGTTCTTTACTCTCGTCCATGTTTAACGCACTTATACCTCAAAGTTTGGATATTTAATCAGGAACTCTGTTTGGAAAGTGAACGTATAAGACTGTAAGAATGATGACAAGTATGATATTCCATTACGATAATGAAGCGTTTACTGGAATAGTACCTACCTAATAATGATAAATTGATAATATAAGCAGTAAGGAAACGTAAAGTCAATTGAATGTATTGATCAATATTGTAACAAATGAGAGGTTATGCAGCTCTAACAACCTGGTAAATAATTTTAGCCTGGTCGTCTAATAAGTTGGTACGTGTGACGACCAATGAACCTATGACCAGTGTAAGATGACCTTCCATTTTACGGGAAGTTTATACAAAGCGAGGTTATGTTATACTGGAAATGAATAGCACGGTATATCGCCGTGTGTACAATCAAACTGACCGTAGCCATCTACCTGCTTGTTATTTTCGTTTAATTTTTAGTCCTGGGAATTGGAGCAGGAATTTTAATTTAATTTAGAAAACTAGCCTTCTGCTAGTTTCTAATTTGAATAGAGAACTAGTCAAACTCTTATTAAGGTGATTCCTTTTGATTCCTTTACTGAAAAATATCCATTGAAATTCAAAGTAGAGTTTGATGAGTCTTAAACTTTGATTCCGCAATTTACATAGAAAATGGCAATTAAAGTATCTACTACCATTAAGGCCCGGTTTCCACCAAAGCGGAGAGGAGCGGAGCGGAGAAGAGTAGTTTGCAAACCGACCAATCACATAGGTTGAAATCTAAATCGCGGCTCTCTTCTCTACAGTGATTGGTTGAATCTTACACATCTCCTCTCCGCTCCGCTCATCTCCGCTTTGGTGGAAACCGGGCCTAACTTATTGTGCATCTCAGACTCGCTAAAGTGTTTCACAGAAAAACAAATAGACAATTAAGAATTCTTGTTTAATAAAAATACCAGTAACACAAGTTTATTTTAACATTTTAAACGACTTAAAAAAAACCATAACCTCCTAAATCAAAAAAAAAAATGAAAACCTTTAAAAAAGTGGTTTATTCTTGGTTGCACGAGTACTTAGTGTTGTGCATACACTAAAATGGGCTTTAAATTAAACCTTGGCGAATAATAAAGCAACATACCCCAGAGGCTGATGATGATATCCCAGGGAATACTTCCCAAACAAAGTTTGGCAAGGCTACATAAGATGAGTCATCTGAATAATAACAATCAAATAGGTCGTTGCTACGCTTATGAACTTTAAAACCAGCGTTATATCTACTGAAAACATATCGTAAACATTGATCTGTAGCGGCCAGGCTTCCAACAGTTCCATGAACGCTTTAGCTTGTATTCTCATTGTCTTCGGTAGGTCATAGTTCATTACGATTTTGTTAACTAAAATCTTAGTTTTACTGCGTGTTCGATGTAATCTATCACAAACGAATGCCAAGAAAATCAGATTTATAACTGAACTTAAACACCAAATACAGAGGGTGATTAAAGCAGTTAAGCGATGCATTGACTGGTAGAAATAAAGCGCCGTCCGTATAGTTACGATTATGTAGCCAAATGCAGAAACAAGAACCAAAAAAATCTTTAAGTTAAAAGCTTCGGTGATCATGAAACAAGTCTTTCCAATAATATCGTACATCAACGCCAAATCTCGTACTTTCATGTTTCTTTCAGATACGCGTCCTATAAAATTAAACTTTTCCTGTGAATCTTTTTTCTTGTTCCTGACTGTAAAAACAGTGACGTGTTTCTGCTCTTGCTCAATAACAAAAGCACTCAAGTACTTATTGATCACCTTCAATCTACGTGTAACCGTAAAGATATATTTAAAGAATGTTAATATCTCAAGCTTTTGTATAAAATACAGATGATATGAGATGATAGCCCACAAGACACATTCTGTTCTTAAAATGTCGAAACCGATAGTAATCCCGTGACAGATAACGAGAACAAAAAGGAACAGATACGTCTTAGAAAGTGATTTTTTATAAAAATCCTTGAATATTTCGACTTGCAACATGTTGTCTAGTTCCGCAATCGTTGTAAGGATCCGAATGTTCAATCTTGAGTTGGCGGGGAAGTAAGCTTGGATGGAGGAACTGACGAATTGAAAAAGGACTGCTATAGTAGGTATCTGTTGCATAGCTCTCCATTTGCCACTCCAGTCTATTGATGTACTTGTTTCGATCAATGTTCTTAAGTTTCCAACAAACATAAAGCTGTAGATCACTATGTAAAGACTAGCAACCATTTTCATAATCCAGTTGGGTGGCCGTAGGTCGTCATTAATTTGGCGAAATTTGAATATTCCGGAGAGGTTCTCTGCAATCGTTATGGGCTTTAAAGTGGACATGATTTGCACGATTTTATTTCTGTAGTCATTGTTGTCCATAAACTGGATACTTGTTTTATTGCCTCGTTTCTTTACCTTAGTTTTGATACCTTTCATCTTGTAAAATGACTTGTAGTACGTCTACTAGTCTGAATAGGATAGCACGAAATGAATAATTGTTTCATCACAAATTAAACGTCGAACTTGTTACTTCCCATTACGATAATAAACATCCATTCTTATCTTCTGTAAATATAAAAACATCTATTTTACTCAGCCTATTTTACTAATGAATGAATAGTGAAAAGAATATTTTAAAATGACTGTTTTGAAAATGTTGAAAAAACAAAATAAATTAGAAAATCTGCTGGTAGTGGAATTAACGACCTGAATGGCGTAGTGGTATTGAGGCTGCCTTACGTTCGGGTCCTGGGTTCGAATCTCAGTAAGAGCAAATGTTTGTGTGATGAGCATGGACATTGATGACTTGATTCCGAGTCAAGGATGTTTATAATATGTATAATAAGTATGTATTTACAAACAAAAAAGTATATATTATGTAGTTTATCAACTATCTGGTGTCCACGACACAAGCCTTGCTTAGTGTGGCACTAGGTGGCGCTGTGTGTTAATGTCCAGCGATATTTATTTATTTTATTAAACCTCCAAAACAAATTGCCCAGTATAATACTAGTCCCAACTACATCGGGGTCTGCTTCCACTTTCCAGTTTAACCGGATTGAATGCAGTTGAATACTAATATTATACATGGAGCGGTTGCCTGTCCTGGTCCTGCCCTCCACAACTCAGTTACTGATAACACAATACACTTCGTTACGACTGCCGAAGACCTAAACAAACGTGCACAATACAACATTGTCCATGCATGGGAACGTAGCTAACCTTCCATCGTACGATTCGGTTGTTTACGTTTAGCCATGAGCTAACTAAATAACTAATGAAGGTTTAATACGAAAGTACCGGACCGGGTTACCGAACAAAAATGCTACCACTACCAGGGACGGTAACAGACCTATGACACGTGTTAAAAAATATGGCAGGTACGGGGTCGAACCACTTGTCTTTCTTTATGATGTTAATTCTTTATCAAGGTAAAAAATATTTCTCAATTTAATAAATATCTATACCTAATATTGCTTAATAAGTACAAGAAGATTGAAAGATTGACTGGTAGAGTACGGCTTCAGCCTTGTAGCATTAAGTCCGCTTATGTACAACCCCTGTACGTGTAAATAATTCCTTGTGGCGTATGCGTCATTGAATGTGAACCATATCCCTTATGTATGCTGGTGATGTATGATTGAGGAAGTGTGAAGGGTAGGTTGATGAAAGATGATACTACCATCGAAATTTTCCTAGTTCATTTTCTGGGGTTATGGGGAATCTGCTTAGTCTTAATTTTTTACACTTACTGTACCACTGTAAATACTCATTTAAGTTTAATTTATGCTGCTTAATGCTCTCTTATTACTAAATATGAAAATTGTTTCATTGTATTAAAAAAAAACCGGTTTTCGGGGTAACGTAATGTTTGTGTTTTTGTACTTACGTTTTTGACTATTGTAATCCAAAATTTTATCATACGTTCTTTCCGAATAACTGCATAGCCCTTATCCGGAGGCTTAGCATGCCTTTTCGCCGTTTATTTAAAGCTTTCTGTATATTTTAGTTTTTTTAATCTTTGTTTACTTTTGTGAAGTCAAATATTGACAGTGACAAGCTAGTTTTCTTTTAATTTATTGCTGTAACTAGGAGTTGTAGATTGTATACATTTGATGTTAGACCTTCTTTGTATCCATTTTATTCTTCTATGTTCTAGAAAATTATGAAGATTCATAATTGCATGATGACGGGAAGCCGAGCCTGAAAATTCAGTCTGCGTTTGGTCCTCGAGCCGGCAAGAAGCTTGACGGTATTTGATATGGTCGCTAAGCCGGCGTGATCTAGCCCTGGCGTCATATTGAAGCCCTAACATCCTTGAAAAGCTGCTACTACTACTACTACTACTGCTGCTACAGCTACAGCTACTGCTACTGCTACAGCTGCTGCTACTGCTACTGCTGCTGCTACTACTACGGAGAACCTGGACGCTGACGGCGAGTAACCCTCGGCCCTCGAACCCTCCAAGATTTGCGTCTGCGAGCAAGCCTGACACATCGGCGAGCGGCTTTGCTACAATCCGCAAGCTTTGGACCTGGATATGACTATCTGACTATCGTACCTCGGCTTCCTTAGTCTATTAAATCATCTTGCCATATTTCCTCTGCCATTTTTTGAGGGAAGTTCAGAGGTATTTTAATAACCAATATTTATGACTACCAACAAAAATAAAAAAAAAACTACTTATACTGCAAAAACAAAAGTTATGAATTCTTGAAGGTCAAATTTTGTAAAAAATCTCAATAAAGTATAAAAATTGACATGTCTTCTAAAAAATAAAACTTACCATACAGAAAGCAATGTTCAGTACTTACCTAATTAGCAAATGACCTCCTCTATATGCGATTTTTTTTATGGCGGGTAGAGACACAATCACCCTGTATATATACGAGTAGATTAGGTTTACAAAAAGTATTTTTGATTTTTAAAATTTGTATGAACTTTAAATGTCTGCAAAAAAATGTCTAACGACACAGCGGCCTAAAACATGTTTTGCTGGTTTGCTTACACATTACTTTAATTAAGTAAACCAGAAATAAATTCATTTATCATTCAATTTGGCCATAAATAAGCAGTTTAGTTAATTTTTTTGGGAATTTAAAAAAAAAAAAAAAAATTAAATTGGTAGGACTTCATCTAAGACAACCATGGCATAAATCTTAAATGGTTCTAAATTGTCTGTAATATCTTCACCTTAAAGCTTTGCACCCATCTTTCAATCACCTTGTACATAGCTTGTAGTAAAATTTATTTCGGTTTTAAAAAGATGGACTGTCATGGTTTACTCCTTTGCTTTGGGGTCATCCATTAATCACGTGATGTTTCTAGCATCCCCCAACTTTTTAACCACCCTCCCCTTTTCAAGAATTTAATTCATATATTTTTGGAACGAAGTTCCTTATCGCGCGTTGTGAAAGGGGGCTAGACGGAAAAAATTCTTACGAAAAAGTTGTCACGACACTTTTTTTCTTTTTAAAAATAAATGAAGGTTGCAATGCGTTTGTTTCATTTTTATTTCGCATTGAACAGTGTGGTGTCGCGACGATTATTTTTGTTGAGTGAACATTATATTTGTTAATAATAAAAAAAATATTATTATAACTTAAAAAAAATAAAATTTTATTACAATTCCTTCACTAGTCAATCGAAAGAACTTGGTTCCATCCGGGTGTCCCTTGACACCTCTCAAGTTTTTTTTGTTAGTAAACTGTTTGACTGCCAATGGAGACAATTTTACAAATAGAAAAAACTGAATTAAATTGTTGTTGTTTGTGGTTGTTGTTTTGTGTAGTGGATTTACATAAAGGGAAAATAAAACAAATATTACACTGATAATTTAGAATTTATTGTAACGTTCAGAAATCAAATTCATTTATTTCACATTCGCCTTTGTCTAGGCTGTCTTTTAAAGTATTTAAACTCTAGGAATACAGAAACCTACTCTTGTGCTCAGCATTGTGTCGTGTTATGTAGAACCACTTATTACACAAAGTGTGATATTTGAATAATTACTATTAAATAAGTAGTTGCCACGCATATGAACTTCAACATCAGCGTGATATCTACTGAAAATAAATCATAAATATAGATCCGTAGCGGCCAGGCCTCCACAAGTTCCATAAACGCTTTAGCTTGTACTCTCATAGTCTTCGGTAAGTCGTAGTTCATTATGATCTTGTTCACCAGTATTCTAGTCTCGTTCCGTGTTAGAATGAGTCGTTCACAAGAAATTGACATTACGCCAACAGTGTTAATAGCACTGATACTCCACACTGCAGTGTTAATCAATTCTCCCGAATTGCTTGCAGGCGTCCGGTAGTAGTATAGTGAGTTCCAAATCGTTATAACTACATACGTAAAAGTTGACACCAAAGTCATAAAAATGTGGAAGTTAAAAACTTCGTTGATCATATTACCAATCTTTCCAATGACATTATACATCGTTGCTAGATCCCTAATTTTGGTATTAGAATCTGCAGGACGACCAATAAAATTTATTTTCTCCTTGTCATCGATTTGTTTGCTATTTGTGACTGTAAAGACTGTGGTGCTTTTCTTGTCTTGTTCATCTACAAATGTTTTTAGATAGTCGTTAATCATTATTAGTCTGCGGCTTAGCATAAAAACGTATTTACAAAAAGCCATTACTTCGAGTTTTTGTATATAATATAAAGGAAGGACAAGACACCCCTTCATGGTCAATTCGTCTGCGGTCACTAAGTGTATAACAGAACTGATCGCGTGAGAAATCCAAAGAACCAACAAAAATACATTTGTTTCGGTGCGTGATTTTTTATAGAAGTCACTGAAGGAATCGGCGTGCAGCATGGTATCTATCTTGGCAAGCTTAATTAAGATACCAATGTTAGCGGAGTTTACTAGGAAAGAAGCCGTAATCGTTGTGGTTACGTATTGTATAAGAACCACAATAGGAGGCACTTCGACCATAATATCTACAGATTTAGCAGTACCAGAAAGGACGGCTGGGAAGTCGAGAAATGCTAAAAACACAGCAAGAAACACAACAACAGTAACAATGCCGTATGTTTTCATTGTGCAATTAGACGGTCGTAGTTTTCCTTTGGTAAAATAAAATCTGGATATTCCATATAAACATTCAAAAAATATTAACGGTTTTATGGAATAAATCACGTTAGCCAAAGACTTTTTAAAATCACGTCTGTTCTCAAGCTTTGCTTTGTTTTCTTCCTGTTTTCTTTCAGCCATTTCTTCGGTTTCGCCTTACAAGGTCTTCCAAAATTGACGTCTTTTTTTGAGTGCGCCAAAAATGTCATTGAATAGAATATGTTTTCCTGGTCTTTGTAATAACAGAACGTTCCATCGCGATAATGAATAGATTGATCGAATGATAAAATATTCATTTTCACTACGTCGTCGTGGCTAATAGGATTAACACCATAACGAATTAATCAAGAGGCAAAATTAAGTCCCTAACGACGAATGCACTTATATCGGTGAGCTTAAGGGCGCACAGAATGACAGGTAAAATTCAAATTTTGCCCCCGCTTCCTCAGGCTAGATCGTTCTATCTCGCTCGCACTATCAAGAAGTTTTTTTTAGGGTGAACTACACTATTGATGGAACGATGACCAATATTGATCACCTGCCTGGCCTTTTCCAAATATGTGGAGGCAGCTGAATAAAAGTGTTTTATATGGAGCAATTGCCTATCTGCCCTCCACAATCCAGTTAATACTGGGTAATACGATACCTCTAAATAAGACTGGCTGACAGACTTTCAGGCCACTGACTACCTGTAACGACTGTCAAAGATCTACAAATGACAGACAGCAGATTTCCGAGGCACGTTAGAAACTCGGTATGTAATAGGTGGTCACCCAATTAAGGACAAACCTAGGCAAGCACGGCTTAGCCTTAAGATTGACCCAAGCCGCTGTTATTATGTAGCCACAAGCTCCTAACCTAACCTAACCTCGCTTAATCATAATGAAACATAAATTCAATTCGGTTTTTAAACATTTAGACAGACGTACTGCAATATAACTGACAAGTCAACACGAGGAAACTAATATTAAAATTAATATAGAAAAGCGTGGTGTACGGTGAATTAACATGCGAGGCGTTTTTCACTCCACATTTCTTGATACTAGCCCAAAAAGAGATTTCTATCGACAATTTTTCAACAACAAGATTTTGTTGACTCTTGGATTCATCATCAGATCTGATGGTAGAATGGTTCTTATCAAACGCAAATGCTTCACTTGTTGTAGAAAATACCAAAATCGCTGTACGTTATCCTATAAAATTTGAAGAGTTCCCTCGATTTCGCCAAGATTCCATCATCAGATCCCGACTTGGTGGCTATGGGACCATTTGGAAAGTATACCCTTTCCAACAAAAAAATATTTTTTCAAATCTGTTGGCAAACCTTGGAGTTATGCGCGAACAAACATAAAAAAAAAAAAATAGAAACAACCGAATTGAGAACCTCCTCCTTTTTTAGAAGTCGGTTAAAAAAAAAAGTAATAAAAAAAATACTAGCCTGTAAATTATTTTGTTGAAAAGTGATTTGTCCAAACGTATCTAAGTAAAAAATGAAAAATTTATAAATTAATAAATATCATCTGATGCATTTTTGATAAAAGAAGTATTTGCCAAGTAAATGTTTGTAAAACAAATATTTTTAAAATAAAACATTTGCGGAATAAGTTGTTTGCGAAATAAATAGTAAGTACACGAAACGTTGGTTGTAAAATGAAAATCTGTCAATGGACTTTTGGTAAAACATTAGTGAACCCAAATGTTTGCATGCCGATTGGTAAAATGTGGCTGAGCTAAATGTAATCTTAAGAACTGTTATGTATTACCCATATTTGCAAAATAAAATTCTATTCTATTCTATTCTATTTTATAATCTCGCTAGTTAAATAACAATCTAATGGGTTTTACAATTTGATGGTACTATTACTACCACTACGCTAGTATTATATTATCTGTGCTACCACTAAAGACCCGACGACTGAAACACGATCTAATTAAATTCGAGGTTTACAAGGTAAAATCGACTCCTCTATTTTTAAATTTGTAGCCACCATCGATCACAGCAAATTAAAATGTAACCTATGATACCCGGGTTGTAATAACGAATCGAAATCGATTGACACCTTATTCATTCAATTCGGATGAACAGTTTAGGCGCTACGGTGGAACATTACGTAAATACAATCACACTGCTAAAATCATAACCCTTCCTTTTGACTTTGCCGTAGTGGGGCAAAAATAACAGCCACCCGGGTCGACATTTAGCTTAAGGCGTGCTTCTAGGCAAGCTGGTTGGTCTGTGGTGGGTGACCACCCATTACATACCGAGTTTCCTTCGTGGCTCAGAAGTCAGAAAGCACGTAAATGAGAGTATTATAATCACTACGGCAAGTAAAGCCGTTGGTCCCGGCTGTCATTTGTAGATCTTTGACAGTCGAGTCGTACCTACTACTGACGGCCCGAATGTCTGACAACCAGTCTTACCAAGGGGTATGGTAATACTACCCAATAGATGGACTGTGGAGGTGGTATGGGGGTAAGATAGGCATTCGGTCCATATAAAATATTGGCATACAGCTGCATCTGGTTTGATTGGAAGCCGACCTCGACATAGGTACTTGGGAAAAGACTAGGCAGATGATGATTCTAGAGAAGGTATAACAGTACTCATCTACATAATGGATGGTCTGACCTTTTTTAAAGAGCATTCCTAGTTCTTGTTTCAGTAACAATAAAATGAATAGTTCGAACGCAGGTGGTACCTACATAATAAGTTGGATGCGAGTCGCACGGGACCGGTCAATGTGGCGACACTTGGGGGAGGCCTATGTCCAGCAGTGGACGTCTTTCGGCTGAAATGATGATGATGAGGTATTAAGTAGGTACCTACATACCTGTTCAATTTGACATTTTCTTTACTGGCTGGTGGCGTCTGTGAAACAGACTCCCAGAAACGGTCACGTATATCAGAGCCATCTATAGTGTTATAATTGCATTCAATCAGCTAGCATTTGCTTGGTGAGTATAGATGGCGTTAAATTGAAACAATGTTACGCTATTCAGTACTAGATGTCGCTACTATTACGAAAAGGTTTCGTAAGTTGCAAAATATTTACTGGGTGGAATTTTTCAATGCCTTCTCTAGGGAAAGTACTCTAAATACTGGAGATGGCAAATTTTACTCAAAGGAAACATTCCTTTATTTTAAAAAGAATCAAATCTGTATTCACAGAATTTCAAAAATTCGTTGCAAAACTCGGGAATCGAACCGACTAACATTAAAAAAATAACAACCTGTACTTTTTGATGTCAATGGATAACCCTATCGATTGATTATATCCTAATCATAAGGATCAAATCCCTCTAACAAAGATGATAAATCAAATGAAAGGAAAACTAAATATAAACTTATAAAGAGTCCATTCAAAAACTTCGCTGGTAATAATTTGGCGAACTATAGATCGTTCAAAACTTCACGATTTAAATGGAAAAGTAAATGAGCAGAAAGTAGGTATTAACTAGGTAGGTAGCTAGTGCGAGCTAGCGAGTTCGCCTACCCCATCAATCAGTAAAGTAAAGGCACAGGTTTAATTAATTGCCTACATTTGTTTTCTTGGCAGTTTGCTTAAGAGGGAGACTAAAATAGTATTATTCAAGCCTACATCGTATGATTACCAAAATAAGCAGAAGTTTCGCTTCGAACCTATTAAAAGTTGACTTCTTGTATCTGACATTTATGTCTAAAAGTAAGAATAGTTCTAAAGTTTTTATTTAAAACCAGTCTTATTTTCCCTGACTAATCCTATCTTTCTTTTCTCTGATTTATTCGTCATTTATTTCAGAAGATTAAAACAGCACGTAAGTACATAAGTGGTTAAGTTTGCAAGTTCTAACTGTCAGAGGTCCCAGCTGTATGCGGACCTGCGCTCGCTGTATCGACCGGCCGGCCTCTAGGCATGGCTCGCTCTTGTCGATAGACGCGCTAGGAACAACTCGGTAACGGTTGTTCATAGGGATTCAAATGCCAAAAAATAAGGTTCGTTTTCGCAACATAGTGTATTTTTAAATACTTTGCTGATAATTATGGTAGGTATATGATTTTTTTGCGTTGAATTTGCCTTAGCAGTGTTACAGAAAATACTGGAATTAATATATTATTTGACCGAAAGGATCTCAAAGCCGAGTTTTAGACCAGTCACTTTTTTATCGCTATTTAAGCCTTGACAAGCTTTATGAAACATGCGAAACTTTAAATTTTCGCGTTAGAAAGTTCAGGTCTGACCGCTAAGCTTTATAAGGACCGGCGATTTTTATATCGTTTGGTATCGATAGCAAGTCCCAACCTTACGTGTGAAGCGAGAACTGCGAGGTGCCGAGGCGGCGCGGCAGTGGACGCGCGACAGACGCGCGGGCTGCTCTACGCGGCCCCGCTTGGCCCAGGCCATACTTACACCCAGCGACCGTCACCATGGGCCAGACAGCCGGCGCCGAATGCACGCCCGAAGATGAAGACTCAGAGCCACGCATTCGTGTCAATCCCACCGAAAAATCATTGGTAAGTCATCCCGCAAAAGCTTTATTTTTCTCCTTTCTTTCATGAATGAAAATAGGCAGCATTCACGCGTCAAGAAACTTTTAAGAGGACTCTCACACTCTCAGTCGTAATGAGGCTATTAATTTGAAGACTGTGCTAATTGTTGCAATAAATGTGTCGTAAAATTTACATAATAGGTATGTGTAGGGTGTAATTTACGTCGCAATAGCCTGTAGGTCATTTAGCTGTCAGAATGTAAGAAGTTTCAGTTTGTTTGGAGATTCTTAGTTGGATTGCGTTTTCTTTTCAAATGTTCAATAAAATAATCGGTTCATTTATACGATTCCAACATTTTGTGTGACACAAAATCGTTAGTAGGCCCGCAGATGTTTTTATTTCTTTGTACAGACGGCTATAAAAGACAGCAAATCAATATTAAGTAGACTCACGTGTGGCTGGTTTCCAGACTTATTTTTTTTAAGCAGACAAAAAGCTAACTGGACCAAACACCTAAAGGCTTAAATAATACCTAATTCATGTTTGTCAGTATGGTAACAGAGAGCAGAATTCAGTGCTGTTTCTATCATCTCTTGGGCTTCACTTTACTTCGGTTGGTAACTATTTTGGTCGCAGTTCTTAGCCAGCATCTTTTCTCTAATAAAAACCTCGAATGTGCCCTATAACGTGTACATAATGAGCATCACACTAGAATAGGTTTGTTTTAAAGAGCGGCTCTGGCCGTAGCGATGAGCATACGTCGACGATTTCCAGAGGTAATTTAAAAGATTTACCTACTGAAATTTTATTTAATGCCCATGAATTATCTGCCATCCTAACTAGGTTATCTATCAAAAATGTTTGATTGAATCACCAGTTAGTCGCCGTACTTGCAAAGAGCATAGGTGCATCGGAACGAGTGACCCAATTAATTCTCTCTCATCCAACGAAAAACCCGAACAAAGGAATTCAACCGCTCTCTAACAGCCTAATGACTAGCGAACATGACATGTACTCCAGTCTTCCAGTCTTTTGTGGCAGAGCTTTAGAGAGCCTTGTTTCATATGCAAACCATTTATAACCAACTGTTTTGTTGATCGCTGAACCGGAAATAAATCAAAAGCAGAATTTTACGACTTTCGCCAAAAGGAAATCGATGATAGCACTTCGTCATGCATGACGAACTATTTATGGATTGGATTATTCATGTGTTTACTTACCTGAAAACAACAGCAGGCAGGTAACGCTGTTATATGGTATTCTATCCAGGAATTTGTTGTTGCGGCAGTTTCTTCAGCACTGACGGCTTCAGATTGCGAGCCATTATGCTCGAAGAAAAAAAAAGACAATCATGAGTTTGCTAAACCACAGCTAAACCATGTTACAGTTCTATCGATTTTTTTCACTTGACTGTCTCGTCGTGCCTAATCTCCTCGAAACACCTAACTGCTTATTTCTGAAAATAAAATACTGTAAAACCATAAAATCCAATTTGACCGATATTTTGCTCAAGGTACAGCGGCAAATTATCATTTACCTAGCTATTATAAAAAGTTAAAGTTCGTATAAAGTTCGGATGTAGAAACTACTACCTACCTACTAGATATTTCGGGTTTCTGATCTGTACGATTCTGAATGTTTTTTTAGCAATGAGAAGCTACAATGCAGTAATGTCAGGAAAACCTCGTGGGATAATTTCCACCCTATGTAATGAAATTAATTTTGAATTATAAATTATTAAGTAATTGAACATGTACCTAATTCAAATAAAAATAAAAAAAAAAAAACAAAATAAAGCAAGAATTTAAATAGGTACGAAATTAGTGTTTATAAAATGGAGTGGTTTCAAACAAAACAATTTGGTAATCATACCATCCAATTCATGACTTCCAAAAATATGCCACCATTATAATATTGATGGTATTTAATGCGCATAACTACTTTAATGAATGGGTGGAAATATTATAACGACATGCGCTCGAAAATGATTTTCACTATTCGCGCCGTTTATACGCACTTCGCGCGTTTTTGTTTTGACGTTTAGCAGTTGTCGGCCTGACGGCAGAAAGAACGGTTCTAAACGCGTGCGTTCTGTGTAACGAAACGTCACAGATTCGTAAGCAAATCTGTCAAATAGAATTGTTAATTTTGTATTATCTTTGTTTTTGTATGTTAGTGGTATTCCAATAAATAAGTTAGTTTTATTAGTAATTTTTGAAGCACAATTAATTTTAAATTACATTAATTTTAAATAAAAAGCTGTTAAGTATGGGATTGTGCAATTTGTATTTGTGCTGTCAAAATTAAACTTTTGTTATTGTAAAGTAAGGTGTTAAATTCGTCTGTTTTTCCCTTGAACTTGGTGTAATTTCAAACCAGCCAGTGCCAACTGGAAAGTGACTAAACGTTCTATTTTCTGTTGTTGTGTGAAGAAGCTACGAAATAACTAAAGAAAGATGTCGAAGGTGTCCCTGAACAATATTCCATCGAATCCTCGTATCAATCGCTTGAGAACCTTTTCTAGGGTAAGTGTTCAATTTTATAAATATTTTAAATTCTCCTCTGAAAACTCACTAGTAATTCAAATAATATTAGATTATATTTGAGGTTACGTATTGTAGTCGTATGCTTTGGGGGAGGTTTAGTTTTGGGTTGGGCAAGGTAAAATGTGCCATCAAAACAAACGTTTTGTGGTTTCATTCACTCCGTTTACTTGTGCTCTATATAATTCACATGAAATAAAGTTCTTTGAATGTAATCAAAACATCATTGCACAAAAGTGACCACCTGTCAAAGTCATAAAAAAACTATTTTTACCACAGAAATCCATGTAGGATCATTTTTCGATGTGATGTGTTTTTCAGTCACAGACCATAGTATCATCATAACAACTTAATACAGCAAAATGTCATTATTTAGTTGTCTCTCCATTTTTTAATAAATATTATTAATAATAATAATAATAATATCGCTGGACATTAACACACAGCACCACCTAGTGCCACACTAAGCAAAGCTTGTGTCGTGGACACTAGATAGTTGATATACTACATATATACTTTTTTGTTTGTAAATACATACTTATTATACATATAAACATCCATGACTCGGAAAAAAATGTCCATGCTCATCACACAAACATTTGCTCCTACCGGGATTCGAACCCAGGACCCTAAGAACGTAAGGCAGCGTCACTACCACTACGCCATTCGGGTCGTCGATTAATGGTAAGCTCCATTTTTTTCTGTCCTTTGTTATAAATATTCTTAGGGATAATTATGCCAATAATTACTAGACTGTCAAACTAATGACCACTTGGAAGTATTTAAGATCCATTAGTCTTTATTCTAATCACTCTTCTAACAGTACTTACTGATAATGAGATAACTAGTAAATATGAAGATCCATTTGTCTTAATTCTAATCACTCTACTTCAATATCTAATTACTGTTAATGTGATACATAGTGATCATGTGTCCAACTTTGTTTGGAAATCACATAGCAATTATTTGAGAAAAGTGGGTGTCTTCAACCGGAATCCCCCGACAGCGAGCATTCGCTTAGGTCTCCTCCATTGGATGTGACTTTACCCGTTCTGTTACAGCCTGGGTCTCCTATTTCTTACTCTTGCCTGCCTCACTACTTTAGATAGCTTCTTCCTAATCTTTCAGCAAACTGGTGTGATATGTCATTATTATTTCATGAAAAGTATGACTGTAAAATATTCATTTGAAGCAAAAAATGTCAATTAATGTTTCCTAACATATCACTCTCAAACAGGTATGTGTCATCAGTACATTCTACTCAGTTCTCGGAACAAAGTTCATGCAACACTTCCTATCACGCTAGGACTAATCATCATTAATGCAGTTCGAAATGGAATAGCCAATAGTTCAGTTGTTATGTTAATTGGCACTTTTCATTTGTAAATCAGACTCCGTTGCATTGCGTTTGTTCAGTTGATCTGCTATTGTGAATCACAAATCATGGAAACAGTGCAACTGGTGCAAAGGGCTTGCTACTAAACTACTACTACTACTACTTGCTAGTAAATTTGTGATGGGCTTTGAGTGAAAAGTGTAAAAATAACTTAAGTGTTGGCAATGTGTTCATACAGGCAGGCAGTCTAATTGATTATTATTTAACACCTGAACTCTGTAAATGATGAAGAAAAGAATTGGAAGGAAACTAGCATGCCCAAGAACCAAAAATCTAAGAAATGTTGCATCCAATCACTTGTGTGGTGGAATATGGGCCACTGACCCACTCCTTCTCATAGATGTCCTATAGGAACATTATAAAATACTATATACATACACAAAATCATAAACATGTTTTACAAAAAAGGCCCAGGGTACCTAGCTCATTCAAAATAACCAAAATGAGTTACGGAACCCTAAAAATAATGAAAAAAAATCAATTACTTGTCACACCTATAAAAAACGAAAGTTTTCACATTAAAAACCTATAATTATATATTGTCAAAATATTATGAGCAATGGCATGAAATAAAATTTATACGAACTTAAAAAAGGATGGTTGGGGTCAGGTATTTTATTTAAATTATTCATGTGTTTCTCTTCACTAATGTGAATGACAGACAGTGTGGAGTTTCTCATCAAAATAATGCAGACCTTTGTTTCATGATTCTGTCCATATTTTCGTCATGTACGACTTCCATCAGTAAAACGGGTACCTAGACAACATTATTATGCGGATTTTCCGAACACTCATCCGGAGATTTCTAATCAGTTATATCCAGATAACTCATCCTGTTGACGTGTCCCCAAAACGTTATTCACTCAATTATTTTGTTTCACGATGTTAACTTAGTGACCGGTGTCGTAATAATCGGCTCTAGTGGCATGCGGGAGCCGGCAATTGGCACAAACTGTTATGCGGTCACCGTTTTATCAATGAGTAACAGTCCGCCACTAGGCCTACTTGCCAATTTTCGGTATTCCAAATATTGTAAGTAGCTCCGCTAGGAGTAATATTGTTCTGTGGTAAGTAGTAAAGAATATTTTTAGATAATACTTGTTTTATTTATCTTGGAAAAGCTTTTAAGAAGGCATTATAACCGTCTATTATTACAGGTATTCGTTATGAGAAAATAAAGCCGAAGTGTATTTATGTACAAATCAAAATTGCGTCGTAAATTGCTTTCAGAACTCGCGTATACCTACCCACGCAAATGAAATTTTCTCCTGTAGCGACCGTGCCGCTAAAAATTTGCCTCAAAAATATTTTGCTGCATTCCAAATTCAACCAGCCAAAGTACCTATGTACTAATGTGCACGTGGAGTTCTTCACTTTTGAACCCCTGAAAATCCTAACGGGGTACCCTTGGGATAAAGTGAGACTACGTGCAGGCTCTAATTTGTTGTCTAGACAGGTCTTTTCTCTGATTCTATTTTGCTCTTTGGACTATTCTCTCTGAATGTGATTTGAAAGTGTGTAATTTCAGGAATTCGTGAAATTACAAGTAGTTACGTCGAAATAAAGTATCCACTGAAACATTTTTTCAGTAGAAGACGTAAAGATATTACGATAACAGTGCATACAAGTAAGCACTCGTATTGTCCTAAGATACGACTACTGGTGGTGTTAGCAAATTTCGCAAAAATATTTCTTATCACTAACACAACGGCGGCTCAGGTGTCTTATCTTAATTATCAAGGATAATACGATACGCAAAGATAGATAAACTTGTTTGCGAGAAAGTACAATAACATTTATCAGGCTTGCATAATACTTTAACGAGCTTGGTACATTCTGTACTAAAGATAAAAGTATTTGATTGGCAGATCTGCTAATGAATTTTTACTCAAGACATGCTTTCGTTCGTAGGTAGATCGCTGGGTACTTTACCCAAAGGAAGATACATAATCATAAATGTACGTTTGTCTGATGCTGGTATATAAAAAGAAAAGAAATACGATTATTGTCGCCAAGTACGTAAAGTAATACACATAGTAACTTGAGGATGATAAAGGCACAGTGATTACGCAATGCAATTCTCTGGAGGTTTTCTCTCAAATACACTACTTACAATTTCAAAAATACTTAAAGTAGGTACCTACTTACGGGATTATATCCGTGATTTTCTTGTCTTTTACGAGCATCCGATATTTCGAGCATCATGATGCTTGCAACAGCGTCGAAATATCGGGTGAAAAACCGTGAAAGTCTAATTTCAAAAAATGTTCACAAACCAAAATAAAAGACTGTTTTGCTCCAGAAATCCAACCTTGATATAAAGCGCCTTACAATCAAACTAATGTCGTGTCTTTGACAATGACAATCCTGCACAAGGCTATTCGAAAACCTTCGTGAGGACTATTATTCAAGGTTCTATTCATCAACTGTGAAGCAAACTGGTCCCTATTACAATAAGATAAAGATTATAATTCCTTCTCTAAGATCTAATAAAGTTCGTAGAGAGTCCACGCAGGGAAAACATGGCCACGATGTGGTAATAAATTGTTAAAATGATAATAATCGATGGTAACGTGCGTGTTTCTTTAAAATAAAGTAAATGTGCGTGTTTTGTATACAATCAGAATATAAGATAGTGAATCGACAAAGTTAGTTTAGAGCCCTATTGTTTCATCATGGTTATACAAGGTAAAGATTTATGTTATTAGAGCAACTGTCGCTTTGCTTAGAAATCCATTTCTTTTTTCTTCTAAAACTACCGAGTTGCAAATGTGTAAAGAAACAATAAATGCATTCAAAAAAGGAAAAAGAATAAATCTACACTCAATTTCTTCTCAACATACAATTAAAACATTTTTACAACAATGGGGTTGGCAACTGTGGAACTAATGGCGCTAGCACCGCTTGAACCAAAACATCGTCATTGGTTGAAAATCTGTCAATGTCATTTTATATTTCAAAATAGTTTAACCTCATTGGTCAGATTGGGTCTAATGCGGTGGACGCGCCATCTACAATCAGCTTTAGCTTGCCGACCCCATTATTCAGAAATAAGTGCAACTGTAGTAACAGTAACAAACCTCTTTAGGTAAATATTCGTAGAAAAGAGGCTTTATTCTTCCTGAATGTAATTTAACTGTGTGCTGAAGAAGAGCGATTACAACGTCGTCGTGGTCTTGTCAATATTGGTTTTGTATTAGGTAGGTGAATGAAAAATCTACGGAAAACAGTGTATGGAAAATTACTTTTTGTATGATTGATACCCGATGGTGGAGAAGGCAATCTTGTTTAATTACGTTACTGTATAATAGGAACTTCAAAACAAAATACAACGTTACGAAATTTAAAAATGAAGGAGAAGGTTGGAATTAGAGATGGGCCGAAATTCGGTTCACATTCGGTTCAACCGAATTTCGGCAGCTTGAGCCGAACTTCGGCATTCGGCCGAAATTCGGTTCAGATGCCGAAATTCGGTACAAGAAAAATAATACCTACTTGCACTTATTTTAACTGAAATATAAGGTGTTTCTAAATTACAATATGCCATGGCTGCAACTGGTGGTTCTACTCATGATACTGAACCACTTTCCCCAAGGAACCCATAGTCATTTCTCAAAAAAAAATTGCACTTTGTATGGAAATCGGTCAGCTGATTGGCCAAGTCTCCATACAAACAACCGTGGCATATATTTTAGAAGCACCTTTTTGGATTTGATACTGACCGGCCGGCTCGGGGTACGCGGAGGGAGCGCGGTGTGCGGGCGAGGTATTTGAAGTAAATGCGTAAACAAGTCACGTCGCGTCTCTCCGAAAATGAACCGAAGTTCGGCCGAACATTTCATTTGAACCGAATGTTCGGCCGAAGTTCGGATTCGGTTCAAATCACATTCGGCCCATCTCTAGTTGGAATGCATTTCAATGTTATGTACCTGTTGCATTTTCTTATCGGTTGATAAATCGTAGCTGTTTCTTATTGCCATCGATCATGCTGCAGTTGCTAACTAGAGATACGCTTTAACCACTCAAACTATAAATTTTCCTTGTAATAAGACCTTTAATACCACCTGATCATCATTCTCCTAGCCTCATCCCGATTTGTTAGGGATCGACGCAGCATATCTCCTTCTTCCATACTCCTCTATTACTCGTCATCTCATCAGACACCTCCTTTCTATCCAAATTATCCTTCACACAGTCCATCCATCGTTTCTTTGGTCTTCCTCTACTCTTATAGCCAATCTTTAATACCACCTAAAGATCACAGATAAGAAGACACTATGACCGTATTAACTCTTTTATCTTAAAAACAAAATTCAATTGGATTATTAGAGTACTTAAAAGTTAAACTAGTATTTGGGTGGGTGCGCGAGCTGCGCGCATCTCGCGTTTTAGGTTTCGTGTTTTTGAGAAGTATTCACCCTCATAAAAATTTGGAAATTCAGTGGAATCGTTAAAAGATTTTTAAAATCCATTAGAGCACTTTAAAGATTTAGAAACCCCTCAAGAACCCCTAAAACATTTTAAAAACGAATTCATCGCGACGATACTCCATCGCGATCCCCAAACCTATTGATGATATAATAAATGATTATGATGAAGCCTTATCATGTAAGGTGATTTTTACACGTTTTGCAGACGGTTCAAAGATTTAATTCCCCGATATTAACTATAGATAATGAGTTTATCTTCATTTTTCTAAGCTGTTTATCGATATGCTGTGTCGCTAAGCAGGGAATTACGAAAATAGCCTTTATCGACATACTTGATAATTCCGAAGATTATCATCTCCATTGGTTTGTCGATGTCGACCGGATCGAAATTATATTTTTCAAATTAAGTATTTCCGTATTTTTGCGAGGTCAACAGCGACATTGTCTTAAAGAAATGCAGGCAGTTCTAAAATCCATAATTTGCTCTCACTTTTCACTCGCTTGCGGTCGCTTTACGTAGCCTACTGCATGCACGTATAGCTGCGTGCGTAGCTGTTAGTGCTACGAGTCTACGACTCTCACTACATATTTCAATAGTTCAGGAAAAACTTTAGACATTTTGAAATTTATACTTTTTTTGGTGTTCTTGCTCATTGTTTGTCTCCATTTAATTGCTTATTCGCTTTATTAACAGGTATTCTTCTTTGTTACTTCTTCTTATTCCCTAATTTCAATGCTATTTTATTATTAATTATTATTAATTACATTATCTTCTTGTAAGTACATTGTTACTTATCTACTTCACAAAAGCTAGTTCGTCATTATGCCCTGTAATCTTTCTTTAGGTTCATGTTACCTTGAATCGTTGTTAGGGAAACTGATTTGTTTATAAAACGGTCACGTTTTTGTCCTTTGGATAAGAACTTAGCGATATCGTCAATGCATATGGGTTAATAGGAGTAGATTGGTAGATCAACGACTGCAACTATTGTATTGGTACCTACTTGAGGATTAATATAGTATCTACATAATTATGTACCTACATTGACAATTTTATTTTGAATAATGCAATAATAACTGCCACTAGGGTCGATCTTTAGGTTAAGCCGTGCTTGCCTAGGTTGGTCTGTGGCAGTCGTTACAGGTAGTCAGTGACAACCAGTCTTACCAAGTGGGATCGTATTACCCAGCACCTGGTTAGACTGGATGCCGACCCCAATATAGTTGGGAAAGGGCTAGACAGACAGATGATGATTGACAATTTTGTTTTGTATTTTCCATTGATCGTCACAACTCTTAACCCATTTCCAGTCCCATGAGCCACATATGGTTCAGAGCGATTGTTTAACTATTGTGTCTTTTCGTGGACAGTGAATGTGTTAAACGTCACTGCCCGTCATTTTTTTATAGCTATCCTCAACTTATTTTCCTTTAACAGCGCATATATCGAACATTACCAATTATATTACCTAAATCAATAGCTTTTATACGTGTGACTGCATAAGCGTTTACAAAAAAAAAAATGTCTGTATTATTGGAAATGATGTAAACGTATTTTCAAATACCTGTAGTAATAAAATATGTTTAAGCATCAGTTGATATAGGTATCACGTTTTGGTTTTTATACCGATCGTGTTCATCCGGCGACCTCTATATTTGGGCCAAACTCGTGGCATGTGTGTCTATTATCACATTTATCACTGCCTCCTGATTAGTATTGTTAGCGATTGTTTTAGGCACATTATTTTATCACTGTTCTTGTGTAATGTACAAATTATCAGATAAAAGATACAGAAGTTTATGATGATATCGCACGTCGTTTTCAACATCATTCGCCAGTAAGTTGCTTTGTGCATTCTCAGGCATGCCAATTCAAGGTCGTGTAGTTTTGAATCTGTGATCCACTATTTGCCCAAGGGACAGTGGATAAGTGTGGAAATAATGGCCACTTTGTCCGACTTACCTCAAATTGAGTTGTGAAAACTATCGGGCACTGAGCCAGGGAACCACCGTTGAACAGTCTTGCAGCAGTTTAATTCATTATAAATATCAAGCATGCAATTTCGTGAGTAAACGTTTAGGTACTGCGGTCTATTTCTGTCTTTGTACCACTGCCCATTAAATTTGTAGTGGTGCTAAAACTAGACATTTTTAAGGACATCCTAATTGTTGTGAACCCTAAAAATGATCCGCAATGCCGGGGGAACAAATATCTAACTACTTTTCGGCTTCGATAAGGGTAATTTTACACCCTTTATAAATAAGTGATATTTATTTAGAAATAAATATCACTTATTTATTTTTAGAAGTAGACGCTCTCATAGTCATAATAATCGTACAAGTCACCTCCATGAATAAACTCAATAAATTACTATAGTAGAGCCAGCTAAGACGCGGCTTACCTAAACCATAAATTCACATGCGCGTACGTCTATATTATTCATAGGTGTTCAAGGTGCATTTAAATCTGTTGTGCACGTGTAACACGATGCATTTATTATTAATGACGGGTTAATTGTCCATACACTAGTATGACAATGCCATTCAATGGTTACGTTCAGATTATATTGCACAAAACGTTTGTCACTTGTCTACAATGACCACTGTTGGTAGCCTACCGGATCTCCCTCAAGATATCGAAATAATTAGTGTTGTTATTATCAAAGCGTGTGTTGATTAGGATATCGAATTATCTACAGTAAGGACTACGGGCTTATCGGGGCCATTGTCGGTTGATTTTGCAACTGAAGTGGGTGCTGTGTAATTTATCTGTGCTATTTATTAAAGTGCCTCTTCTTGAAATATGAGTGTGAAAAAGATGGTGCGTATTTTCTTTGATTGATGCAATATGAGTGATGTGTTACAAATAAAAACAATGTCAAAGTAGTTTACTGGTTCATTTAAATAATAGAGAAATAAATTGCTTTTGTAATTAGTAAATTACTAAACAATTAGCGATTGCTTCATTACATGTTTCTGTACTAGGTTACCGTGACACGTAATTGCTTGGTATACATTAGTTTCCATTCATTACCCTACTTGAGATTCAATCTACTCTAAAGTTGTCATAATCGTCTTGATTTCATGGATTTCATGTGCACGCGATACTTAACTATCATGTACTGCAACTACTAATTTAATCTTACTGCGGTGTTTTTCATACAAAGTCAAACTAACTAATAACCTCGACCTATTCACGACTGATGGGTCTTTAAGAATAAGGTCGAGATGAAAGATTCTAGTTAATTAATCCATGCACGGATGGCTTGTCTCTTTCAGTCCATCATTCCGATCGAAATCTTTTGCTACATAGTTCAAATATTGCTAATAAAATGTAATAGGGTCGTGATTTATTTGCCGCACATAATTGCGTCCTGCGCAAGTCTTCACATATAATAAGTTGAAGGAAGCAGCCTGCGACAGGCGTGCGGCACTAATCAATTAATGGCAATCGAGATCACGTGCGCGAGCGCCGCGGCACACGACGCGACCACGTTGCCTGCCATGGTACACAGTGGCCAAGTTAAATGCCATTACATCAGAGTAAATAAATTGACCTGAAAAATAACATCGAGAATTCATTCAGCAACGTTTCGCGTTTCGTGGAGTTACTAGGTCTGAACTAATTAAAAACATTTTTCAGTCGTGCTCTCCGCGTTGAGTGTGTAATTTTCATTTTTAAGCTGATTTTCGTATTCCCTCACTTTTTCAGTTTGGAAATCTGTAAAGTTAGTTTGACTTTTTCATTAAATGTTTTCAGCATGACTTGTTGCCTTTTATGCTCTGAGTGATTCTGTGAATTCAATTAGAGCTTCGTTGAAAAGGACAGACACTGTAGCAAGTTCTGCTTATAAATCGTCTAACAAGTTTTTTTCGTCTTCGTCGTAATTATTTTGATGTTTTGTTCGAAGTAGATTTCCGTCAGAGTGCAAATGTAAATGAAAATTAATGGCGCTCAAAGTGAAATGTAATTTTAGAATTTCGCAGACATCTTAAGTTCACACTAAGGTCAATAACACCCGCTGCAGAGTTTGCGGTTGTAAATTCCGAAGTGAAATTTGTTGTTGAGGTACCATCTGTTGAATGAATATTTATATACCGTCAAGATCTACATAGGACGTCCTAATATACCAACATTCTCTTTGTTTACAATTTGTTTAGGTTTCGATAAATCTTTTAATTTGTTGGCGCACTCCTACTCTGTGCGCTAATGCATGTTATTTTCTTTTCATTGTCGGGTTTTTATATGCTCAATCAACAGGAGACCCGTCAAGTTTGTTGGCATTATATTTGGAAATGACTTTTATTTTACCAGTATTTCAATATAACCCAAACACAATAGAAGTCATTGTTTGTTTCTTCTTTGTCTTACATTCGATTGGAATATGCTTTGAAAATGAAAGCGTGTTTCTTTACCGAAGGGCAGCAGAATTGTTTTTAAATTGCATTAATTTTGTAGCAACGCGGAATCATTGACATGAATTCTGATCGGAGCTGACAAGATTCTTTGTCTTGGTATGTTGTTATAAATACAAAGTGTTCTAAGGACATTTAGGCTTCCTCGTTAGATCGAATTTTCCGCCTTCTCACGTCGTTTGTGAGGCAAGGAGTTATTTTAATTTCAACTGTCAGTGTTTATTCCTCGTGTCATGTTTTAATTGTTAACGTTGGATAAAAATAACTATGCCTCATTCCCATCAATGGCTTTATACCCTGGGGAAAATATTCTACGACCATAATATCTACCTACATGATTTCCATCCTACTAATGACGACTAAATATTCAGTTGCAAGCCTTCAAGGATTATGTTAGGGAAGGCGCGTACCTATTTATAACCAAATCAATTTATCGCGTACCTAAGAGAAAAGGAGGAAGTGTCTACAATATTCCATAAAAATAAATCACTTTGCCAGAACAGTTTGTGGTGTAAACAGTAAACACGGACAAGGGCACCCGTCTGCTGCAAACAAACCGATGGGTTCTCACAATGACAGCAGTACTCATGCGTTAATAAACAATCCCCTGTTCTGGACACCATGAGAACCCGTGGACGCTTTTGAATATGAATAGCCCGTAATTTTATTGAAAACGAAAGGAAAACGTAGCTTTCATTCATGTCTTTGTTATAATAGCTAGTTACTTTGATGAACTATTCTACAACATAATCGTTGTAATCTATAATAAATAATGCTGGCAAAATTGTCAACGCCTTGGCCGAATTCGCGGCTCTTTTATTCCTATTATTACTTTAGTTATCGTGAGGAGCTCGTGGCTAAATTATAACAGCCGCTCGGGTCGATTTTAAGTTAAGCCGTGCTTGCCTAGGTTGGTCTGTGATCGGTGGAACCGAGTTTCCTCCATGCCTCGGAAAGCACGTTTAGCAGTTGGCATGTGCATAACGCACCTTCTTGTATATTTTATATACTTTTTTGTCTATGTTTGATTTAGTTTAGTTGTCATTCTGATCTTTGTTTGTGCTAGCATAAGAAAGAGTAAATTACTATAATTATATTAAAAAAGCGCGTTTCTTTCAACAATTTAATACAG
This sequence comes from Xestia ashworthii, assembly GCA_950022955.1. Lineage (NCBI taxonomy): Eukaryota > Metazoa > Arthropoda > Insecta > Lepidoptera > Noctuidae > Xestia > Xestia ashworthii. The sequence continues at coordinate 7,449,931 of OX465559.1, read as the reverse complement.
TCCACTGACTACAATTAGCATAATGGCTGTGATTTGTAGATCTTTGACACTCGTTACAGGTAGTCAGTGGCCCAAAAAGTCTGACAACCAGTCTTACGAAGGGGTACAGTATTACCCAGTACTAACTGGGTAGTGGAGATCAGATAGACAGTCCCTCCATGTAAAACACTGGTATTCAGCTGCATCCGGTTAGATTGGAAGCCGACTCCAACATAGTTAAGGAAAAGGCTAGGCAGATGTTGATTACTTTAGTAATTAGTTATCGTCTAGGTTTTTTTTTTAATTTGTCGCTTGTTCTACCAGATTATTATAATAATTACGACAACAGTCATTAGCATTAATTCGCATTATATGTAATTAATGGCTTAACAGCTTCTAATACTGCATACTGTATAAGTTGACAGGAGAAGCTTGCTGGACTCTTTTTTCTCCTTTGACAGATTTTTAAACCGAGGTGACAACTCGTTAGTACTTTGACGATGAAAAGATTACCAGTAAAATAATTACCAGTAAAATATTCCGGTAATCTTCCTATTCAATAAAATATAATGTCGCCTAATGCACGTATCAAAGTTCACACTAATCCGCTCTTAGTAAACACTTCGCCGTTCGTCTACTAGAGTAATTTTCCTCTAGCGCCCGCCGTGACTCACCGCTACCGCATTGTTTATATTATTTTAAATTGGTATCATTTGAGATACTCCGAGTAGAAACAGCAGGTTGGCAGCACGTGTTCGAAGTTTATGTAAACAACAGACAAACTATGAGCTCCAAGTCGCGACTACTCGGGTTTCATGTGTTTTGCTCTCGGTTCCAGGAAACCGATGCTAGTCTACATGTACGAGTAGGTACCTACATCAATTATGAGTTTACAGTCCTTTGGAAAAATGGCAATGGTGAATAGAAAAAAACCTTTGGACGTATTGATAAAGTTGTTAGACAATATATTTGTGACGCTCTGGCTGAACTGTGTACACATAATATTAAATATAGCTATAGAAACATGAGTGTCCGTGTGTCGATAGTTCTAGCCCCGAGCATGACAACTGTTATTGACACGGCGGCAAACAAAGAAATGATAAAACGCAGCTCATGTTGCTAACAAAGGGATGTCCACATCAGTATTTTCAACTGTGACATAATTTACTAAACGATACATTTACTTGTTGATTATTTTATCTACATTGTTTATTATAATATGCATGCCTGACTGTATACTCCTTGCACTTAGAACTAGGTTGGGTTCCGATAAAATGCACTAATGTATGCTACATAAACAGAATCGTATACGTCACTTTGCAACTGTTGCTGCAGTTGCAAACACGACCGCTTGGTTTTCAATTTCGTGCAAAACTTCAATCTACACAGTTTTTCATCTAGCCACCGCGTGTTTTCTTTTATTTCAATAACAAAGAACTGATTGCAACTGCGAATAAAGTTGTCTCATTGTTTTCAAGTTATTTACAATAGGCGTAAGTACCTACTTGCATGCGTTTGATATTCAACATGCATGTTAATCAGAATAAAGCCTTCGGTAATGGCAGTGACACTGACAATGGCCGTGAAAGTAACGAGTTACTTTACCGACATACAAAGACGGTCGTTTTTCCTAAACTGAAAATTGGTAACATATTGATCGTCGGAGTTTTCTACGTAGGCGTCGCTACTCAAAATAAAGTTTGTCAGGCTCGGAAAATTAAGTTATGAACGGTAAAATTCCGGAGGCTCGTTAAGAGGAAACGTTTTATTACTAACGTTTATAAAATTTACGACAGACGACAATAAAGCATGTTAAATACTTACAGTAATAATGAAATCGTCATGACGTAATAGATTTGAATTTACGACGCGTTAATTTTAATGTCTATGTAAAACTGTATATGGATAGCCATGGCATTGATGCTTATAGCATCTTTTACAGTGTTTTTAAAAACTTTTTAAATATTTTTTAATGTTAAGTAGGTACATGAAAAAGGAGTGAATCTAGTGACGTGTGTGATTGATAGAGTACCCTAAACACCACGTCTCACGGTTTATTTTTAGATGATTTGTTTGCTGGAATGATATGACTCGTCCCTGAAATGACTGAAATGTTAGTGCAAAATAATTTTCATCGTTGAAACTGGCGCCTAGTGTAGGCGTAGTAATTATAGCCTTGAACGGTTACTGAAAATTTTCACGACGTATAAAACGACGTATTAAATCGTCTTTGTACTTTCAGTAAGTACTGTTTTTGCATGTTCCTGTCCTACATAAAGTGACATTCTAGTCACAGAAAAATCAATGGCCACACTCACATAGCCTAGTTATTATACGAGTACGGAGTACCTTCCCCATAGAATTCTACAGAATACTGCAACGTAACTGCATTGAGGTTAAGCGTGCGCGCGTCGCCTCTTTTATCGAGAGCCGCATTGATGATTAAATATAAAAAGCCGTTGTCTTTGTTTCAGACGGAAAGCGAGACGTCATGCGAAGAAGCAGCAAGACTGACGGCGGAAGGCGCAGCCGCGGACGCCGACGATGATGAGGCCTACGACTATGCCCTCCCCCCTCCCCCCGACGGGGGCTACGGCTGGGTCGTGGTCTTCGCATCCTTCATGTGCAACCTGATCGTGGACGGCATAGCGTACACATTTGGCATATTCCTACCAGAACTAGTGACGTACTTCGGCGAGGGTAAAGGCACTGTAGCGTGGGTTGGAAGTTTGCTCTCAGGATTTTATCTAGCGGCCGGTAAGATTTATGATGATTGATAATTTATTACCTACCCTTTCTGTATTAACAGCTAGCTAACGACACTGTTATGTTGTTAAGCTTATTAGTCCAACAACTTTATTATCTACTTTGGTCTCCGAAGTTATTAGCAGACAGATCACATCTTCCTCGGCTCTATACAAGCTCTTGTGAAATAGATAGTATCTAGTTCGTGCTGGCATCTGACGAATGGATCTTAATTGACATCAGTAATTGCGACGACCTTTAGACCTTTAGCATTCCTCCTTTTTGGACGCCATTGCAATCGAACGCTCGTTCATTTCCTATCAATTCAGGTCACGTTGTCACATGCACCATCCATTATTCATGTGTGGACTGTACCTATGTATCTATCTGCCTATGTATCTAACACGAGATTTATGCAGCTAATGTTCTTGAGTACGCAAATATATCAGTATTATAATGCTCCATGGTATAAATGCATATTCTGCAAACAGTAAATAAATAGTTTTATAGTCTTGGCTAAATGCCGGCTTCATACTGGGAGATATGATGACGAGATTGTCCGGAGTTTTCTCAAGATATTTGCGTCTTTTTTAATTTGTTTTTGAACGAGTTTTTTATTCATAACATAAAAGGTTATAACTGTGCTTGATGACATAATCGAATATAACTCTCTCAAAAATACCCGACATTGCTTAAATAAAAATTGCCTGTTTTTCAATGGCCTATAAAACATCGAACAAGTCATTCTGATTAGTCGTGTTACTTCAACCTTTTTACACGCTAGATTATCAAAAAAGATATAAAATGTAAATCTGTTGTTACTGATATCGTATATCTATAGTAATTGACACTTGAGGCGTAAGCAGCAAAATGAAATAACCGTGTCGCCTGTGGTGTCGCTGTTGAACCCGGTTCACTGCGATTACTTCGGAACCGTTGATAAAATTGCATTAGTGTAAATCCCTCGAGATTAGTTAGGAGTAGCCCGTACTAACGCAGTAAGTGAAACACATTTGTTTATCTAACGCTTTTATCATAGAAATACTAATTACTCTTCGTGACGGTTGATAAAATTGCGAACCTAATCACCATGACTCAAATGTCGATATTTTGATTGTTTCTATGCAAAAATATGAGAACCTACTTATATCAGTAGATGCTAGATAACTCTTAAAACTCTAAAGTGGAGTAATAAGTAATAACATGACATAATATCACGCCTTCTAATGCTCGAGGGGTGCAGAGGTGTGCCTAACAGAAACAACCACATTTCACAAGTTATGTTTAAGTCCCATGTTATAGGGAGCGAGCGTATTGCCATCAACCGGGCACAAATCTAGACTCCGTGGCTGCTACTGAAAAAATACTGTCGGAAAAACCCAATAACACCTAGTGCCGGACCCGGGAATCAAACGCTTATGCGACCTACACCAACGAGGCAGTAAGCAACGTCATCCCATATCCCATACTAGGTTTACGTATCAGCATTTTATCCGTCGGTCGGTCGTATCTTATTTTATCTACATATTTTAAACTGCCATTGACCTGATTGAAAGTACTCGATTACGATCGAAGATACGACGCGATGGTCTGGTAAATAAAAATGTCCTAGAAAACGATTTTGCTGGATTGGAGCTTCTTGTTTCTTGTGCAGTTTTGTTTGTGTTCGCGAAAGTATCTTATCAGGAAGACCTGACATAGTGAACCTGTAACTTATCGGTCTAGGAACTTTGATTTGGGCTAAATACTCTCCTCATACCTATCCTATATTTTATTATCTACTCGGTAGCACTTTATTAATAATGTCAACATTTTAAATGATTTTTTATCTGGTGTCCTGGTGTCAAACAAATCATACGCATGATTGTTAATCATTTGTAGCTCCAGAAGCTATCGGTATGATTACTTTTTGATTGAAGATAAAAATGTATTTTTATTAACAAGTGTTGAGAAACAAGCACCCACTTGAATTTGAAACATGGCACGATCTCTCTGTATCTGCAAACTTGCCAAAACTGAGTGAAAGTTCGATAATTTTGCAAAAAGTCCTTTTATGAATAAAAACGTCTTGTTTGCAGTAAAATGAATCTTTTACGACGATGCATCGATTCCTTGAACTGGATTGCAAGTATTTAAATAATACGTGTAGATCAGATCAAGTTTACAAAGTAGGTTTTAGTACCAAGGTGGTCAGTTGACTGAGGTAATGATCTTACTTAATATGTTTATACCATACCTTGCGTGAGAAATAAATTATTGTGTTTGCCGTGATAATAGTAGAGTTAGGTTAGAATGCAAATAAGTATAATTTACCTTATCCACTTAATCGTATTTCAGAATTGGCACAATATCAATGACCTACTAGGACAATCTTTGCAAAATAATAAATGGATAAAAGACTTATTCTGGGAGCTAAATCGCCCCAGTTTTTTTTTGTTTTGTTTTCAAAGTAGGTATAACCTCAATGATATATATATATTTTAATTGTGCGGTTTACGTAAATGTCACATCGCATTTCTAACGCTTCTTCGTTCTTAATTAGTTTTCCTATTAAGAAAATTCTGCCTGTAATAGTAACCAATTAATTGCGATAGGGTTGCCCGTTGGGACACTTTATGGTTTTATTAATTGTTATGTTACAAAAGTCTACTAAAACCAGGTTTTTGAATTTGAAATCTTGAAGACTTTACTTTAGCATTTACTTGATAAGGTACATTTTCTTAGATGCTAGTCTTTTGTTTTCTCTTGCTTGTTTACGAAGAATTTCAATATTGTCGGCAGGTCCGGTGGTGTCGGCATTATGCAACAAGTTCGGATGTCGGGCTGTTTGCGTGGCTGGGTCCTTCGTCGCAGCCATTGCCTTCGTCTTGTCGACTTTCAGCCAGAGCGTTACCATGATGATGATCACATATGGATTGATCGGAGGTAAGTCTTCTCATATTTATCTGGTATTAAGATTAAGATGTAAAGTAACCCTAACTTTAAAAGAAGCTCTATTGTTTTCATAACTAGCTTTAGCCCGCGGCTTCGCTCATGTTTTGTTCGGAAATAATTCCACGAGAACATTTTAAATATACAAGTAACCTATGACACCAAAAACGTGGCTTTCTATTGGTAGAAGAATTTTCAAAATCAGATCCAGAGATAACCCCCTTTTTTTCTTTTTTTTTCGGATGAGAAATCAACGAATAACTTCTCCCACTCTGGGCAGAGCGGGATGGGAGTATCAGACTTTTGCTGACTAAAACCCATCCGTGTTCCTTCCTCGCCCTTTATGTTCCGGGGCTACGGTATCTCTTTCGAACAGTGCCACAGAGATTACCTCCTAGAACCTCACACATTTTACCTCTTTACAATATTAGTAGGTATAAATATAAGTAGATTTAGATTAAATAACTCTTTTTTACATAACATGAACTACAATGAAGTCTCAAAAATGTTTATAGGCTTTCGGAATATTAAATCAAAGAAAGGACAGGTGTCTTAGTTAGTTGTCAGCGTATTTTAAGGCCAGAACCTAGAATAGCGGAAGCATTTAATTGATAAATGGACCATGGAGGAGCTCGTGTAATAACAGCCGCTCGGACCGATCTTTAGGTTAAGCCGTGCTTGCCTGGGTTAGTCTGTGGATGGATGACCCCCCTACTTACCGAGTTTCCTCCGTGCCTCGGAAAGAACGTTAAGCTTTTGGTCCCGGCTGTCATTGGTCCATCTTTGGCAGTCGTTACAGGTAGTGGCCCAGGAAGGTGGACAACCAGTTTTACCAAGTGGTGTCTTTGGGAAAAGGCTAGGAAGATGATGATGTCGGAAATAATTAATCTTTTCTTACAATTCCATCAATCAATGTCGAGGTTACGTAATTACGTAGATGTCAAGCTGTTAGCTGTAGTATGTCATGTGTGTGTCTTCGTACTACCGTATTTAGGTACCATAAACGACTGTGATGGATTTCTTGACTCTGTGATCTCAACATGCATAGTTATTTCTTGAAACTAGATATTGATCGCGTCTTCCAAGAAATCTATTGTAAGTTGTTTACTACGAGTAACATCATGTTTAAAAACCTACGTTATCTGAAATCCTCATATGAAAATTAACGAGTCTGTTTTGTATCTTCTAAATAAACTGGAATTCCAGCACAAAATTCCTATTTCACCCAAGCGGAAACACCTCGGTGACGATAACAGATTCGCATTTTGAAATCCGTTGCCAATTCAATGCTATCGCATTTACTCTAGAATTTAATGCAAAATCTTTACAGAGAAAATTAAAATTATTGACTTTCCAGCGAAAGTCAATAATTTTAATTTTCTGTCGTCTCGGCTCGGCTCATGAAGTCGGAGAATTCTAAACCTTTAGCTATTTGTAATGACTTGAAGTATATTTAGAATAGCTTGGCAATAAAACGGTTTGCAGGACTCATGTGGAACGTGAGAGTTATGCAAATGTCCACTGACCTTGGCACGATGGCATAGTTATGGGGTGGCGTCGCCCAGTCGCTGCCAGCTGTCCTTCGAAATGTGGTTTAGCGAACATAAAACTTAAAGGATTACACGACTGTTGTCGTATACATTATCCGATTCACATTACGCACCACAAATGGTCATAATAACAGATGCGGAATGAGGGCAAATGAAACCATTCTGTGACTGATCGATAATTATTATACAACTGGTCTCTAGAATAATCATACATAATAGTATCGCGACGTATAGTACCAATAAATTAACGTTTCAGGTTTCCAATTATTGCGCTTAGCAACAACTATCATCATGTGCATGATTCTAACAGCTCTATTGTTTATGACTCAATTATGTCTGACATCAACAAATGAGTCAAATAGAAGATAAATAATACTTTATGGAAGCATTGAAAACTGCAAAATAATAATTATGTGATGTGCATTTCCTATAAAATTTTATTTCCATGCTATTAAAGTAATTCCTTCGCGCTGAATAATGAACATAGCCTTTTGTTTACGACTTTATTGTCGATTTCTTGACAGAATTTAAGCGTTATTGTGTCTTTGTTGTTTATAGATATTTAATGCATGCATATGTATTGCGAGTTGAGCTCGTAGTGTAGACAGGTACGTATTTTGAGTACAGAGTTGTTTATTTACAAAGTTTCGTTGTGTTCCCCAGAAAGTTTTCACTTTCAGGTGAAGCTTTACGTGCGTACGTTTTATTCGTTCTGATTTGGCGAAAGTTTAGCCTTATTGTGTAAGTTAGATTAGGTTTATCTTTGAGGTCGTAAAGGGGAAAATATACAGCTGCTTGGTTCTTCTTTAAATCTGGCTGTCAATTGATTGCTACACTGAGAAAAATGTAAAGCCGAATGTTTCGTAACGAGGGCGGATTTATTCGTAATGACGGCGAAAAAACGACCAATAGTCAACCGACCGAAAACGCCTTCCTAGGTTGGAGGCGTTTTACGCCTTAAGCGTAAGGCGCAAAAAATAAGCAGCAATATACTCTCTAATGTGTATTTTAGACGTAATTATTAACAGAAAAGCCTTAATTCAAAAGCTATAAACGTGGTAAGTCAGATAGGATCGTCTGATTGACGATGAGATTTAACTTCCGGTAAGGCGATATAAACGGTAATGGGAGGTGCTCGGGTCACACACACAAAACTTTCCGACGTATTATTGTCCCAATTGACTTCTAGAAAGGCGTTTTACGTCTTTCCTTACAGTGGTTTAACCTGTCCACTAAGCGCTTTTAACGTTTATCGACTTCTAGTAAGGCGTCTAACGTCTTACCTTACTGTATTTTAACCTGTTCACTGAGCATTTGTAACGTTTCCGACTTTTACTAAGGCATCTTAAGTCTTTCTTTACCGTGGTTTAACCTGTCCAATAAGCGCTTTTAATGTTTTTTAAAGTAATAATTGACTTCTAGTAAGGCATTTTACGTCTTTTCTTACTGGGGTTTAACCTGTGCACTAAGTGCTATTGATGTTTTCATAAGTCGTAATTCACTTTTTGTAAGGTGTTTTACGTCTTTCCTTACTGTGGTTTAACCTATCCACTAAGCGTTTTCAACGTTTACTAAGTCGTATTCACCTTCTAGTAAGTTGTCTTAGAATGTTCCATACGATTAGGTAAGCCGTATCGTAAGGTATCTTATGCTTTCTTTTCGAGCAGAAATGTTTTATGAAGACCGGAAAAAAAGCCTTCTAATGGCTGGTAACGATTTTCCCTAAGGGCATGATTGACTTGCTTTACTATCATTTATTAGTTCATATTAAGGGCATTGGGCCGCTCAAAGTGCGCGTTCACTCTAAACCACTCTAAGGTAGCGCGAGCTAATATCCTTCACATGAACTTCATGATAGTAGATCAGCCAACCGTGCCTTCAGTGAATAGCGTTACCTGCTGTTCTCAAAAAGCTGTTCTCCCAGTCTTTGTAAGCTTCTGCAATCAATAGAACAAAAATGTATAAAACACTTCAATAATAACTGTTTACAGGATAATAAAGAAACATACTAAATAGATTAGTACCTCCTCAACCCAACATTACAACTTCAACCTAATAATATAGCGTCTGTATCTTATAGGAATGATAGTGGTATTGCAATAAAACCATTCAATAAAAACAAAAAAATCTGTATTAGAAAATCAATTAAGATACATTACTTTATTTAGATACTTAAAACAAGATAAAAAATATGGGTACGGTCACCAAGCTATTTGGTTTACATTTTACAATGTAACTTGCATGTTCAAATGTAAACTAAATAGTTTTGTCGACCGTACTTAGTATACAAATTTTCAATATTTTACATTGTAAGTAATAGTTTTGACGGAACGAAAAGGTTCCGTCAGTTTTCAACTTGATTTGTTCAACGTAACGAGCATGTGCTCGTGACGATACGTTCCTTTTGAAACTGAATAGACAGAATACACTGAGATAAGAGAAAATAATGTTTTAACTATTCGTAATCAAACTTCAAAATTATTCAGGTCAAAGTTGTTTGACTGTTTATCTTGTCAAAATGTCAAAGCGAAAACCGACTTCAAGGTGACGAACCTTTTCATTCCGTTTACTGTACCTATTGGTAAAAGAACTTATATCAATCTAAAACTAAAACAGAGGTCTAACTTAGAGTAAACTTACGAGTAATCAGACTTTTATATCAACAAGTAGTCATTGGTAAGATTAAATTTAATTAAATAAAAATAAATTATTATTTTATTTTATTAATTATTTAATTTAAATTTAATGTGAAGGGTAGGTTATGATTAGGGTAGCCAACCGTACTCTAAAATAGAGTATTGTACTCTATATCAAGTAGACGTACTCTATAATCTATAACAAAAATAGAATACGCTAAAATACTCTTTTTTACACAATGTTTACTATACTAGCCTAAACATCTTCAGCGTGAGCTTGGTCTCTCCTTCCGGATAGACGCTGCCGCATCCTTCTTACAAATGCAGAATCCACTTGCTCGTCTTTCCATTTCTTATGCTTTTGTATGATTTTCTTGTAAATTACTGCAAGAATCACAATAAGCAACAGCACCAAAAAGGTCATCATCAAAATGTTATTTAGTTTTATGTGATTTTCTTGCTCTGTTTCACTGGCGCTGTTATTGCCTCCTGAAGCGTTTTGGGCGATGATAACCTCCTTATCCTCAGTCTTCGAATAACTTTTTCCCATTTTCAGTCTTGCTTATACTCGTAATATTCCAATTGTTTTACATTTTAACTTGGTGCACCAAGGCACACAGGAACCCGCCGCGTTTGCACTTTGCGCCCGTTATCGGATAACTTGCCAGCACAGTTCCCGGAACGTGTGTGGCAGGGTCGCCATGAAGTATGCAGGTAGAATCAAACACGTCTGTTCAATACAAGCGTTTATTACTGACTACCCTAACATAAGGCTCTACTTATTCTAAGTACATTTATGTACTTCACTAAGGTTACCATTTGATTAATCGTGATCTAAGCATATTTCGCCTTATGATAAGACACATGTTGTCAAATTTACGGTTGCATTGACCAAATATGTACGTCTTTATATGACGTAATGTTACCGTTCAATCAGTCGTAACCTGACCATGTTTTACCTTATTATAAGGTGAATATTGCCATACTTACGTTTATATGTGCCGTATATGTACGTCGTTATATAACCTAAGGTTACCATTTGCTTCGTCGTGATCTAAGCATATTTCGCCTTATGATAAGACAAATATTGCCAAATTTATGGTTGCATTGACCAAATATGTACGTCGTTATATGACGTAATGTTACCGTTTAATCAGTCGTAACTTGACCATGTTTTGCCTTATGATAAGGTGAATATTGCCATGTTTACGTTTATATGTGCCGTATATGTACGTCGTTATATAACCTAAGGTTACCATTTGATTCGTCGTAATCTAAGCATATTTCGCCTTATGATAAGACAAATATTGCCAAATATACGGTTGCTTTGACCAAATATGTACGTCCTTATATATGACGAAATGTTACCGTTCAATCAGTCGTAACTAGACCATGTTTTGCCTTATGATAAGGTGAATATTGCCATACTTACGTTTATATGTGCCGTAGATGTACGTCGTTATATAACCTAAGGTTACCATTTAATTCGTCGTGATCTAAGCATATTTCGCCTTATGATAAGACAAATATTGCCAAATACATATACGGTTGCTTTGACCAAATATGTACGTCGTTATATGACGTAATGTTACCGTTCAATCAGTCGTAACTAGACCATGTTTTGCCTTATGATAAGGTGAATATTGCCATATTTACGTTTATGTGTGCCGTATATGTGCGTCGTTATATAACCTAAGGTTACCATTTGATTCGTCGTAATCTAAGCATATTTCGCCTAATGATAGGGCAAATGTGGCCACATTATACGTTTATATTGCCGAATACATACGTCGCTGAAAAACTTTATGTTTACGTTCAAATTGTTGTGACTGAAGTATATTCCGCCTTATTATAAGGTGAACATTGCCATGCTAAAGATTATTTAAGACGCTTTCGAAAGTTTGTTTATGACTTATGTTTACGTTTGTTTAGTTTTTATTGAAGTATATATCGCCTTAATTTAAGTTAAATATTGCCATAATTACGGTGATATTCACCACATATTCGACGTCGTAAATTTAAAGCGTTTTTTGTAGTCCATTACTGCTGTATTAACAGTATAAAGTTAAATTCCAAGACTGCCTTACGGTAAGACATTTTTGTCAGTTAGTGTTTATCATAAAAGACGTACCATTTTAACGGAAACGCCTAGCTAAGCCAAAATAACCGTAAGCGTTACAAAATCGCCTCGCGACATTACAATTTAGCCGTCGAAGGCGGAATACACCTTAAGCCAGAAATCAATTTTTCTCAGTGTACTGCTTCATTTTTTATTGAATATCTATAAATATACTGAGCTAAAATTTGTTTGTACGTTTGTTTGTATGAAAGGGGACTTCAGAACTACTGAACCGATTCCGAAAATTCTTTCACTTACGGGAAGCTAACCCCCGAGTGTAATTTCCATATATAACAGGAACCAAGCCGCGAGCAAAAGCTCACAACCTATTGACTGAACAATGTGAATAATGTACATAAGTATTACAATCAATTAGAACTCTATTGACATCTTTAACCAGAACGACCTCAAGGAAAGTATATCGTTCTTAATTCCTTTAATCGATATATTTACGATCGTGTTCTTGAAAGATAAAAGCTCTCGCTTGGAGTGATATGTCGTTATGACAACATTGTTTTCTGATAACTATCGGGTTACAGATCCTAGGGGAAATTACCAGGGAACGATATGTGAGTATCGACGTTCCTTGTTAATTACCTAAGTAAATATGTTGTAAAGTGCTTCCGTAAGTAATTACTTGTGGCATGTATGCCACTGTCATGGCCACTCGATAAAATAAAGAGTTTGAAGTTCAAAGGACACTCAAATGCTGTAGAAAGAAAACTGTAACCTTTGGAACTTTAGCAGATTTTAGAGTTTAGTTCAAAACAGACCGTTATTCAGTAATCTCCGGATATGTGGATCTCCGGCGGATGATCAAGTAACTGATCACACGCTGTATTTTCGTAAATATCGTAACGTAGAATTTACCTGGTTTTAAGTTTTCGTCGATATCTGCAATATTCAGATACGCTGGTCAAATAATAAAATGGGAGAGGTGACTGCCCGGTCTCAGAGACAATATTTGTCCTTTTATTCAAACAAACTTGGTACCTCAAGAAAATATTCCTCGGTTTTTGTCCTGTCTTTTGTCTGATAAAGCTGAGACGCTTGAAATACGAGTATTAAAACCGTTTCGACACGTTCTTTGTTCGAACCCTTGAAAACAGAGGCAACAGCCCGTGTGTGAAATTGGACATTTGCCAACAGACACCAATGTGAACGAAAGGCTTAAATGTCGTTTTAGTTCCAAGTGTTAAGCCCTTCTGACAATTAGCTGAACTAGAGGAAAAGCGGGCTTTTCCATTCCACGAATGCAACGCTGTCGTGCCTAGCGATTTAAATAACTGATACATCGTTTATGTATGCCGCTTTGTGGAACGGGCACCTAGTTCATGAAAGGGGAAAGTTTCCTGGAAATTGTCGCTGCTTTCTGGGGAAACCCCACGTGACCCCTTTTCAGCTTCACAATGATTTATGCTATGGGCTACAGTTGAATATTATTGTATATAAGTCCTCAACGCACAATTAGTTTCTGCTGGGCTGATTGGTTTAATTAAAAGACAAATGAAGAGCCTGTGGCGTACATTGGAACTTACTTCAAGGTCATTAGAACACGGATCGCTTGGCCAGCTGCCAGCTGCTACAGACGACATGGCGCCTTACTAGGCTAGAATATAAGATTGTCTTTAATTGTACACACTTTACAACTTACACACTTTTCTATTTTAAGAGTTGAAAACTGGCAATTGATTGTTTTACAATCTTGGGCACGAATCGTTGATAGTATTCTGAATATCCAATGCGACCTAATTCTTATATCGTATGGCGGGCATTCAAGGTTTTGACGATGGAAAAATACGTCGTCAACCTCACTACGATTCAAAAATATACAATCCGATATGATGGTTATTTCAGTACCGCCCCATCGTTTTCGTTTCGTGGATAATCCACCTTCCTATATTTAATGAAAATCGTGATACCGAAATCAACACGTGAGAAAATCCTAGGAACCATTCGAAGACATCATGTCAGTCTTAAAATTTAAAGGTGTTAATAATTAGCACGTCCATTTAGCACCAATTTCAGTGATCCCTGTTGGCAGCCAACCGCTGAGATCATCGAGTCTCAATGTCGACACTATTCGGAAATACTGTTTCACGCCAGAAGCATACTTGATCAATCAGGCATTCAAAACGTGGTAAATGAACGAATGAGTTTATTTATTCGCTAGAGAATCCTGAAACAAACGATTGAAAGCAGATTTGTGTAGACAGCGGAAGGTGCAGAACTGCTATTTGCACATTATATTACTAAGTGTATACTAAATATTGGCGACTTGACGCGCTGTATATAATGTGATACGAAAACACGTAATAGTTAGTTGCTAACAAAATATAAGTACATACCTATCTACATGCAATTCCGAAAACATGCATCAGCTGTTTTGTATGTCATTTTATCTTTTGCACTGATTTCAAAATAGTAAGATTTATGATAATTATATATCAGCTCCTTGTTCTCTATCTTATCAGATATACTATTTTAGCATTCATCAGGGAACTATCAAAACAAAGAAGACTGCGTAAATATGTAAAAGAAACCAGTGTTTCTTTTCAAATAGCGTTCAGTGGAGAGAAAAGAAAATTATAAAGACACGTTTTTCTTACATAAAGCGTCGGGTTTGACCTCGAAAGTCGAATGCTTGTTGTCTGAAGTTTCCAAGAATCCGTTCTGAAAATTCATTCAACTTTTCAGTCTTGTTGCCAACTCTTTGTTTACGACCAAGTCTGTTGGATATTTACTTTTAGATTTTTCTAGTATACCTGACCACTGAACGTTATAATTAATGATTTTGGTGTTTTGTTTTTGTTTCACATTCATATCAAACTGACGAATGTACAAAAATAGGTCAGTGTGTTCCGTAATTAAAATATTAGTTGTAGATGTAAACAAAGTTTATTATGTAATACAACTTAATATTCTCTTGTTGTATAATTAAACCGGCTTACCTATACATATAGTAGCTAGTTAGTAGTCGTCTTCATTGAAAGGAATCTGGGTGAAATTTCGATTCATTGTACCTTTTCCAGCTGCTAACATTGTGTGCAAATGGATGATTAATTAATTGATGAGAAAAGTGGAATAATGTACTGGGAAGTGACGCATGCGTTTGTAAAGTGGCGACGACCTCTTTGCAGCAGGCAACAACCCATATGCTCCTTTGTGCGGTTTCAAATACCGATTTGTGGGCCGACAACAAACACTGACTCACTCTGTATCATGTTCAGACTTTGTTTTTACGCATTATACAGCTAAATAGAACACTAAAATGTTATCACATAATTAAACATTATGGTATAATGCTTTCTAGTTAATGGCTTAACGGCTTTTAGCGACAACATTAAGATTTTGCTCAGCAACCATCCAAGGTCATAGACAGGGATGAAATCAGAAGGGTTTGAAAACCGGTTGCGGACGTTATGGGAATGTCTGGAGGCAATTGTAATAAAACTTGTGTACTAACAAGAATAATGGAACTGCGAAGAGGATGTAGGTACGATAACTGTATAACAATAACTCCTGATATCTTATCTGGCCTATAACGTCCTAATTAATAAACGAAATATTATGTTAAATGCTTAAACAATCGATAAGAGTTTCGTTAGCATAATGTTGGTTGTTGACATTGTATTAAGATGTATACTTAGGATTAAGCGAAGTTTCCCGAAATATGTTTTATTCATGAACTGTAAGCTAGAAACCCTTTGTTTATTAGGGCACCAGTGACTGGACTAACGAAGCGAGGCAGATGTCAATGTTCACGCGCAGTGGAATACCGGCGACTGGATGACGAACTCATGTTTTTTATCGCACGCCAAATTATGTGACGTAGGCACCTCAGGCAAATTGGTCAAAGTTCTCTGTAATTTGGGAGTGTGCCAAATTGAGCAACAGTCACTAATCATAGTGTTTCACCTCTTTGAAGATTTTGTTTTGCATAGCGACGCGGGTTTATCCAAACATATGCAGATGCTGTGGCAAAACCTGGTGGTTTATTGTGAAAACATACCTTTTTGAATAGCGCCCAGCTTTTGAGTTTCCAAACACGTTTTGAGCTTCACTATGCTTTTGATTCATGAATGAATAAACTCCTGGTTAGGTCAGGAAATAAATATGTCGTCTATCTAGGAATACAAATCAGCCCGACAGTCCAAACAATTGTACAGACTATGTTATTAGTTTTAATTTGTAAATTGCGCAGCACACAAAGTAGGTTATATATTTATTTGTCCTTTGTTATGAATAAAGGTTAATCAAGAATTAATATCACCGTAATACATTAACTGTAACGCATTACGCCATATTGTATTGTTTTCCTCCATGATTGAAACTGACTGTTGTTCCCAGGTCTCGGCTTCGGTATGATCTACCTCCCTTCGGTGGTGGCCGTAGGTTACTACTTCGAGTCCAGACGATCCCTAGCTACGGGTATCGCTGTCTGTGGCTCAGGAGTTGGTACCTTCAGCTTTGCGCCTTTAGCCGCACTCCTGCTCAATGAGTTCGGGTCATGGCAGAATGCTAATCTTCTGCTTGCTGGCTTGATTCTGAACTGCGCTGTGTTCGGAGCGCTGATGAGGCCTTTAGTCTATCCTAAGGTTCGTATAATGCTTTTGTAGTGTGCGTTGTATTTTAAATTTGTGCCTTGAGGAGTATTCTAAATAATTCTTGGTCCGGATAGAACGGAGCTGTTTTTATTCAAATTTCCTGCGGCCTTTATGGGCTATATTACCTTAGCTGCTTTAACAGTATCTAGGGGTGACACAAGGAGGCTCAGAAAGTCCGAATCTGTTATAGTCTAGATGAAAAGCCAGAAAATTTTACAACTGTAAGTTTTTATATCCTGACCTAACCTAACCAAAGTACCTGTATGATGTACGTTCCACGTTACGCTAGTTAGGTTAACGGAGGTCAGGCAGTTGTTTTATATTAAAATGGTACTTACAGTTGTCACTCTCGAAACGGATTCATACAACATACTTGAGGAAGTGCTTTATTTAGAATGATGCAAAAAATAGTTATATGAATTTAATAGTATAGTTATATCGTTGTCGTTTAGGTAACTAGAACAATTATGTCAATTGCACTTGTTGTACCTTTTCTTGTTACTATTTTGTAAAGTGTTTTACCTCATAAATCCCTGGAGCAAATATACGAGGAAATGAATTCTGACATTTTAAATACCTATCATCTTTTATTCTAGGAACGTTTTGTCATCCTCGTTTATGTAACTAGACCACAGTTACTGAACTGTGGTTAGTCCTATGTAGGTATATTGTAATTACTTTATTGTGTTTATCGCGCACTACGAGGCCACGACAACGACTTTTGGCCGCAAAAGCTTCGAAGAAAATTTTATCGCACAACCGGGTGTTCCGGGGGTCTAAAATGGCGTATTTAACAGAATCTTATTAGGATAATAAGGTTCGCGTGATAATTCATAACATTAACTGCGTATTTGACCCCGACTTACGAACAGTAAGTCGTGGGTTCGAACTCAGACAGGCGCATTACTCTATGTAATTTGTATCATAACCACTGCTCTTAAAACGCTGAAGGAAAACATCGTGAAGAAACCGGCATGTCCTAGAACCAAAAATTCGAAGACATGTGACATCTACCAATTCGCACTGGGCCCGCGTGGTGGATTATAGCCCATTCCCTCTGAGAGGAGGCCGTGTCCCAGCAGTGGGAACATTATAGGCTGATGATAATGATGACCATTATAATAATTTTACCGTGATTCACATTATTTTCCTTTTGCGGCCAATTTAGACCCCCAGTTTTGTTCAAGATATTAGCCGTTCATGCAAAAATTCGTGGTCGTGGCCCCGTAATACGCAAGGTCCCATAATGTCGACCGTTTTCATTTCAATAAAGTAAAAAATCCAACAGCCATATACTAATATACATTACTTGTAAACACCACCCAACATTGCAGACATCAGGCGAAAAGCCTTTACTCCAACGTATGGCCGAAGAGAAACGTCTGCAAATGGAGCGAGGATCTATCGGAGGGTCCTACTTCGTGGTGCAACTCCCCGACGGTACCATGGAGAAGAGGTTGAAGGTGAACGTTGTAGACGATTCTGTATGTAGCTGCTTTCACTAATAATACTATTCTAAGTTCTCTGGTGATGCGTTTCGTCACTATGAAAACTCAAGAACGCAACTATAAAACGAGGCATTCCTCAGAGCGCACCTATTTTTAAGCGCAACTAAGGTTAAAATGAAACCCTAGATGAAAAAAAGAAATCTGTCATTTTGTCGATTCTTTCTTCGAAGCAACCCTTTTCTACGGTTATATGCGGGCTAATTAACTTGAGGGTACCTCTCTGTACTTACTTTTGTTTTTACGAATTGGAATAAATACAATAAAAGCTAAATAAAGGCAAGATGTCATGAAATAAATTGGAAAACAGACAGATCATGCTAAATAAAGCTTTAAGTATTAAGTGTTAAAAAATACTGTCCAAAAATACTTATCAAGTAAAATTGTTTCGATTTAATTTGTTTCCTGTCCTGTAAAATATAGCAGTGATAACATTTCCTGTAAAAGCAGTTTAATTTACCTATACTTTAATTTTTTTTTCTTTTCTTATTCAAAGCTGGTGACGAAACGCATCCCCCTTGAGGTGGTGGTATACTTTTATCTAGCGAACCCCGCTAGACCCTGTTAAGTGGTCTTGTCTTTCGGCTTGTTGTGCTAACCAAATTATTAGGAAGCATGTTAAGAACACGTATTGTATGTGCATGAAGTTTTAGAACTAATTTGCACAGTACGGAGAATAAAGTTGTAACTTGAGATTTTGAGATCAAAACTTCGCATAAGAGCTAACTTCATAGGTTGGAAACTATGTAATTAGAGATAACTGCGTTATATTTCAAATTGCAAGTAAGGCAACCTTTCGGCTGAGACTACATTAGGCCGCGACGCGACCTGCGACACATGAGCGATTAAAACAAGTAAATGAATGCTCACGTACACCAAATATTACTTGCGATCTTTGATTTCTTTATGCGATAGGAACAACATTACCGTAATCACGGTATCGGCTACATCAACATAGCGAAATTGAAGCGAATTTATCAGAAAATACGCCGGAATCTCGCTTGTAATGTAGCCAGACCATGTTTTTCTCGTTTCGCTCTTCCAGTCGCATCGCAAATCGCTGCCGAGTGTAGCCTAAGCCTTCGGGTCATTTCCACCAAGCGGTACTGCATCAGTATTTGCCGTGTGAGTATAAAATTCGACAGAGAGTACACTAACCGTTTCCTCGCGCGTGCTTGAGGATGCGCAAGCGCCTAATTTTATACTTAAAGGCAATACGGATTAAGTCCTTTATTCAGTGACATCCAAAAAATGCGCGAGGATTATGCAGCTTAGTGGAAAATGACCCTTGGACGTTCAACTTCCCCAAAACTAACGCCCGCTTTTAGGCAGCTGTCACAATACAGCAGTACAGCTGTCAGTTATTTCATACATTTCACTCACATGCGGAAGTTACTGGACATAATCACAATTACGCGGCGTAATCGGAGCGTCAAAGCGACCCAAGCCAACGGCAGATATGAAGGCATCCTAGCAACACACTTTATTAAATGCGTTAACCGCTAAATGCATTTAAAACATCGTTTGTTTCTGACTGAAATTAACGGAGACAGAAGTATGTTTTAAATATGTATGTTTAGCGTGGAGCGTATTTCAGTGATTTGACGTAAAAGTGTGCCTCAATAATTTTAAATTAAGTTCTCATAAATGCCTTTATTTTTCCATAAGTGCAAATTATTAGATGAATTGGCTATAGTTGTAAAAACTCTGAAAGCACAGACCTACACTTAGCTATTTACTCTTATGTCTTATGTCTTATGATTTCTTAGCAAGTCCTAAGTTTATTAAGTCACTACACTATACTGCTTAAAATGCTGCATAATATACACTTGTCATGGATCTAAAATACCCTAGAAATAATAAAAAAAAAATCGAAGCAGTTCTAAATCACCCTTTTCTATGAAAAAGTCATAATATATATTATGCAGTGTTCGTATGCCTCTTTGGGGGCAATGCCTTCAAATGATTGGCTAGCTTTAGTCCCCTTTCTTTTGCCAAGTTAATAGTCCGGTATTGATTGTATTTCTACAAACTTTCCAACTTGGAGGGAACGGTGCACGCAAAATTTTTCTTTGAAAGCTATCTTTCTTTTAACTGTTTCTACTGCATTGGATGTCGTAGTGCATGAAGTTGGTGACTACCTGTGGGTAGTTGGAAAATACAGTCATACCTCGAAGTTATGGTTAAGTTCAAACCGCGTAGATAACGTTATTAGTAAGCTTTGTAGTTATTCGGAAGTTAGCGGTAGTTTAGTAATGCTGAACAAGCATAACTCACCTGCGAGCCTTGTATTATAAAACCTCAGATTGGTTAAATAAGGCCCTATTTCACGATGTCAGGAATAGCCACTACTTATCGAATAAATTTAAAAATGGAACAGACTTTGTATGAAATCATCTGCCAAGTAAGTTAACGAGAACTAGTGAAACCGAAAGTGGTGAAACAGGCCCTAACTGTTCAAACTTACCTGTTGTAATTAGTAAATTATAAAATAATATCATAACGTACAGAAGTGATTTGCCAGCCGTAAATACTCGTAGAACCCGTAACTCGAAGTATGACAAACCTTTTAAAATTAGCCCTCCCACTAAACAAAAAGATCTTGTATCGCCAGGCCCCGTTGAACATCGACCCCGGAGTACACTCTTCGCTGAATCTAGAAGCTTTAGCACGCGTGCCCACAGTCCCTAACATGCCCGGAGTACCACCTGTGCCTACCCTGCCCACTATCACTGAAGCTAGGGTTGTTGATGATGGAGAAGAGAAAAAGAAGAAGGTGAGTTTTTATTCGCTGATTTTGCCATATTTTTGTGATGAAAGATTATCATTATGTATTTTACAGCACCCTTTTTAATTCTTTCTTCTTGCTTTATTATATGCCTAGATGGATAACGTGCGTTTATGACCAGATGTATGAAAGTGGACGAGGCGAAAGGAGCATGTAAAGGTGCTCCTTCACCTGGAGCGTCCGCCTGTAATGTAACATTACAGATTCGAATTTGAGCATTACAGTATTGCCTGGACGAGCATTCATCTGTAATGTCACTTCACTTCACTCCACAATGCCAGACGAAGCGTTCGTTGTGCTGAGCGCGGCGATATTAATTTTACACATTGTATCATCAAGCTGCGCACTCTAATGCTCGGTTCTCTTCCCTCACTGAGCTCGAGTCTGTAACGTTTCATTAGAGGCGAATGCTCCAAGTGATGGAGCACCTTTAGGATCGTAGCAGATGACGTTCTGTTGTTTCTACCTAACCCTATGGGAAAAAGAGTGAGTGTTGAGTGTATGTATATGTCAGCCTCACATTGTAAAAACCGTTAGATTGTAATATAACTAGCGAGATTGTAAACTCTCGAAAGTTTGTCAAACGAACATACTGCTTACAATAAAGAACATTTATAAAATGTAATCTGGTAACGTTTGAAAATGTTCCACACATTTTCCACGCTATTTTTTCTATGGTATTATCATGAAAATAAGTTTAAACTGTCGTCTGTTTTTATTAAGATAACGCCTTTTTTTTAAATAACTAGCGGATTGCGTAACTTTACGTGTTCAACCCCGATCCTCTGTAGGTAAATATATCGATTATTTCTTCTATCAATCAATCAGTATGTTGCTTACTCCAATCTCAATGTCAACTAAATCGGGTTAAAGGTTGAACATTTATCATGAACTATACCAAGCCCATTTATTGGCATGACTTTGGGAGTGTAGTACTCGCATCCGGCAAATACAATATGTTGGTAGGTGCTTAGATACTCGTATTTATTATGTACTTAAACATTTTGAAATTGTCATGAAAACGTCATCATGTGCCTAAGTAGCCGTTTCCCGACTACGTTGGGGTCGGTCGGCTTCCAGTCTTGACAGTTTTCCTAAATACTAACATTTTAAAACTGACAATTGTAGCCCTTTATGAAACGCGACTGACACTGACAATTTTGTCAACTATTTACCCGTCGCAATCGGACATATTTGTCACGTTTATGAAACAGAATTTGTAGCTACAATTCGACAATTTTGTCAAACACTGACAAATTGTCAACTTGTCACGTATATGAAACAGGGCCCAGATGAATTAACACGAAGCAATAATAGTCATTAAATAATCGTAGCAGGTGGCGTTATGTAAATTCTCATGGGACCACTGCTTTAGTTTATGTATGTATTTGAACAATTTCTGTGAGATTTTCCATAGGGATGTATGGTTCTTCTATTAGGGGTCATCCTTAAATTACGTCACAAAAATTTCATGATTTTTACAATTTTAGATCTACAAATTATTGAATTAAAAAAGCAGTTCCGATATTAGTTTTATTTCGATTTAAATTATTTTTAAATAAAATGAACATCTACTGAAACATTTCAAAAATTTTGCAAGACTCAGCGCGTAACACTAGTACTTAGAGCGAGTGGCCGACTAAACAATTTGAAACTTTAGTCTATCAATACAGATGGAAATGCTTCTGAGTTTTTCGTTAATAGTCGAGAGTACGTGTTTTAACACGATTTTGAAATGAGACGTCACAAAAGGACCCCTCCCATCCCCTTGTCACACAATGTCACACTTCGTCAAGCCCCTCCCACCAGTCCCACCCTTTAACATGTGACATAATTTATGGATGACCCCTTATGCAGAAATTAAATTGTATATTCAAAGTATTGGCAGCGAAGGATATGCCACTGAAAGTCCTTGAGTGGGGTCACACGCGTCTAGCTAGGCCAGACATGTGTAGGCGCCGCACACATGCTAAATATTGAATAGATGAAAGACGGGTTTTCCGTAGTCCGCAGTGTATGTGCACTAGTGTTCGCAAAACTAAGTATGTATCTATTTTGACAACAACTTCAATGTAGAGTAAAAGGAAAGTTTTAAAAATCTTTTTAGAGCTACAGCTGAAAAGGAAGTTAAATTAAGACTTTATGATCATGCTGACTAGAAATCAAAACGTCTATGCCAATTGTGTAGTTTAGCGATGGTGAAAACGGGCATTAGTATCTACCTTAGACGTTCCTATCCGGCTGCTCTACGAAGTTTATTTTGAGTGTAGTAAGTTGTAGATGTCCCACAATTCAGGCAGTTTCTCCATGTAAACTGATATTCAGATACATCCCGTTAGACTGGAATGCGACCCGAACATAGTGGGGAAACGGCTAGGTAGATGATCAGTTTAGTTGAGTTTAGTAACTACATGATAAAAGTATACCAAACTTCATAATAATCAAAGTAAAACCATTCAATATGGAGCACGTGTACTTAAGGGAATATTAATGAAAACTTAGAAGTTTTCTTGTTTAAATTTTAATTAGCAATCTAAGTTTCAACGAGTAGGTTGTTGCTTTTATTAGATTGATTTTATTATTCTCATTAGTTCTGCAAACTAAAGTGGCTCTTGGCCTATAATTTAGCTTTTTTTTAATTAATTATAAGAAGTTTGTTATTAATAAGGGAGTTTTCTGTTCTGTATTTGTTTGAATAAAACAATATTATTTACATTTTAAATTAAAATAACCTGAAGTAACTAACTTAACAATAAACGTAAAAAACGCTGTCAACTGGTAATGTCCTCTAGAGACAGCGCGGCGTTGACACGTTGTATAGCAACGCTTAGCCTCTGGCCAAGGTGAAAGCCAGCCCTTGGGTCACGGGAAGTGTCAACTAAGCGGTTTTTCGCGAAATTTCCTTGAAAAGGCTGTGTGACCTCACGGTCCTAGTTTTCTGTTAGAATCTAAGAATTTATTTAAAACAACAGCTTGAAAGTGACACCAGTGGCTGAAAAGTTGGGTGGAAATTGATTATCATGGTATGAGCATGTGATGCGGAGGAATGCGGAAAACGAGTGGGGAAAGACCAAAGAAATTATGAATGGACTCTGTGTAAGATGATTTGGCTAGAAACTCCTTTCTGACTGACTACTGAGATGGCTATTAATAGGTGAGTATGGAATACAGTATCGACCCAAATGAGCGGGGATAAGGACAAGAGAATGATGAGTAGGTACTTGATACCTACTTATCTAAACTTTTAAACTAATACTATAAAGAGGAAAGATTTGATTTTGTTGTTTGCGTGTTACGATTTAAGGCGACTACATGAGCTAAACACGTGTTTCATAATGCCTAAAAGTATATGATTCACGGCAAACTCAAACTCAACTCAAACTCAAACTCAAAGCATTTATTTCAACTAGACCATTACGGCACTTTTGAATGTCAAAATACAAATAAAATCAAAGCTACAGTCACAGTCACAAGGCATAATAACTTGAGAAAGTACTGTAGTTGCCCATTCCCTAGCGTAGATCTCTATGGAGAAGAACGGGCAAGAAACTCCATGGACACTCTTTTAAATCAATACATTTTTACAAAATCTTGGTTACATCATTCATGTGTGATTAAACATATATGTGAGAACGATGTAGTAAGACGTGCACATTAAGAGCGTCCAGAGAAAAGATTAAATCAACAATATAAAAAAAAGAAATTCAAATTAACCGTGGCAGCTAAGAGATGACCAGTCCCAACTGATAGCGCCCGTTCACGAACATGACGCATGTATCGGCGCCATTCAACTTGACCATATTGAAGGGAGCTAAATGACCCGACACACACGCCACCATCAGCGAGACATTTGAGTGAGCATGACATTCTCTCAGCCGCCAAGGCATATTCAAGTCAAAAAAAAAAAAAAGATAACTAAATGTAAATGGTGGCTTTACAGTACATAGAACTCACACAAATGTGCTATGCAATTATATAATATTACGAGATGGAATCTATACAATGCAAGGATATTTTACAATCTTCTGCAGCTTCCACAATAACGTAACCTGGGAATCAATTAGTTTGCCTATGGTTGTGGAGCAGGACCAGCATTGAGCCAAGGCAATAAATAAAACCAGAAAAATATATGAAATTCTTCAGGATATATGCTAGTATGATAGTATTTTGAAAACATAATACAATTAATTTGACCCGATAAAAAGAAATCACGAACTTATCTCTAAAAATTTCTTTCAACCAAACAAAAACATACTAAAATACATGCGATCATTCTGATTTTTTGGCAAATAATTCTAAAATCAATATATTAGCATTACAGTGTTTTAGTTATTTAGTCCAATCAATAGATTTTTTTTAAATCGATCGAAACCACTCATTTCGTACTATTTGGCCCGCAGTGACTGACGTAACAACCACTTTGTAGTGCAAGCTGATTTGAACTTTATTTTAACAGCATTTCAAACGAAGTTTGAACCCACCACAAATAAGTTGCTTATTTATCTCGTCTAGTCGCCTTAACTCAAGAACTACTCAACCGTTTTAAAAAATTCTTTCACCATTAGAAAGCTACATCTTTACCGAAAAACATATAAATTACATTGACATCATGCAAATTAGCCGAGCTATCATAATTTTTGCGGACGAAGGACTGACTATAATATCAAGTACTTACTCATCATTCTTTTTTTTTTTTTTCGGTTCTGAAATCATCAAATGACCCCTCCCACTCTGGGCGGAGCGGGAGGGAGTGTCAAACTTTTACTGACTAAAAACCATCCATGTTCCTTCCTCGCCCTTTACGTTCCGGGGCCGCGGTATCTCTTTCGAACAGTCCCGCAGCCCCGGATCATTCTCTTGCCTAAACTTTAAATTTTATCTTTAACAGTTTACTGACATGTGGTAATAAATATTAATCATTCATTTGTGTTTTAAAATAAAATTATGAAAAACCATAATGAGTCAAATTATCGACACTATCTGTTACTATGTAGGTGTAAGTACGTATTATTTTGATTAAAAACACACAATCCAACAACATATGACTGAAAACTCTTGATATAACTGAGTACATGAGTGTGATACAGCTTGAAATACATGTTATGTAAAAAATATGCTGGATAAACAGAATGTATTCGTAAAAACATCATTAATCGTAATACAATAGTCTAACTCTATAGTAACAACAATAAATTGAAACTTCGACGTATTCAAGTGTGTGCTCTAGGTATACCATGTAGGTATCCATGACCTAGACCTGAGTGTCTTGATAAAAACATAAGCGCATTTACACGGTGTTAAATTTAAAAAAAAATGTCGATAAGCATTTGAAAATTTTACACCGATATTTTTTTATAGCTGTCTATAACTCAAAAGTGAAACTTATTAAAGTGAGAGATCCAATTCCAATCCCACCTGTGCGTTTACGATGTGAATGAGTCCGGAAGCGAAAGAAATCTCTTAGTAACAGAAAAAGACAAAGACTTACTAACGATCCCCTCGTAGTTCTAGTTGTAAGCACGAACATGAGGCCCTGGGTTCGATGCCCAGGTCGCGTAAAGCGTTTTATCATCAGGAATCTCTTAATAGCAACCACAGAGTCTGGGGCCTAAATCTGCTATTTTTTATAAATTCGTCACTCCAACACGATTCCATTCCCATCCCATTGTCATTTTGCTTAAGGGGTTACCTCACGCCAACGACCTTGAGCGAGTGGGAGAAGTTTAGTATAATAGCGTATACCCGTGCGTGAGAGTGGTCAGCGATACACTGCCGCCCGTCGCCCCGAGGAGCCCCGCACCAAGATTATTCGAAAAAACAACCCACCTTGATTTATCAAACACAATACGGATAAAAGCCGTATACTAATATAACGGGCATTAAATTGTCTTTGTGATGATCTAAGTTTCATGCAAATACGCCTGATAGTTTTTGCGTGATGATCGTTTTTTTGCCGCGTTAGACATTACTTCACAAATTAATTACACTTACCCCCGAATACTGAAACGTCACTCAAAATGTAAGAGCTGCTTAACATTTGAGAAGCTCCTAAACTTAAAATTTTATATGGCCAAACGTCATTTTTGAGTATCTGTTAACACGTTAAACGCCGTGGGGGACAACATATGGGCCTCAATTATTTAGTAAAAGGAGCCAGGTCAAAAATGCCCGATTGTTAAATTTTACGTTTATGTTTTTATTGCTTTAGGGGCTAGAAAATGTGCCAAATCTCATGAAATAAATCGAAGAAAAGTAATTAGTGACTTTATTTTACCAAAATACTACTGTCACTCAACAGTGGCCCCCCATGGCCCACGCGGAAATAAATCGCGTTGTTCGTTGGCGGGGGCCGCGGGGGTCGGGGTGTCGGTCATCCCCGCTCATGTCCTGCACGAACAAACAAGATGAAAAATTGAAACTTCGACGTATTCAAGTGTGTGCTCTAGGTATACCATGTAGGTATCCATGACCTAGACCTGAGTGTCTTGATAAAAACATAAGCGCATTTACACGGTGTTAAATTTAAAAAAAAATGTCGATAAGCATTTGAAAATTTTACACCGATATTTTTTTATAGCTGTCTATAACTCAAAAGTGAAACTTATTAAAGTGAGAGATCCAATTCCAATCCCACCTGTGCGTTTACGATGTGAATGAGTCCGGAAGCGAAAGAAATCTCTTAGTAACAGAAAAAGACAAAGACTTACTAACGATCCCCTCGTAGTTCTAGTTGTAAGCACGAACATGAGGCCCTGGGTTCGATGCCCAGGTCGCGTAAAGCGTTTTATCATCAGGAATCTCTTAATAGCAACCACAGAGTCTGGGGCCTAAATCTGCTATTTTTTATAAATTCGTCACTCCAACACGATTCCATTCCCATCCCATTGTCATTTTGCTTAAGGGGTTACCTCACGCCAACGACCTTGAGCGAGTGGGAGAAGTTTAGTATAATAGCGTATACCCGTGCGTGAGAGTGGTCAGCGATACACTGCCGCCCGTCGCCCCGAGGAGCCCCGCACCAAGATTATTCGAAAAAACAACCCACCTTGATTTATCAAACACAATACGGATAAAAGCCGTATACTAATATAACGGGCATTAAATTGTCTTTGTGATGATCTAAGTTTCATGCAAATACGCCTGATAGTTTTTGCGTGATGATCGTTTTTTTGCCGCGTTAGACATTACTTCACAAATTAATTACACTTACCCCCGAATACTGAAACGTCACTCAAAATGTAAGAGCTGCTTAACATTTGAGAAGCTCCTAAACTTAAAATTTTATATGGCCAAACGTCATTTTTGAGTATCTGTTAAATATAAGTGTTACTTAAATTTTGAGTGACGTTTCAGTATTCGGCCGTAAGTTATAAAAATATTTCTTCACATTTTCACATATCAAATTATGAAAGAAATGGTCTAGTATAACATATATTTTTTTCAAAGAAATTAGACTAGAAGTTAAGACGTGATGATCAATTTAAAATCACTAAAAGTCATGTGTCTGCGCCTTAAAGTTCGCAATCTGCTAAATTCACAATGGTCGATCATTGGTCGGTCAATAGTCTCGTAATAAAATTGTGATTTAATGACATTGTCGTATTGCCATTATTATAAAAACCGTAAGTACAAATGGTTTTTGAAATCTACTACCAAATGCGAACATTTATTCATGACAGATTTAATTTATAATATTTTTTTACATATTTGTCAATATGTACGAGATTACCATTCTATGACATTTCTTTCAATGGAGTGTCAGTGGTTGACCATCGGAATGTCATAATGACGCCATTGTATTAGTAGATTACCAAACTTGTCAATATTTGACAGAACTTGACCATTATGAAATCAATGACAGACTATTCTGACACTTGTAATAGCAGACTTGAGGCCCTGGAGGTCTACTCTCTAAGTCCGTCAACGGACGGACGGGCCCGTCCGAAAGCAGTCCGTCACGATGGAGCAAACCCTACTCCCGATTGTTTACGGGATCATAACTTTCGAACGGAATCATAGACAATATTCGTGAACGAATGATCCATGGCGATAGTGTTGCGCGTTATTTTATCGGTCGATTACCGGTTCAATTACGTTGAGGTTTTCAAGTTTTCAAACAAAAAATATTGTTGTTTTCTGTTAAAAAATTACCTCATTTTTAATAATATACTTTTTATTATGTCTTTACACATAGAATCAAACTATTTTTGCCTTTTTTGTCCGAATTGAGTGAGGCTGTATCCTCCTAATACCTTTGCCTATCTTTCTAGATTGTGATATCAATTGTCAAAAGAAATGTCAGTTTTTGATTTACCTCCAAACATTACAAAATTACAATATTAATACGACGCTGGAACTTTCCGTAATAAATTGTGAAATGGACTCAACCGGGTTGGAGTGTAGCCTTAGGCGCGGGTCATACACAAGTGGCGTATGGCGGTGGCGCGGCGCGGGCGAGGTGGTGGCGTGGCGCCACTTCTTTTAAATTTCATACAAAATGTATAGAAGAGGTGTGGCGCGACACATACTGAGATGGCGTGGCGCGGGCGCCACTTCCTCGCCCTCTGCGCGCCCGCGCCACCGCCATACGCCATACGCCACTTGTACTTGACCCGCGCCTTAGGTGCGCTATGGCGCGAGGACTTAAAAAAACTTTTCGTATTTTTTTTCCAAATTTTAACAATTTTATTGCAGTATCAGATTGACCTCGACCATAGAAACCTTCTGAGAAGCATGGTCCTACGACGCACCGTCTCCGAGTTAGGAGTTTTTTTTATTTTTTTCTAGTTTTTTGAAAAACCCTCTATATTTCCAAAATGGTAGTTCGGATGAAAAACTTTTCGGGAAATAATTTGTTGCTCTAGTCGTAAACCATGAGAAGATGTAAAAAAACCCGCGAAAAGTCGTACTTTTTATATTCGTTTTTTTTAAGTCTCTGCCCCTAAGAATAAAGTCCTCCGACACTTACAATTTTTTTTTCGAAATTTTTATTTTTTTTTACGGACGGGCAAAAACGCATCGGGAGTAGGGACAACTGTCAAATCCAGTTATAATTCATTCATCGGTTGGGCCCCGAACTAACCGTCCGTCCGTAGGTACAGGGAGTAGGAAACGCCCGTAACGATTGCCGATTGAACGGGTTTCGTGCTTAGGGAGTTGAACCCCTGGACCTGGGCTCAGTTGTTGGCAATAGGTATATCCCTTATAACAGCCGTGATGTTACCTCCAATTCTGCATACTAATCCATTTTTCGATTCCCCAGGGCGAAAACGGCAATGTAACAGTAAACCCGCAACAGCAACTGCAGCTGTCCCGCAACGTCTCGTCCCCCGCGTTCAGCGCACACGCCCCCGGCCTGCCCAAGAACGGGTCGGTGCCGTTCTTCGACAGGCAGCGCAAGCAAAGTACCGGCGACAGGTCTGGCGATAGGTAGTAGAATTGTTTTTTTATAGGGTGCTGTATGGTGGAGGCAACGAGGGATGGTGTGGGGGAAGTAATGTGTGTGTTGGAACTGGTGAAATGATTGTGTCACTTATACAAGGTGTCGCTTTGCGTCCTGCTCAAATTCAAGGAGGTATCTACGCTTATGATTCTCGACCCGAATCGATAATAAAATGGGTAGGTTTCTTTTTCTTATTTACGGAAACCGGTATGTGTAAACCACCCGTATTAAAACGCAGCCTGTCTGTAATTGGCCCTATAACCGCGCCTTCACACACACAAATAGACATGTCGCGCGATGGCTGATTCTTCTATACTTTCGTGTTATTCTGAAGTACCTACTGTCAAATTTCAACAATTTAAAATAACAGCTTTATTAAATAATTGACCGGGTATCGTAATTTAAATTGATTATTTAAGTCGTTTGTGACAAGCTCCTGAATTTTGACTAGGGTGCAAAACTACACCTTGTATATGGAGATTGGATTAGAGACCTCTTTTGATGAATTTACACAGTCACGATGCAATCTTTTCATCTGTTTATACATAATGATGGTTTTTATGTGGTGCTTATTTGAAACTTATCTAGTAGTCAATTGTTTTTTTGCTTTCATGGTTCATAACTAAACTTATACACTCTCACTTTCGGGATATCTTCCGTGATTAGCAACTGTTGCAAGCGAGGAGTTCGTGGCTGAATAATAACAGCCGCTTTGGCTGATCTTTAGGTTAAGCCGTGGTCTGTGGATGGGTGACCACCTTACATACCGAGTTTCCTCCGTGACCCGGAAAGCACGTTAAGTTGTTGGCCCTGTCATTTGTCCATCTTTGACAGTCGTTACAGGTAGTCAGGTCAATGGCCCAAAAAGTCTGACAACCAGTCTTACCAAGGGTATCGTACTACCCAGTATGAACTGGGTTTTGCAGGTCAGATAGGCAGTCGTTCCGTATTCAGCTGCATCCGGTTAGACTGGAAGCCGACCCCAACATAGTTGGGAAAAGGCAGATAATGATATCAACTGATTCAAGCACCATGATCTCATAGCGTCGAAATATCGGGAGCTCCCAATAGTTGAAAATCACGGAAGAAATCCCGTAACTGACAATGTAATTTTATCCAGTAGTGTCAAAAACTATACATTTTCTTCATTCTTTCACATACGCTACGAATATTTTAATACTATTTTTCATTGAAAGTATGGTTCAGTAATGAATAACATTACGAAATAGGGTAGACGAGAAAAAAAGAATTAGTCCGTCAATTAGATTATCAAAAAAATATTTTACCCGTATTTTTTTATTTTGTTACGTAAATCAAAATTGACGAAGATACAACGCTTTTAAAATTGTCGATACGATAAAATAAACAATAAACCTAGGCGTGCCTAGGTTAAAATTGTTTAGACCGTACTGACGTCATAAGCCCCCCACTCCCGAGTTTTGATGCGTTTTATCTTTGTCAATATTCATTTATTTACGAAAACAAAAAATACGAGTAGCTACGTGTCCATTATTTTCCAATACTCCGGACAAAAAAAACAGCTGTCACTGAGACAAGTTCCCATACAAAAATGTGTGTTAAACAGCTGTTTTTATATAATCAAACCGTCATCTTTTCGATGAACATGGACCTAAATAGATTTTTATTTTTTTGATACTGTCGTCATGCCTATTCACCACAACCCACTTAAGAGTGCAAACACGTACTACTGGAACGGAAAACATTCAGCACTCATTGTAGTCATGGTACTCGTACTACTCTTGGAAAATTCCCACCACGCTTATAGTACTCCAATCAATCCATAAATTAACGACAGACACCACTAGTACAATCGACTGGAGAAAACAAGCATGAATGGCGTCGCAACGCTTTGATTTAATTGGTCTAATGTTTTGATTGAAACGCCGCCGCGTAGTAGCGCATAACATAGAAATCAATGGAGGCGCTTCATGTCTAAACATTTTGAGACATTTTGTGTTTATACGTGGCTGAGTGGTCTTTTGTTTAATTTTGCATGTTTATTGTCTAGTGTTGTTATATTCTCTTAGCTTATTAGTCATTGCTTTGCGTTGTGGTTGGTAGTTATGTACTGTACGGGTCAATGTCATACAAATACATATTCCCAAATAAAAAACTTTTTTAAGAAAACTACGTTGCAACTTCCTTGATCTTTAAAAAATGTTAGTATGTTTCGTATTCCTATCTCAACAAGATATTTAATAACTGTTCTTCTTTAATACGACTTCAGAAACCGCCGATTATAAATTGTCTTCAAATAACTCTAAAAAGTTGCCATTAGTTGATCGCTACTTACTACTACCTCAACTTTGTTATGAAACTCGAGCATTTCCATTGATATTAATTGTAATCTTTATCCAATTACAGATTCAAACCGTCCCTAGCTGCAATCAAAGCAACGTCCAAAACTTCAATGAACAGTCAATATAATAGAAATGCTGAAGTAAGTACAATAGCAGTTTTTAATATACCTACGCATGTAAAGAGGGATTCTTGATATAATTCATTAGAAAAATTATTTCATTCGTGTACCTCTCGAGTTTATTCATAATATATTCAAAATCAAAATATTTTGTTTCACATAGATAGGCCAACATGGGCACTTATAAAACGTCAACAAAAAGGTACACAGTTGGGGTTGGTCGTTTCCTATGAAGAAGAACCGGCAATAAACTCCATGGCTACTCTTTTAAAATGATCACGGCCAAGTCGTAGGCTGCCAACAGACGGACTGCATCGCAGCAACTGCTCGCAGTCGATATATTCAACTGCATGCAGTTGTACGATCGACTTCGTTCAGCCATGATATCAACTTCACGCGGTGGACTGCAGTTGTGTGCAGCACCCGCATACAGCTAGTGCAGTATCTGCAGCCTGTGTCTGCAGTTGCATGTAGCCTTAGTTTTGATATCACACAGCATTGAAAACGAAAAACTCCTCACATGAGCACCCTTAATACCACTAATTCATGTAAACCAGCTGAACTAAATACATCAGTGTTGAAATTGTATTTAGTTCAAACTAATTGATCCAATTTTGAAATGACAATAAATA
This sequence comes from Xestia ashworthii, assembly GCA_950022955.1. Classification (NCBI taxonomy): domain Eukaryota; kingdom Metazoa; phylum Arthropoda; class Insecta; order Lepidoptera; family Noctuidae; genus Xestia; species Xestia ashworthii. The sequence continues at coordinate 7,416,557 of OX465559.1, read as the reverse complement.
AATTGTTGTCAAGGGCATTAATATGGTCATATTGTGACAATGTTCCACACGAGATCGGTCTACAAAACTTAGCCTTGAACTTTAGTTATTGTCTGCCAAATGAACACCGACTGGCTAGAATCCAATACAATATGGTTCCTGTATAAGTACGCGAAAACTTTTAAAATAGATGTCATTAGTTTACTCAAACAAACTTGTCATCGATCATTCTAGAACATTGGATATTAACTGGGAAATTATTTTAGCCAGTGACGGATACATGTCTGAAAACAAAACATTTGTAATGAAATCGTTTAGTGTTACTTGGGAGGTTTATTTATACCGCAGTATAGTAGTATGTATCAGTAATTCCCTTGTAGCTATGTATATGCAAAATATAAGCTATTCTAATTACAGTGACACATATTGTTGTAACAATACATTGTAGGTATTTATACATTTCACGATGTTATTTTATGTACCTATGCTATCGGTATTTGAAATAGTAGTGATATCGGAAATAACTTATTCAAATTGTGTACAAACCTAGATCATTAATACCTTTGCATCACACATAAACCACAATAAAATATATTTATGTTCTATCTACCTACACATGTAAATGACGACACATAGCATTGAATCACCACATTTTCTAAATGATAGTGAAAACCCTTCCTTTTCAACCGACTTCCAAAAAGAGAAGGTTATCAAAAATTCAACTGTATTTTTTTATGATATAACCTTTGATGATAATAATCAAGACAATATGTGCTCTTGTAAGTAGGCCAGTCTAAAGTAGTTATAGGAAAAAGAATAGCAGACCTTTTATATTTAAAAATATCCTTATTTTTTTATATGACTGCAGCAATAAGTCCATCTCAGTACAGTTGAGTAAATAACCTCTACTGCTGAGCAAGAAGTCCTGGGCTCGATACCCAGAAGTGGGAAACTGTTATTGGGCTTTCCATCCGAAATTTCTCAGTAACAGCACAGTGTCTGAATGTGTGCCCGATTGATAACAGTAAGCTCAACCCTCGTACATGGGATCTGATAAAATTGGCGAAATCTAGGTGTACCTGCAGACATACAGGCGCGTTATTTTATGTATGTCACTAACTAAAACCGATATTGATTAACAAACTATAAACTAACTAACTTAACTATAAAAAAATGCTAACATTTCCTTTTTACATTTCCAGGGTGACACCGAAAGCGTTATGTACAACTCCAAGCTGTCTGTCTCGGCGGGTCCCCGGGAGCCATCGCGTATGGTTCGTCCGATGTCTCGCAAGGACATCTTCTATTCAGGGTCCGTTCTCAACCTGCCTCAGTACCAGAGTCAGAAGTCTCTGCAAGGATACAGGAACTCCGTGCTTAGTCTGCCGCAAAGTAGACAAACTGGCGATCTGGAGAGACAAGAACGTAAGTTTTATTTCAGGATTTTGATAAATGTACGAACAGACTGGTATTTCCGCTTGCCTAAAAAAGGGCATTTATGAAAAAAATTGTCTTTAGTTTTTTGCATTATTGACATCAAATGACACGTTACATTATCTAAGTATTTAAATAAATATCACTGGGCATTAACACACAGCGTCATCTAGTGCCACACTAAGCAAGAGGCTTGTGTCGTGGACAGCTTATAGTTGATACACTACATACATACTTTTTGTTTGTAAATACATACTTATTATACATATAAATCATCATCCATGACTTGGTCCATGTTCATCACACAAACATTATCTCCTACTGGATTCGAATTCGATTTCGATTCGAACCTGGGACTCTAAGAACGTAAGGCAGTCTCACTACCGCTACGTCATTCGGGTCATCAGTTTATAACATTTATTTTGATAAAGCTAATCCACTGTACTGTACTGAAACTGTGTCTAGCATGCGCACACGCATTCAAGAAACTTGCATGAATAATCGAAAAGTTCACCAATTTATATAAATTATTAAGGATTTCTGGCGTGATTGATGTCGCGTTCACACTAAGTTAGCGCACCGTATAAGTTCTGCAAATACCTACTGTATACGCTTACGATATAGAATAGTTTCTTTTACAATAGGCTTGTCAACTGAAAACAATAATAAGTCCGTCAGTTAGATTACCAAAGAGTGGGGTTTACGTAATAAAAGAAAAACATACGGGTCTACCGTATGTTTTTCTTTTATTACGTAAACCAAAATTGACGAAAATACGACGCTTTTAAAATTCTCAATACGTCACGCCGTGGTATAATTTTCAATGCGTTCTGACGTCACGAACCCCACTCCCGAGTTTAGGTGCGTTTTATCTTTGTCAATATACATTAACTAGCTGTACCCGCGCGGTTTCACTCGCGTGTTTCATACGTTGGTGTTTAAAACAGCAATAAAATACCATCCTGAAACACCTCAAACTCAAATGGGAATAGTTCTCCCGCTGCCATGACTTCACAGGCGGTTCCGTAGGTGCCATGGCAAGACATTTCAGTAACGTATTTACGCATCGAACAATAAACAGCTCTTGACCGCTCCTGGGTGAAAGGTTGAAACCTTTCCCTGTTGTAAGACACGTGGCGCACATTGCTGGCTCGAACACGTGGCCCAGACAGGCGCATTACTTTGTGTAATTTATTTCATCACCACTGCTCTCAAAACGGTGAAGGAAAACATCGTGAGGAAACGAAAGGAAAGGAAAGGCATGTCTTAGAACCAAAAATTCGAAGACATGTGACATCTGCCAAACCACACTGGGCCCGCGTGGTGGATTTGCCCATACGCAAAATATGCGCTTTGAAATTTAAATTGGCCAACGGAATCAAAACATCTAAATGACCTTCATTGAAGTTTCATGAGAATCGGATTATTTTTACTCCCTGTTCGTCCCTTGAAACACCTGGAACTCAAATGGCAATAATTCTCCCGCTGCCATGAGTGATGCACCAAATATGATAGAGATGAAAATAAGCATGCGCCATCGCCAGGAATATTTACTATTTGGCTAAGAATTTGCACTCCATTAGAAGTGATAATATTTTGATTATCAATTTAATTAAACAATGCTTACGACCAGTAAGTACCGTAAAAAACATTATTTGTAACGTAATTTTCTTTATAGCTATTCTTTTGCAACACCAGCCTAAACCAAAGATACAACGTTAAATTAAAATACGATCGTAGGTATTCAAGGACACCTTTTCTAGTAAGAACGACTAATACTAAAAGACCTACTATTATAGTACTTAATACCAAAGTGTGAAATACACAATATGTAATTCGCGAAGCAATAGACATAACAAAATTCCAACCAGGCAATAGGTAAGAACACAATAAAATGATTATCCTCCAATTTAAAATTACTAATGCTACGGCCAGACTTGTAGGCGAAGATTCGAACGCACGCACGAACTTTGTCGCGACAGAACCCTTTGATGTGCGGCAATTTACCGACAGCGGCGGGAAGGGCGTTCGTATTCGCGAAGATGATTCGCGATAGGACGAATTCTTTGGCCAGACGTGTCGCGACAACGCAAATCTTCGCGTTATCGCGATAGTGTAGCCCCAGCATAAGTGAAACATACCGAAACGAAGACAACCCAAACAACGATGATGTCAAATATTTCAAATCAAATTAGTAGTAACAGCAAAATATCGCAGAACAGAAATGAGCTTGAGCTTGAGCGTGTTTCGCTTAAGTTCGTTTTTTGAAACGTTTTTTTCTTACCCTTCAACAGACGCCTGCGTACTGAAAAATACTGGCCACCTAGAAATTGGCATAAAACTTTAAAACGTTATAGAAACTCATTTCAATACCTTTCAGCACACGCCTGCATATCACTGAAACATACTGGCCACCTAGAAATTACGCCCTCAATGAACTTCCAAATTCTTATTTCAAAATATGCATTAACGCGTTGTCGTAAAATTCAATTTGGATCCATATCGGTTTCCGAATTCTCATTTCAATGTAAAGTATGCAATAACGCGTTGACGTAAGATTCAATTTGGATGTTTAACTTTTTTCATACAAACATTAAAAACCCTTTTTTGTACCCTTAAGGGCCGAATTTCGTAAAACCTTTTCTTAGTAAGCACCTAGAAGCCAAAAGGAACATTCAGGCTTTACATTCATATCTCTAACTTTAAAAACATAGGACTTTCATACAAACTTTGACACCCCTTTTCAACCCCTTGGGGTGCGAATTAAAAAAAACCCTTTCTTAGTACGCGCCTGCACCCCCTAGAGAGTGCTTGTGCCAAATTTGAGTCCTTACGGCCCAGTAGTTTCCGAGATTTCGTGATGAGTGGTCAGTGAGTGGACTTCTCCTTTATATATATAGATAACGCGTTGTCGTAAAATTCAATTTGAATCCATATCGGTTTCCGAATTCTCATTTCAATGTAAAGTATGCAATAACGCGTTGACGTAGGATTCAATTTGGATGTTTAACTTTTTTCATACAAACATTAAAAACCCTTTTTTGTACCCTTAAGGGCCGAATTTCGTAAAACCTTTTCTTAGTGAGCACCTAGAAGCCAAAAGGAACATTCAGGCTTTACATTCATATCTCTTACTTTAAAAACATAGGACTTTCATACAAACTTTGACACCCCTTTTCAACCCCTTGGGGTGCGAATTTTAAAAAATCCTTTCTTAGTACGCGCCTGCACCCCCTAGAGAGTGCTTGTGCCAAATTTGAGTCCTTACGGCCCAGTAGTTTCCGAGATTTCGTGATGAGTGGTCAGTGAGTGGACTTCTCCTTTATATATATAGATTTACAGAAACAAAAAATACATGTCCATTATTTTCCAATAAGAACTCTAACTGACGGAGTAAATAGATTTGCAATTTATTCATGGTGGAAAATAGCCTATCAGAAAAACAGCAAGCTAACCATTTCTTATTCCCTCTTTCAGAATACGACCTCTGTCCCTGCCTACATTTACCGGAATCCTTCAAGTCTGCGCTCTCATCGATGTTAGACGTGAGTCTACTGCGCGACCCCGCCTTCATGTTGATCGGTGTCTCCAACATCTTCGGCATGGCCGGCTTGTATGTGCCTTTCGTGTACATCGTCGATGCTGCCCGGCTTAGTGTGAGTATAAATAGTATAATCAGCAGAGTAAGATCCCACTATCAGGACAAAGGCCTCCACTCTTTGAGGGAGTGGACTGTAATACACCACGTGGATCTAGTGCAGGTTTGGGGATACTTACGTCGTACTCAATTATAAAACATAACAGCAGTGATAGCCTACTGGTTCCTGGTGGCTGGTATTTTCCTTCAACCTTGTTGACTCGCCTTTTTGTTAATGTTCCACATCTGATTGCGAATATGAACAATCTGCACATCACATTTTATGGGAGTGCAGTCTTTGGCAACATGAACGCAATATAAAAGTATATATGTAGTATATCAACTATCTAGTGTCCACGACACAAGCCGTGCTTAGTGTGGCACTAGATGGCGCTGTGTGTTAATTTCCAGCGATATTTATTTATTTATTCAGCGATATTTATTATGTTGGTTAGTGTACAGGTTACATCCGGAGTTATTTACTATACGGACCTTGTAGAAACTAGAATAAATTTCCGTGCGTTCAAGCGTTTTTGCCATACCTGTTATTGCTCACAACTTAGGACCCATTAATGTTAATATTTATCCGTGGTGCTAGGCAACTGGGCCTATCCCAGTTGTAAACGTCCCTTTGTGCCTATTGGCCTTGTTTCGTTCTGTCTCCTGCTGATATGGAGGGAAGTGGAAATTACGGTTTTTTTTCCTACTCCTCCGCTATACTTTCTGATTAATTTCGTTGCGGGATCCAAGACAGTTTAATTCATTCTCTGGGACTTCGTCGAGCTTCATTGTCTCGGCGCTTTTCTGGTGGTCGCCACTGTTGATTCTGGCGCACTGGAGTTACAGTGGGCCGGGAATAGAGTGGCGGGCTTGTCCCAAAAAAAAAACCCTACTGGTGTGACTGTTCTGACTGCCAAGTCAAAGGTCTCGAGTTCGAGACCAAGTCACGCACCCCTGATATTGCTCGACGACATGTAAAGCCAAGTCAGAGGACCATGGGCGACATAAAAACACTAGGTTAGGCTCCGGCTCTCCTAGCCGTCCGTCCGTCTAGTGACGACAGGCCGTGTCGACGGCGCGTTCGTGTTCCACGCGCGCCTCAAAGAGATGTCAGCAGAAGAGAGGGGCCCGCAAGGGCCGAAGCCTGCCGGGGTTGCGGGACTGTTCGAAAGTATTCCGCGGCCCCGGAACATAAAGGGCGAGGAAGGAACATGGATGGGTTTTAGTCAGTAAGAGTCTGACACTCCCTCCCGCTCCGCCCAGAGTGGGAGAAGTCATTTGATGATTTCCCATCCTAAAAAAAAAAAAAAGGCTCCGGCTCTCACCACACGATAAATGAAAAGGATATTAAGTATAAAAGAAAGAAACTTCTGCATTGTGCACTGGCAAGTGACAACACACCAAGAACTTAACATGACACCGGGCACGTAATGTAGAAGACCGTTAAAAGCTCATTGTAGATGGCGCGACCATAGCTAGGTCTCAATCTGACCAATGAAATCAATGTATTTTGAAATAGCGATGTCAATTTAATGACATCGCCAAATTTTCTACCAATGTTGATGCTTGAAAACAGCTATGCTAGCGCCATTAGTTTCACAGTTGCCATCCTTTTTGGATTTTATAAAAGTCGCTGTAAAGAGAGCTCAGGTAAATCATAATGCCCATCATGTCCAGCTATTCAAAAACCATTGTTATTGAATTAGTATCAGATCTCGATTGATTTCCTCATGTCAATGACTAGCGATATTGTAAACTCTCGAAATATTGCCAACTGAACATACGGAAGTATCTCTGCCGCCATAATCGGGACTTGGGGCACCCCCCCGTTAGGTTAGTTAGGTTCCTTTAAACCCTGCACCCGGAAATAGGGGCCCCGCGAAGCGGGGCTCCGTCGACTACGCTTTTTAGAGGAATATAAAGTGTTTTAAGGTTAGGTTACATTAATCGGTATTTCTCAGGAATGGTACATTATCTTTTCATGAGAGTGGTATCATTAGGCAAGGGGGACCCCTCCTTCCCTCCACACCGCGTGAGTTGACTACCATCGCATGCATTTCGCGAAAAATAATGCGTTTTATTGTAAGCAGTGTGTTCATTTGACAATTTATTTATTTATTTATTAAGATAGGTTCACCAACAGCTTCTGTGTACAGCATTTAGATATAAAAATGTTTTAAGGTCTTGGACTTACACAGTCGCCAATTATAGGTTAACCAGCATTCACAAAAATAAGTGATAACATAAGACGAAAAAAAAATAACAATAAGATGAGTGGCTCAAGACATGAAATACAATAGTAAACCTTACTATTAAGAGTTTACTTAACTAACGAATATTTCGAGAGTTTACAATATCGCTAGAGAATATTACAATATTACGTGTTTGACAATTTTACGGTGACATATCGACTTCATAGAATATCGGACATTGACATAGTCCTTCAAAAATAAGAAACGTGGGCACTAATAATACCACCAAACAGAATATTTGTCGGTCATTTGTCTGAGCCCTTAGATATTTTCGTAGTCAATCAACAAATAACTATAATTACTCTCTTGGCACACGAACGTGGGCGGGTCACATGTTTGATTTTTTTTCAATCCAACTCGTGCACACCATATTTTCTTCGAATTATATAATTACACATGTCAATTGTATGAAGAAGTAACTGTATCCATTCCAACGAGATATCTATAACAAATAATTTTGACGTAATCTTGCTTCAATTATATTTTGTGCCAAGTGTGATAGTACTTCTGGGGATGTTTCATTTCGTCGTCGTCAACATGTCTGAAGGTGTGTTCGGGCATTTTGTGAATTTATCATTGGAGCCAAAGCTCGTACTCTTCTTTGTAGGAAAGTCTCGTGATTTATATCATTTATCAACTTTTCTAATCTTCTGAACGTAACGTAGAACTATTGCTATCAACCCTAAATTGGAGGATTCTTATATTATAGGTCACCTATACATTTTCTTTCGGGGAAAACTAAGCGTGGTGTAATGTTTTTTTTTAACTAGCCGGCTCTGCCTCACTCCTGGGCAATGACCTCCCACCACTCGTTCCATTTCTAGCGAATCCGCGAGTCCTTCTTCAGGTTCAGACGGATCCTGTACTCTTCGTGGTCGAAAAATCCTGGAGTGGCGACCGCAACCGGAAGACGTTACGTTGGAAGACCTCCCAGTAGGTGGACCGATAACCTAGTGAAGGTTGCGGGAATCCGCTGGATGGGAGTCGCACGGGACCGGTCAATGTGGCGACACTTGGGGGAGGCCTATGTCCAGCAGTGGACGTCTTTCGGCTGAAATGATGATGGTGAATAACAAGCTTAATAGTATCAAATGCCAATTGTTTGTCATAGTTAGCGTTGTTATCAACTCTGGGTTAGCTTCTTAATTGTTCTCCTTCAATGCGTGACGATTTTACACGACAATAAGGGAGTACCCCATCCCCATACAGCTACTTGGATGCAGCAACAGCTCTACCATTGGCTTCATTTAAACTCTGGATGGTGCCAGTGGTTGGTGTTCTTATTTTCAATCAATCAAATTGACAATGAAGTACAACTCATTTTAACCGGTCTGATGCCCTTGTTACCCGACTGCGCGACACAAAGGAGGGTAATGTGTTTATCAGTCTATGTATGTATGTATGTTTGTTTCTATGTGGCGTTCTAGAGACCAAATGCGTAGGCCGATTTTGATAATTCTTACGTCAATCGATTCGTCTTAACCTTGCGAGTGTCACTAAAGACACGACAGTAGTCAAAATTCACCACAGCGACAACCAGACGCCATATTGTCAAAATTAAAAAAAAAGTCGATGAACTATGTCAAGTGGGGTGTCGTTGAATAGGTATTTTAATCATCTTTAGGTTCCTTTTATCATTTTTCATTTTAAATAATAGTTTAGGATATATAACGGTTTAAAGTTGTTTAACAAAACAATCATTCTCGCTAATTTACTTACTTATTGATTTAAGTTTTTATTTTAACTATTGTGTCTACTTCGCTAACAGATTATTGTTGAATGTTGCAGGGCGTGGAACCCTCGCAAGCATCATTCCTGCTGTCCATCATCGGTATCACGAACACGTTCGGTCGTATCGCGTGCGGGTGGGTCGCGGACTTCCCCTGGATGGACTCGCTATTGCTCAACAATGTCTGCCTTGTCATAGCTACGGTAAGAATGTTCTTGCTATTTGAAGACTCTGCAGTGCAAGTACGTAGGATTCGATAGGACTCGATAAGATTTGACAGTAATTCTCGATAAAATGAGTTTTTGACTCCATAAAAACTCATTTTATCGAGAATAACTCAAATTTATCTAATCGAGTCCTACCAAATCCTACGTACTTGTACTACTGGAGTTATTAATTTAACATCGTTTGAACCACGGAACAGTAAAAACAGTGGAAATAGTAAGAAGGCGTGGCACTGTCGCCGCTAGTAAGTCATGCGTGACGCACTTGCTGTTCAAGCGCTCTCATTCTCTAACTAGACTGCGTCAACATAATATTAACGAAAAATAATATTAAAATGCCTTATTGTGCCATACTGGACTGTAAAAACCATAGTCGGACTAAAAATCTAACTCATGGAGGGGTATCATACCACCGGTAAGTTTTATTTTCGGATTTATTTAAATAAAATGAAAAAATAAAATTTCGTCAAACATTGCATAACATTTACAAACAAAAATAGTCTTTAAATAGATGACAAAAAAGTTGATTTTCATTTCCCGGTTATTAGCCTTTCTGGAATATTCGTTTGTCTACCTATACTTTTGACGCTATCCAAATAGTGCGTGGTTTTATCAATAAATCAATCGAAATGTATTACATTACATTGCTTTTTGCTTTTCTAAAATAAAAGTATTTAGTTAAATAGTTTTTGTGAGTAATATAATACAAATTAATAAAGTTAATAAAATAAAAATTGAGGGATGATATTCGTGATGTAGGTAATTTTAAATAAATTTAGCTAACGAGTTAAGAACAAGAACAGGGCGTTTGAATTTTCAGCTTTTTTTCAATTACCCTGTATAAAATGAACAAATAGGTGCTTGATTTACATGCAAATAAATACCCTTTTTACTACGATTAAAAATTGCCCAACGATATATTAATTTCATTATTTTAATACTATCACACTATCGTATACAATTTTTTTTTTTATTATATTATTATGTTTTAGATAAGTTTTCATACTATCGATATTATTTCGATCGAATTAGGTTACATCACTATTTGAGTAGCAACCTACATTCGTGTCAGTGATACGCCATTCAAATACCACCCTTATTTTTATGTAATTACAGTTCATACCAAACACACAACACACAATGCCATCTAGCGACGAGTAGCGGTACTTGGTAGTCCAAGATGTAGTTATTTCTTGTTTTTATCAATTTGATTTATAGGCTGTTGACATTAAAGTTGCATTTCGTATAACATTTTTTTTGCATTTCGTTTACGCCCTGATTTTATTTTTAGCCAATCGTAATTTTGGGTTTGTAGTAAGAGTAAATCGCAAATGTATGAGTTTGGCGACAACGGTTCTGGTACAATGTTTATTCTCAAGCTACTTCCACTGTTTTTACTGTTCCGTGGTTTGAGCAATAATTCCAAAAATCCAAAATAAAAAATACACTATAGTAGATAAGTACAGTACTTGAGTGAAAGTGTACAAAACAAGCTGTGCTTCTAATATTTAACCGACTTCTCAAAAAGTAGGAAGTTTTTTTCATTAATGTATGATAAAATTACTCCTTGACTGGTCCGGCTTACGTGATTTTCGTTTGTTATAGGCAGTCCTCGCGGTGGTCCCGTATAAAATGTACAGACGCTTAAATTAAACTTTTTGAATCCTAACGCAATGCTAATTATGTTACAGATATCAGTTGGATTGACTCCCTTCTGCAGCTCGTATGCCTCATACGTTGCGATAGCCATCGCTTTTGGAATCGCTATTTGTAAGTATCCTACTACCATTGAAGCTAGTAGATATCCGTGATATGTTGTAAGATATTTTTTCATTTTCTGTGTAACAAAATGAAATACCACCCCACACTCGTTATCCACGTGTACATACATAGTTTGTATGAAAATGTAAATGGAATCATCAACCCACGGCCACGCTATATCAGCATGCATGGCCGGCTAACATTTCAATCGAGCAGCTAACGTCGTAAACCCTTCAATGAACACTCTGCGTGTCTTATGATTTGCTTTACTCTTGTTAGGTCTGAATTCTTGTCGTGCCGACGGACGGTCATGACGTCAGCGAGAACAAAATACGGCTGTCGGTCGCCGCTGACGTCAGCGTCGCAGTATGGTGCTTTAATATAGAACACAATGTATACTCGTACGGGACCGACCGTCAGCGCAACAAGAATTCAGGCCTTACTCGTAAAGCTTTCAGTGAAATATAAATAAAATAAATATCGCTGGACATTAACACAGCGCCGTCTAGTGCCACACTAAGCAAGGCTTGTGTCGTGGATTAAATACTTTTTTGTTTGTAAAAACATACTCATTATAAAACATCCATGACTCGGAAACAAATGTCCAAGCTCATCACACAAACATTTGTTCCTACCGGGATTCGAACCCAGGACCCTAAGAACGTAAGGCAGACCATTCATATGCAAATCTACTAGTTTTATCTTATTACCGTATCTTTTGTCAATTCCAGCCGGCTACATCTCCCTGACGTCCATCATCCTGGTAGACCTGCTGGGTCTGGACAAGCTGACGAACGCGTTCGGTCTGTTGATACTGTTCCGTGGCGCGGCCGCTATGATCGGGTCTCCGCTGGCGGGCGCGGTGTACGACGCTACTAAGAACTACGACGCCTCCTTCTATATGGCTGCGGCGTTCTTCTTAGCTAGTACTTTGACTTCGTTTGCTGCTCCACTGTTCCGCAGGTGAGATACAAATTTTATTATACGCTTTGAGTGAACAAAAATCGCGTGACCGTCACTTAACCACGCTTCCTAGCACTTATAGTTTTCACTACTAACGGCAGTCCCCTAAGACCGTATGTTTTTTTTTCTATGTTTGACTGATAGCAAGGCTACAGGTACTCAGGAAGTGGTAATAAAATAAATAAAATTATGAATCTTTGTTTGTGTCTACTATCTTGTACTATAGGTACAGTTTGATTTAGATTTTATGGCGGTTCTGAAGTTATTTGCAAGCGACGGTTCGCGCAGGTACAGTCAAGACAACCCTTAGGTTACATTTATTTTATTATGAATTTAAATTTCCCCGAAACTTAAAATTGTATTACTGCGCAGCTACACGTTAGATTTTCCGAGCCGACCTATAGTTTGAATCGAACTGTACACCTCTGCTTAACTTTTCGGAAAAATTAGGCGTGACGATATATGTTGTCTTGTTATTATAAATTACTGTCGTTTCGAATCCATTCAACATCTCACCTGCTCAAAGTTTTTAGTAGTAAATAGAATTTACAAACACATTAAAATCACTAAAACCTTACCACTCCCATTTCCAGGAAACAAGAAGAAATCCAACAACCGATGGACATCCTGACCCCCATCGACGAGGACCTGGAAGAGGCGGACGAGGAGGACGAAGACGATACTCCCATCACTATGGGAGCCGGCGCCCTCCAGCGTCCTCCCGCCATCGTACGCACCGCCGCCTCACCTGACGACCCTCCCTCACCTGACGTACAACACACACCTCAGAGGGAGAGCGTACTTTAATACTGAACTTTAAATATACGGAACAAGGTTTACGATTAGGCGTTGTTAGGTTGGTGAAGGTTCGACGTGCGTAATTTGGGAAGCTCACAATGAATTGATTTTGAGTAACTCTAATTACGCCCGTCTTGATCCTTAGTTATACTTATCTCCTTACTACGCTGGAAAAAAGAATGTTGCACCAATCTGTACTAATATTATAAAGCTGAAGAGTATGTTTGTTTGGTTGAACGCGGTAATCTCAGGAAATACTCGTTGGAATTGATTTTTTTGTTGTGTTGTGTCCATTTATCGAGGGGGGTTATAGTTCTAATATATATATAAAATATATATACTTTTAATAATTGATTTACGGGAGTCTAAACGCCTGTCTCGACTAAAACAAAAATATTTATGCTTTTTTTTATGCAAACCAAATTAGGTCTCTAAAAAAGTCTTCAATCAAAACAAACAACTAATCTCCTAGTGGTGCAATGCTTTTTCTATCAGTGCAATGGATTCTGGATAAAGAAATGACAAAACATAATTTTCTTTAATATTACTTTGTTCAGCATTTATTGTATGTAAGGAGATATCTAAGGTTGCCATTTATGATGGTCACAGGAAGGTCTACCTTTACCAAGGAGACCATTTTATGATGAACTGTTATGAAGAGTAGTCGGCTAATCGGGTACGCGGCAAACACTTAAGTTTGAAAATTCGTCTTTGAGCTGTGATCTGTGTTTAAAAATGGAACTGTTAAGCTCATTTTCTTGTCCATGGTTAGAAATTATTGTCTTCCTATAAAAATTATTGGCCAGTACATTTGTACTTAGTACTTTTTATCATGGTTTGGTCGCTCATGAAATTAATCATTCGAAATCACCCGTATTAAACTTTTTATAACCCATATTAGCCGACGACGTATTCTACCTCCGATCATTTGGGCGTTTATAACGAAATTATAGGTGATTTGATATACAATTAGATTTCACGAACCCTTTTTATTCTCCAATAACTAAACAAATTATACGATCTCAACACATTGGAGACGCTGTGATAAAGGTTTCTTGAAATCCACTAGGTATTTATTAATTCTCGTAATTTGTACGATATAATGAAAAAGTAAACCGACAAAATGATTTAATTTCTGACAGTAATGTACAGTGCTATTAAAACTAAGGTAATATCAGAAAATAACTCATTTTGTTGTAGAAAAATATAAAATGAAAAAAAAAACTTCGATGCGAAGATTTATACGAAGTTACCATAAGTTAATGACATTAATAAATATGTAACTGGAATTGACAGCAAGCAATAAAGCGTAATATGTACATTCGCTTTGCATTTCGAAAATAATGGAAGGGATATGTACGGTTCTATATTCCAACGTGCCATATAATAATATGTGTCATGGTGCTAATGTCAACAGCGATGTTATAATGTGTACTAATACTCAAGCACTGCAGTTTTTGTGAGAAGAAAATAAAATTGTCCATAGTTGTCATTAGCAATAATGTTAGTACTTATAGGCTGTTAAGTACTTAGAAGATATAGAATGATACATAGAAATAATAGACACTGTTTCACCTTCTATACAATCGCATATCATGCTGGGTTATTTTCTCTATATAAACGGACAATAAGATATATCTGTCAAAAGGTCTAAATTCATATATGTTTTCAGTAACAAAAGCATTAAATCAGTGAAAGTTTTACAAATGTAATAATGTAAATAGTATGCAAAGTTGTAAATATAAGTTGCGGTTAGGATCGGGTACTTAGTAAACAAATTCATGTCACGTTGATATTAAAATACGGCTTAAAATGTTAGACTCTTTCGTCGAACGTCGAATGAACTGAAAGTAGTTGGATGTCATTATAGGTATGTTAAGATGCGAGTTTTATAACACGGCTCCATGTTCGGATTTTGAAACGAGGCAAGGGACTTTCAATTTATACGATTAAACCCTATTAATATATTTTATAGTGTGTGTACATCGTGTTAGTGTAGCATTTTGCCTTTTAAACTTGCTAGACTACGTTAACTTTTCGAGCTTGGCTTTTATCTATGCGACTCATGACGAGAGAGATATTCGAAGCAGATTTTAAGCGTCATTTGCGTACACCTATTTCTATACTTGATGAAGCACTTTTAAGGCATTGAAGTACAATGCGAATTGCAGTGACTTTTCTCACTTCCAATCTTTGACATTGTATAGAACTCTTATAGTGCCATTGTGACGAACAACTACTTGTGTTAATACGCTAATATTAAGTGAGGTTACAGAGTGAGTGAAACGTAACGCAGTCAATTTGTACGTGCATCTTACATGCAATACTGAACACTTGATGGTTAGGTGTCGTCATATAGGCTTTATGTACTTGCCACATTAGTGTGTATATATCTGAACTATAGGATATATATTTCTGTCATAGATATTTTTCTGTCAATAAATTGCATAATTTAGCTTTAAGCATTAGATGTACTTTATCATTAGGAATGTGGAAGGCAATTAGCTGTTAGGAGAAGGTATTTTATGTGATAAACGCGAGAAAATATTGAGAATATTTCTTTTTTAACAACCTGTATTGTATTGTATGCCTATAAGTAAATGATCATTTTAATGAAGTTTCTTTTATAAGGTTTAAAATGTAATCTGATATGAAGTTACAAAGTGTATAGAACGTATTAAGGAATATTCAGAAAAATATGAATTAATGTTACTGTTGTTATATAGCTTTATGTAAAAACCAAAAGTGTTATTATGTTTTTAAGATTAAAAATTATTTAGGAATCGAGGAAAGCTAACTGAAGTATCGATGTAACCGAAGAGTTTATTGTTGATCGTGATGATCCAAATAATAAAAAAATCATGTTATCTACGATATATTTTGGTCTGATTTCTACGACCGCGAATACAATCATGAACTTGTAATAAATATCTCATGATTATTTTTAGAGGCGATTTTTATGTATTAACTTGAATGGAAGCACAGAGAAGCACATAATATCATTGTCATTCATTGTGAATGTTTAATATATTATTTAACTACATTGTATTATTCAGTATTGGCTCAAAGTATTGTTTAAATATTCATTTGGAATGTCGAGCTGTTTACCTATTAGTTGTATTTGTGTTTTAGTCTGGATTTGTTTTGATTGAGCGCATGCATTAAATTATGAGTTATTAAATAATAAAATTTATATAAATTAGTTTTATTTGTCATTAAATGTGTGTAAACAGCTCAGTCGATGTATTTTGAAAATATGTTTAGCATTTTAACTGTGTGTAGTAAGAAACGTAATTGATGTTTCTCTGTAGTGTAACTGCATTAGGCATCGTTTTGTTGTTCGGGATGTGTACTTTGTGCCAAAAGGCAAGTCACTCGTAGTTTTGAAACGTAGCAATCTTTGTTTCGAATACTGACAATATCGTTCAAAAAACCCCAGTTAATGTTCGAAAGTAAAGAGTTAGTTCAACATTGAAGCTCCGACTGAGATTGTTTTCAGGCAGAACATTGAAAAAGGCCAATCTAGAAGTAATACAGAAAAAAATATTCTCCATTTAATTTGTAAAACAGTTCTTTTTTAAAGACAAAACATTGTTTCCGCCACACTAGAGCACAAGTCACGATGTAAATTGAAATATTCTAGTTCGATTGTGATACAAGAAAACTTAGCAACTTGTTCCCGACACATGTTTTTAAAACAAAAAACATGTGTGTGTGTGTGTTAAATTTACAGGTGCATACTTGTGCTCTAGTGTGAAGGAAACCAAAGGGATTCTATAAGCAGTTAAAATGTTAATTTTATAAAGTTTATTCAAAGAGCCCAGCGCACGCTCCGCTTGCGCTAAAGGTACATGCAAAGAAGCTTATTGTTGACAAAGTCCACCGAAATCTTTTGTAAATAACAGATTCATTAAATGATAATGATGACTGAGATTGGTTGTTTTATTTTGAACATCCTGTATTTGTCGTATTGTGAAATGGTGCATCCACACCGCAGTTACTTTTTGTTGAGCAACGTTTCAGTGTTATTTTATTATGCCGTGTTAGTAAATTATGTTAAGTGATGGTGTCGATTCTGCTGTGCACAAACTAAACTTAATTTAGGCTATTGCTATCTTTTTCTGTCTAATAAAACGAGAAAGAGACGGACGTAATTTAGAGCTGTCAAATTTAATTGGAACTTATACTTCCATACAAATGAATTAGGGTGCACGTAAAAACATGTCGACTAAAAACACGGTGAAGCGCAAGGGATAAACTAGTTTGACATCTCTAACTTAGTTCATAGCTATAGCCGTCCTTTTCTCGCACTGCCTTTTAGTAAAAGATAGCAATAGCCTAAATTAAGTTTAGTTTGAATCGACACCATTGTTGCCTAACTTTCAGTCAACACGTGGTGATAACATTGTTAGAGTATGTTACTTCAACATGTGGTGTGGACTGTGGATGCACCAAAACATAAATGTAAGGGAACAATTTGACATTGACAGCACCTATAAGTCATTTATATACGGGCGGTTTTCGTAGATCATAAATTACTACTAACATGACTGTATTATACGTGGAACACAGGAGCCAGACCAATGTGTTGCAAACAATTAAATTCGAGATAAGAAATAGCATGTTTCGTATTTATAATGAGAAGCATAAACATAAAACATAACACTTCCGTCGCACTATTTCAGCGTGATAATTATATTGTAATTTTTATAAGCAAAACTATATTTAGGTAGGTTAGAACATGCAACAGTTTCCGCACATAAGTTGCGCTTGCTTAGATTGGTCTGTGAATGAGTGACCGTCTTGACATTTATTGGTTTCTTACCCATCCGCTTTCCGCTTAGACTAGAAATCGACCCCAACATTTGCCCGGCTTTTTCAGGCTAATAAAAAAGGCCCTTGTATCTTCACATCTTAACTTCGAATCTATTACACCTTTGACATAAATTAAAATCAACTCGACTCATTCATAAGAAACGCTGCGTACTCCCTTACCATTTACGAGTTGTCTGTCGTAAAGTATACTATCAATCTAATACCGTTATAACGAAGCAATCGGTACAATTGACCTCGCATGAGGTTGAACCGTCTGCTGTAACAGGTTAATTCATTACATCAGAAGTTCAACACTTTCAATTATTTCGTAAGGCCTCGTAGGGTTAGGAATGTTTTTATTTCTGTGTTGGCTACCTTGAACCTCCCTAGCCTAGAAATATTAGTGCAAATGAAAATTATGATTCTAATAGGTGTCGCTCCGTGGCTAAATAATAACAGCCGCTCGGGTTTAAGTTAAGCCATGCTTGTCTAGGTTGGTCGATGGATGACCGATCACATACCGAGTTTCCTCCGTAACTCGAAAAGCTCGTTAAGCCATTGGTCCCGGCTGTCATTTATAGATCTTTTTGGCTTGGCAGTCCTTACGTCAGTTGGCCAAAAAGTCTGACAACCAGTACCCTTACCAAGGGCCTATCGTATTACCCAGTGGCCAGTACCTATGTAGGTACTAACTGGGTTGTGGAGGTCAGACAGGCAGTCGCTCCATGTAAAATACTGGTATTCAGCTGCATCAGGTTAGACTGGAAGCCGATCTCAACGTAGTGGGAAAGGGCAGGCAGATGATGAAATGAATATGTGTCGCTCCGAATTTAATGGAAGCTAGTTACCTACTACAGGACAGGACCTTACTAAGTTTAAGGGGGAAGCGTAGCCCGCGAAATTACGTTTTTTGCAATTTGCAAGCTAAGGAACGACTTTGTCGAAAAAATCGTTCCTCGACGACTTATATGAACTTAGAGGGCTGTATTAATGATTTTGATGATTATAATTCTATAACTAAATACGTTTTACAGTCAATCTACCACTGGCCTGCAAATTGCAAAAAACGTAAGAAAATTTGAATTTCGCGGGCTACCCTGACGCTTTTGTGCATGAAGTCCTGGGTTCTATTCTTGATCCCGGCAAATTGTTATTGGTTTGGAATTTCTCAGTAGCAGTTCGAAGTCTGAATTTATTCCCCGTTGATGACAATGAGCTCGCCCCCATAACATGAGGCTTAAACTAGGGAAATGTGGGTGTAAATGTTTAATACATCTCTGTCTAACCGTTCGGTGAAACCAGGTGTGATGTTAGTAGGTACTGAGTTTACCTCAGTTCATTGGGATATGGGTCTCTCCCAAGTCGAACCAGTTCCTTCCTATACCCTCCGGTTCCGCATTTGCCCAGTCCGTGACCTGTCCCTAGGTAGAAATAGAAGTAGGATATACAAGTGATTCTGTAATATATTCTTAGAGTTCTTTTCAATCCATAAATAGAAAGACACATCGCTCGTGATAAAATTATGATACGAACTTGAACTATTTCTGAACTGATTGATGGATTTGTCTACCAGAAATTATATGTCGGCTATTCTATCAATCAAGTTGGTATTAGGACGGAATACATCGACTACCTACCAGTAATCTGTCTATAAAGCCTTATGTAGAATATTTATTATAGGTACCTATCGGTTAGGTAAATATCTTGCAGACATAATTTATACAATCAGTGTTCTTGGCGTGATTGATCGAAGGCACCAGGTAAATAATCGTTGACAACATAACATAACATACTATGCATTTTTAAGCGGACATAAAGTTATCATTAGGTTTTTCCGTATAGGTACGTATTATTTGCACTTCCTACTCTTAGTTCCGCTTCAAGATCCAAGAAGTTAAGATTTCTGCAGATAAAATATTACTTCCGAAAACGATTAAGGTTGACACGGTGCAGTATTTGCTCAAGGTGATAGTAAAAGGGACTGTTGCAAATTAAATGTATAACCAATAGGTAGTTTATTTTAATCATTATCTTTTACCCTGGTTAGGTACACGTTGATTATACCGGTGTGTGGACCGAAGACCTGGTGAAGGTTGCGGGACCCCGCCGGATGCGAGTCGCACAAGACCGGTCAATGTGGCGACACTGGGGGGGGCCTATGTCCAGTAGTGGACGTCTTTCTGCTGAAGTGATGATGACGATGACACGTTGATTCAAATCATTCATAGTCACACTACTACTTCTGGAACATGTTTTGCTTGTGCCAAACTCCGCCCCTACCTTTTTTTTTTCTTTTTTGCAATGGGCATTTGAAGATGTCGGCCGCCCATCTAGCGGCAGTGATAGTTCTAAAACCAGTTCCGTGGTAACCTGCACTCTCATGCAGCCTTTTTTCAACCCCCTTCACCATGCCTTGCTTCCATATTATTATGATCTTGTCTATTAAGTACCTTCATCATCATCTGCCTTGCCTTTTTTGGAGTCGGCTTCCAGTCTAACCAGATGCAGCTGAATTTCAGTATTTTACATGGAGGATATTACCTGGCCTCCACAACCCAGTTACTACTGGGTAATACGATACTACTTGGTACAAGACCGGTTGTCAGATTTTTGGGCCACTGACTACCTGTAACGTTACGACTGTCAAGGATCTACAAAGAAATGACAGCCGGGACCCAACAGCTCCGAGGTACGGAGGAAACTCGGTATGTAAAGGTCACCCACCACAGACCAATGTCTTTTACCTCCATCCCGGCACAAATCAAAATCCGACCTCCTGTCACCCTGTGAAATTCTTGAATGTCAACACAAAACACATTCTAAGTAGGTAGTTCATTCATTTCATTCATTCTAGTCTTCCCGGGGAATGAACTCAAAACTACCTGCTCAGCAGAATGCGCTTGCGTCCAGTACACGAAGCAGTCTTACGCACACTTTAACGTTCGCGATGTTCACCATAATTTCCATTTGCGACAGACCGTGCCGGCAAGGTCATTGACCGGCGTGTCTGGTGCAATGCGCGCGTGTATTACATCAGCCGACCTTGTCCGACACGGAACAATGACAGCTGTAATGTTCGCCCCTGGCTTTCAGCTGTCCTAGGTTAAGCCTCGCTACTGTTACAGTCTAGAAAACCTTCTAGAAATTTAGTAGACCTGTTTATTCAGGCTATTGAATTTTTTTTAAATAGTTGCAGATATAAATCATAACAATACAATGTCATAACATTGAATTGAAAAGCGTTGAATTCAGCGCTTTTCAGTAAATACATACATACGAGTACTTCGACATGTTTGTTACTACTGCATTCAAGAACGTCGATCAAAAAGCTATTCAAATTAAATTAGGGAACTTAAGCGTTCAGTTTGAAATGTGCAAAATATAATATACATAGTAGGACTGTCCACAGCATGGTCACCCTACTCAAGGTCACGTTCGTCACGTTCGTTGATCGTCTCGGCTGAATCGATGCGTCGACATTTCGTCAGCACTCGATTGTTTTTTCTTCCAAATCAAACTAAAACAGTAGGTAGGTAGGTATGTAGGATACGCAAATATAGCTTTACAACTTTTATTATTTTCGTGGTTTCAGACTTTTAGAAGTTTGAAATTCAATTTTGTGAGCAAATGAATAAGTGAACGAATCAAATAGTTGATTCCTTTCCGATGATTAGGGACCTAGAACGGCTTGCTTCATATTGTAAACCAAGACATCATTGACGCCGTTCGCCTAGACTTGGCTATAATTTCAACTGAACTTTTTACTAGACGTAGGTAATTGAGGAAGCCACAAAGGTACTCAAGCTTAAATTTTGTAAGTAGAGGCATTATCTACGTGCGTCACGAACGTCTTAGGTTTTCCTCGAAGGAACTCCAAAATCCCCGTCTTAATTTCTCAGTTTTAATCTGAAATGACCTCAACTTGTGTCGTTATTCCGTCTAATACTAAAAGATAAAGAGCCTAAATAAATAAAAGCTCTGTTGGGTAAAATATAATGAAGCCACTGTTTCGTTGAAATCAGAGTGTGTCTGATCCACGGAGTAATTAAAACATATTCCGTGGTCTGATCGTTATGAGTAGGTACTCTTTACATTAATCACATCGTTTTGTAATTACAATCTTAGCTGGACTCTGTGATTTACCTATCTTAAATGAATGATGCATTTTCCTTTCATGGAGTGGCACAAGTTTGCCAAGTTATCAAATCACCACAACCATAAGCTGGCGAAAGACAGAGCCTCTTCGAGAGATCAGATCAATTTAGAATTAGCGTCTAGATAGGCAAAGTTCCAGTCTATGTCTCAACGATAATTACGGTACTTTGATGGACCACTCGAAACTATATGGAATTGACATAAGCTAAAAAGCTTGCTTCTGACAGTCCTGTTAAAACACGATGCACAAAAAACGCTTCGAAAGCGATGGCCAATTCTTAGAATATAAGTGAAGCTCTGGTGAAGGTTGCGGGAATCCGCTGGATGCGAGTCGCACGGGATCGGTCGATGTGGCGACCTGGTGACACTTGGGGGAGGCCTATCTAGCAGCTTAGTTGACGTCTTTCGGCTGAAATGATGATGAACTCTAAGTCGTCCATAACCGTTAGATCAGCTGGAGAGTGACTTTTAGAGTAGAGAGTTACCATGCACTCCAGTGGAATATCTAGCCTCGCTACGCCGTGCTTGTGCCTATTGCTACAAAGTTTGCATTTACTGCCCTTCTCAGTGGCATAATCCGATTCAACCGTAAGATTCCAAGGATTATTGGGGAGACTAATTATTAACACGCAACGCGTGTTAGGGCACCGGGGCGTCCCACAGGAGTGGAGTCCATGGCATCCTTAACCCTTAAACCCACTTAGGGGAGCTGCGACCAGCATTGCGGTTTTTAGTCTTTTAAGAGTCCGGCAACCTATCGCCTTTTATGGGTAGAGATGAGATGATCTGAGATGATTTTCCCACGCAAACAAAAGGTAGTAGAAAGATACTGATTTTGAGAATAATTATAATTAGAATGTATATAATCAAAATCCATTGTTCGATTTTAATAGCAGGTAAGTACCTACTTAATTAGTTACTAAAGGCAGGCTTAAATAAGTGCTAATAACAATTATTTTTAGTAAATGTTTTTGTTGTTTCAGTGTCCTTTATCTTTTAGCACCGAAACCAATTGAATGAGCTACAGCGATTTTATTTTACTTTTTAGACTTTATAAAAAACTGATCTTCATCATGATCAACGACTGTAAAGTACTGATTAATATATCATGTAACTTTATAACTAAACTAGCGGACGTCCCGCGGTTTCACCCGCATAG
The DNA here is from genome assembly GCA_950022955.1 of Xestia ashworthii. Taxonomy (NCBI): domain Eukaryota; kingdom Metazoa; phylum Arthropoda; class Insecta; order Lepidoptera; family Noctuidae; genus Xestia; species Xestia ashworthii. The sequence continues at coordinate 7,393,651 of OX465559.1, read as the reverse complement.
TTCCCGTTCCCGTGGGAGTACGGGGATAAAATATATCCTATGTTACTCGTGGATAATGTAGCTTTCGAATGGTGAAAGAATTTTTAAAAACGGTCCAGTAGTTTTTAAGCCTATTCATTACAACCAAACAAACAAACAAACAAAGTTTTCCTCTTTATAATATTAGTGTAGATTACATCAACCGGATTGGATTTTCCTTCTAGATTAATACGTGGTCAAAATTATTAAATTGAATAGATCGAAAGCAGCAGTTGAAGGTAATCTAATAATATCTAAACTGATAAAGAATACGCCAATGAATGCGGATGTAGACGAGAAAATGCTCGCTCAGCTTCATTATCTGAAAAAAATTGCACGGTCGTATGTCAATAAAACATGCTGAAATTCCAATTAGCCATGAACAAACGGAACACGCAATATGATGCCAAACGTGTGTAGTACACTCGCTTACTACGACCATCGAGTGACGACAACAACAACAAGACACGCCTTCCATTGAACACTACAACTTCATTTGCATACAAATATCTCGAATGTTGACAGCAATGAAACAAGAATCAAAATCGTCAACAAATCCTCACTGACTCACATGGATGATGTAACAACTCTCAAGCTTGCACCAGACGAATTCTCGTGAAAGAAACATTTGAACTTTTATTAGCAAAAAATATGCAACTGTTCTGCATCAACCTTGGCGTTTGACGGCATGGGACATAAATCAGCGACCGCAATTAAAAAAATAATGGAGATAAATACAGCGGGGACTAACCGTTATTCGATAGATATCTGCTATCTCTGTGTTTAATCCTACGACACGATTATAAATTCTAATTAGGTTTGCAAAGCTTGTCGAGTGGCCGACTCAAAAGGAATTGGCAAAATGACATGAAACAAATCTGACAGGTCCACTATTTTTTATAGATATCGTGGTGACTACATAATAAGGACGATGAACGTAAACTAGAAATCGATACTTTCATTCATCAATAAACGTTGACAGCACGCAACTTTCCTGACTGATCGCGAATTCTCGTATTTAAATCCCCGTCGTACCGTATGCACCATTGTCTTCGTAAGATTTTCCAGCAACTGGGTAAATCGGTCAAGGCGGCTAATGAAGTCAGTGAAGTACTAAATTGTTAAATAATTACTCGTTAGGCATTTTCTTAAACCATTCTCAATAATTGCAAAAGGTTTACGATGCAATTGTGTATAATAATTTTATCAGCTGACGAAATTAACTTCTGTTTACTCGTAATTAGATAAACAAATTGAAAGGTAATCAGAATTCAAAATCCATTTTTTCACTTCTCATGCTCTAAAAGAACGCCATTATAGCCTAGGGAGTAAAAAGTAATTTAAAAATGGAACGATCTTTTACTCTGAAACATGGTCACAAAACAGCAACTTTTTTTTTTTTTAATGGATCAAAGGTATTATTTCGAATTGGCTTGCAGATAGAAAGCGGTTTAGTGAAAAAAAAAAAACAAATGAACTCTTCAACGCGAGTTGTTGTTTGTGTGCATCGTTGTAAAAGTAAAGAAGAAAATAAAGAAAAGTATGTGCAATGCCTCTGTTGCTATAGCCGCTGCAGTAATGTAGGTACTAATTATCTGTGGAGTGTGGATCATCTTCATTGCGACAATGTCGAGAGTTTGTGTTGTGTTTTAAATTGTTAATCTGTGACTGACCTGATAGAAGAAAAAACTGACCGCTCAGTTCAGAATTTTTGTCGAGTGTAAATTTGTTCGGTTTTAAATGACTTTTCTCGCACTCGAAGTGAAAAGTACAGTTTGCACCTCGAGACTAAACGCCAACATAATATACCCTCGCTTTTTAATGACTCCCTCGCAAGCTCGGGAGTCAAACCACCTCGGGTATATAATGGCTTCGTTTAGTCCCTCGTTATAAAATATACTATGACGTTACGACTAATTTACATTTCCTTTTCGACTACTCAACAATTAAACCACAACTAATTCCATAATTTTTTGTTCAGGAGATTGATTAAAAAATGTATCTACCTACTTATGACGAAGAATACCTAGCAGATAATGTTGAACCTGTAAAATTCCATTTGAAAACAACTTTTAACAGTTTACCACTTAAACATCATCCAAGCTTCATCACAAGACTAGAGACCCTTTTCCGAATTAACTTAAAGACACATAACAGACACGACTGAAATATACAGTGCTTTTTTATCTCATTTCAGCTTCTCCGATCTCAATGTATCGTTTGATTTGAGTAGCTTCCCGTAGCAAAAGATTGACAGCTTCAAAGCATAAGAAAGAATCAATAAAATTCTTCTCTACTGTATTCCTCATCGTCAAGACGTCAAGGTTTCATTGTGATTTCTGATCTAAGGGATATGTGTAGGTGGGTAATATAGCTTACTAGGTAAGGTGCAATCCCATAGGCTGCTGGTTTTTCTTTCAACACTTTGTATGGTTTTTGTTACTTGGCAATTATACAGGGTGTAAACAAACTCATCACGAAGCCGACAATCAAGCATTCAGTACATCAAACTAAGTGACTATAAGCAAAAATTATTTCTGGGAAACGACATTTTTTTTTGGGGAACTCAATGTGACGCACTTAAAACATTGTGCTGATGGATGGATTGAATAGTACGGGGGTCGTGGAGATGTTAAAAGGAAAAAAAATACCTAGGTGCATTAAAAACTGGTAAGTATTAATAAAATTATGTCAAAACGCTGGAACTAACCTAACTACTTAGAAGATCGCAATGAAGGGGAGAACAAGTGCCTTTCGGCAAGGCTTTCGGGAGATTTTTACACCTTTTATAATTATTATTATATCTTTTACATCACAAACATTATAAAATGTGTCCATGAATTCCAAAATATGTAGAGGTGTTGAGGTATCACATAATACTCGTATAAACACCTGTACATACACACAATAGACGATGAATAATACCATATACAGCCTGTCCATTCAACCATTATAATGTTAAATGATTTATATACACAAGTAAAACGTTATGTGAACCGTTTCCGTCATCACGGGAAGCTTAACAACCGGAACCCTAGTTCCGATCCGAAGTTCTATTATTTATTATGTGTATTGTTATAGCATACAATAGACAGTCATGTTAAATGTGATCATTATTACAGCGTGATGATCATGTAAAATTTTTGAAGAGAGTGGTTTGTGTTTTTAATCAATACTAGATTATGCCCGCGGTTACGCCCACGTGAACTTCGCTTACTGTCCCACGGGATTGTACTATCGGGTTAAAAGTAATACTGTCTGTTTAACCCAGGTTAAAAAAAATCTCGGGCCGAGATATTTTATATGGATAATTTATCGATTAATGGCAAAAAGGTACAGAATATTATTTTGTCGAACTTTAGTCGATCCATCCCGGGTTTGATGCCCGAGTGTGCAAAACTGTGAATGTAGATTTGATTCTTTTTAAAAATAAAAGAATGTCTCCTTTGAGTAAAATTTGCTATCTCCAGTATTTAGTACTTTCCCTCCAGGTGGCATAGTAAAATTCCAACCTGTACTCGTATATTGATAGGACTTACGTATAACACTAAAGCTTCTATTCCAAAGAGGTAGGCAGAAATCCTAGCTACTCTACGAGTAATACGAGGGCCTAGACAAAATGATAACTATAATAAACGATGATTGAAACATTCAAAAATGTATGGGACTGATAAAAACTTGAACTACCGAAAGTTTCAATGTTAATTATTATGTTGAAAGTAGTCTAAGCCTATTTCAGAGAGAGACCGCATCGGTTGTGGGCGCCGCCGGCGCCGCCCGCGCCAGGGGGACAAAAATGACCGCTTTAGCAGAATCATAACATGAATCACTATAAAAAAATCTTAAAATGGACTTAATGGTTATGACTCTAGAGTCCATTTTTTTTTTTTTTTTTTAAATGGACTTACTCTGCTAAAGCGGGCAGTTTTGACCCCCAGGTTGGGGCATTTTGAGCACGTTGAACAGTGAAGTCTATCATCATTTCCTGCCCATATCTCAATTTATTTGAAGTCGGCGCAGTATTTCTTCTTCTTTTTCCATACTTCTTCTAAAGGGTGTAAAACACCTCTTCACGAAGCCGAAAGGCACTTGTTCTCCCCGTCATTGCGATCATTTTTTTGTTCTACACCATACCTGGGAACCTTCTAGTTAACTTACGACATGGGGGGTCAAAGTTACAACCTTTTGACAAGTTTTTTTTGTAAGGTTTTAACTTTTAACACCTCCACGACCCCCGTACTATTTAATCCATCCATCAGCACAATGTTTTATGTGCGTTACATTGAGTTGTAGGTACCACAAAACATGATTTATAACCTCGAAAAAAAAAGTCGTTTCCCAGTAATATTTTTTGCGTAAAGTTACTTAGTTTGATGTACAGAATGCTTGGTTAACGGCTTTGTGATGAGGTGGTTTACACCCTGTATATTACTCGTCATCTCAGCTGTCACCTCCTTCCTAGACATACAAATAATCCTTCATACAGTCCATTCTTTGCTTCTTTGGTCTTCTTATCCACATTTATACTCAAAATTTTCCTCACCACATTTTCAAGTCATACGGTCCGTTGGATGTCAAAACGCCCGACTAACGCACGGGACCGGGCGCCGGTCTCACTCTGAAATAGGTCTAGAAATCGATTCTGCACCACACTTTTTTTTTTTTTTTAGGATGGGAAATAATCAAATGACTTCTCCCACTCTGGGCGGAGCGGGAGGGAGTGTCAGACTCTTACTGACTAAAACCCATCCATGTTCCTTCCTCGCCCTTTACGTTCCGGGGCCGCGGTATCTCTTTCGAACAGTCCCGCAACCCCGGCAGGCTTCGGCCCTTGCGGGCCCCTCTCTTCTGCTGACATCTCTTTGAGGCGCGCGTGGAACACGAACGCGCCGTCGACACGGCCTGTCGTCACTAGACGGACGGACGGCTAGCTAGCCCATAGCTAACCGTACACAGGCCCGCATCTACGGTGGCCGGTAGCCACCACGTGGCCCCCGACGCCCGGTGCGTCTCCCGCGGCGGCCGGGAAGAGAGGCTCTCTCCCTCTCTCGTTCCGCCACCTCCTTCGCTAGCATGACTGCTTCGCAGAAGGAGGTGATGGCTTCCCATTCCGTCTCGCTCCGGACCATGGATTGAACCAGGGCCGGACGCGAGAGGTCGCCGCCGCCGATCGCCGCTACGAGGACACGGCGGTGCTCCGCCCACGCAGGGCAGACTTCCACCGTGTGCTCCACCGTGTCCTCCGGTCGATCCTCGCAGTGGAGGCACCCGGGCGTTTCCTCCCGCCCGATTCGGTGCAGGTACCTCCCGAAACATCCGTGTCCGGTGAGGACCTGCGTCAGGCGGAAGGTGAGGACGCCGTGGCGCCTCTCCAGCCACTCCTCAAAGAGGGGACTTACCGCCACTATCGTGGCGTGCCCTGCACGGGGTTGCGACAGTCGCTCTCTCCATGTCGCCATGAGATCGCGCCGGAGGTCTGTCCGCTGAGCGGCAATTTGCCGCGGCAGCGGAGTTTCCCCCCGGCGTAGTGCCTCCGCGCGCCAGTCGTGCAGGCGCGCGAGGAGTATCGCCTCCAGATCCCATGGCGGTAATCCGGCAAGCAGGCCCGCCGCCTCGCGGGAGATCGTGCGGTACCCACGGACCATTTTTACGGCCACCACTTTCTGGGGCGCGTTCAGGTAATGGGCGGCTCACCGCCTCAAGGAACGCGCCCACACTGGGGCCCCGTAAAGGGCCATGGACCGCACGACCCCCGCATAGAGCCTGCGGCAGGAGGCGTTTGGCCCCCCAAGGTTGGGCAGGAGCCGCCTGAAGGCAGCCCCGGTCCGTTCCAGCCTGGGGGCCAAACGTCGGAAGTGCTCCACGAAGTTCCACCGGCTGTCGAGGACGAGTCCTAGGTACTTCAACGTCGACTCGACGCCGATGGATACCCCTCCTACCGTCAGTGTGGATCCCGACGGTGGCGCATTCCGAGGCCCATGAAAGCACATGGCCTCGGACTTGTGCAGTGCCACCTCTTCTGCACCACCCTCTGATCATGTTTGACACATCATTCTTGGACATGCCAAGTTTGAGTAGAAACTTTAAACAAACTAATCCTGTACTGTACCTAGGTCATTTATTTACGGAAGAGCCACATACAGAAGCTTGACCTTCTATCAAGAATACTTAGCACTAATAATAATAAGAACAATTAAATTGGTTAGGGTAAGCTGTCTCAGCTGTCTGTCCGATGGTATCATTACTGCTACATATTTGTGCCATATGTCATACTGTAATGACCCTCTGGAGCTCCACAACGAAGGAAGTATTTTGCGGATGTAATTAGGCGTAAACTTCTAACAGGATATGTCCAATTATTAGTTGCAGACTGCAAAATATTTATCTTTATTTAGATTGCACGTAAAATAAAAAGTTTCACGCACTAATTATTTACTTAATTACCCTCGGCTAATACATTTTTGATATTATAACACGTATAACACGAAACAAGTTTCTTTTTAACAAACAGAACCAAGCAGCACTATCAAAAACCAATTTCTAGAGGTACCAGCTGGCTAGAGGTACTAGTGCTGATCCTGATAGGAGCAGGTACAGGATGGACCGGCATACCGTTGGGATACTCCATTTGGCCAGATTATATCTACAGCTACATCTATATCTACATTGCTTGCAGAACGGATGGCTGATGGTGCCGAAAAGTTCTGGAGTGGCGACCACGAACCGGAAGACGTTGCGCTGGAAGACCTCCCACTAAGTGGACCGATGACCTGGTGAAGGTTGCAAGATCCGCTGGATACGAATTGCACGGGACCGGTCAATGTGGCGACACTTGGGGGAGGCCTATGTCCAGCAGTGGACGTCTGTCGACTGAAATGATGATGATGATGATGATATCTAAAGCGGCCAACCTAGACCCACGATCGGTTTAGAGATTTCCAGATGGCCGCAGCAGTTCGTATTTAGGTTGCTATCATCAGCACATCTAAAAATGCCTTAAACCTATTTAGATGCTGACGTTTCATTGTCATTGAGAACTCTTGAAAGCCGTTTTATTTTGGATGTGGTGATGACGTCATCAATTTCATTTGTAAAAATCGCTGTCATTCACACAGAGATACCTATATGAATGTAAACAAACAAACGATAAAGTGACCCAACGGAAACGCACATCACGATCACAATAGACTATTCAACAAATTATAGTACCTACCTACTGCGATGATTTGCTTACGACTACCTTCCGATTACGATCGCGCGTGCTGTTGTTATTAATTTTAATTGATTTAATGACGCTTTCGATATTATTTCGTTCTTAGGGCCTACACGTGGCGAAGCGTTTGTAACTGTAGGTATAACGACATTCGCGCACATCGAATCGCACTGCGCTCGTTTATTAGATATATAAGAAGTACATAACTATTTTAAGTGCTTTTTGGATTGCTAAATTCAAGCTTTACTTAAAACGACTTGATTTTCGGTTTTCCGAACATGTCAATGAATTAATCTTATGTCATGCAACTTTCTAATAAACGGCGCGCGCCACACGCAAAAAACCCTGAATATTAATTTTGCATTTTGCTAACGATGTTCATGTGCCTACACGTTACTAATGAATTGTCACATGGCAAATAATGTACTTTTAACAAAATAAGGAAAACGTGGTTGATGTTATTAATGAAGCTGAGTTAATACAAACAGTTAATTAACAACGACATTATCGCTATTAGGACGAGACCTCGTCGCAATACGGAGATAAGCGTGACATGTGCTAATTCTGAGAACTCAAGAAGATTATTGTTTATTCCCGTATCACGGGTAACTCCTCCAGTTGACAGAAAACCGGTAGTTGAAGGTCGAAATAGCAGACGCAGAAGCTATACATAACGCTTGTAGTCATCATCACCGTCATTTCAGCCGAAACAATAGGCCTCCACCAAGTGTCACCGCACCGGTTGCTGGACATAGGCCTCCACCAAGTGTCACCGCACCGGTTGCTGGACATAGGCCTCCACCAAGTGTCAAAGCACCGGTTGCTGGACATAGGCCTCCACCAAGTGTCACCGCACCGGTTGCTGGACATAGGCCTCCACCAAGTGTCACCGCACCGGTTGCTGGACATAGGCCTCCACCAAGTGTTGCATGGGTTGCTGCACCCCTAGGCCGCAACCCGTATCATCGCTACACGTCAGGCCAGTGCGGCCAAACGCAAGTTGCCTATTTTTGCTTAATCAAGTATATTACAAAAAAATATTTAGTTGTGGTTTCCAGGCTTCTTGCTCGATTATTACCCTCCACATTTAAACCATGTATCTTCGCAGCTTGATTGCTTTGTTGAATTGATGGATTGTTTATAAACATCAGTTTTTACGAGACTCGTATATCACCGGTTCACCACAGTGCATAATGCTTGGATTTTCCTCAATCCCTTTTTTATCTAGTCTTAAAAATCACGTTTTACATGGAAAATGATGTTATTAAAGTCTCGTTTTTAGGGTTCCGTAGCCAAATGGCAAAAAACGGAACCCTTATAGTTTCGCCATGTCTGTCTGTCTGTCTGTCTGTCTGTCTGTCTGTCTGTCCGCGGATAATCTCAGTGACCGTTAGCACCAGAAAGCTGAAATTTGGTACCAATATGTATATCAATCATGCCGACAAAGTGCAAAAATAAAAATTTAAAAAAACATTTTTATTAGGGTACCTCCCCCAGACGTAAAGTGGGGAGCGATTTTTTTTTTAATTTTGACCCTGACGTGTGATATATTGTTGGATAGGTATTTAAAAATGAATAGGGGTTTTCTAAAATCATTTTTTGATAATATTAATATTTTAGGAAATAATCGCTCCGAAAGTCAAAAACAATGTGTCCCCCCCCCCTCTAACTTTTGAACCATAAGTTTAAAAAATATGAAAAAAATCACAGAAGTAGACCTTTATATGAACTTTCTAGGAAAATTATTTTCAACTTGATGAGTTGAATAGTTTTTGAGTTATATAGCACTTTTTCAAAAAAACGCAAATGATAACTTTGTTTTTCATACAAATACTATGAAAAACAAAGTTATTTTTGCTGACGAAAAATGTTGGTATTTTTAATGGTCTGGGAAGCTACGGAACCCTACAGTGAGCGTGGCCCGACACGCTCTTGGCCGGTTTTATTGCATTTAATTTAGATAGACGTAATTTGCGATCTGCACGGATCTGAGATAAAATCTACTTTTTTTAACAACAATACCTGTACAAGGCACACGTCAATGTCACAGTTTAAATATGAAATGTAGCTCGGAATTTTCCATTATTTTATTTCCTAGACTGTACTTTTATTAAAACTGTAATTACCTACTTCCGTTGACAATTACTGTAGGAATTTTTAGGATTTGGTTCTGTTTTATTTCCTAAAAAAATAATTATGTTTCTGTCTGCATTTCGATATCCTGTCATATTCGACGATCGATCGTCGATCGACGTCGATTTTTAAAAACAAAAAACCGTGCCAAAAATTCTTCGAATTCTGGTTGACGTCCTATTCTGTACAGTTTGTGCGAAACGAAGCTACTTGATCAAATAATGATAAATAAATAGTAAGATTGTCAGTGACGTCAGAAAATGAACTAATTACATCAAGACTTTAAAAAATAATGCACAAACACAATTGCAAGAATTGGTACTAAATTACTATGGAATGCTTAAAAAGTCGCCAATTAGTCATTACTCCGTAAGTCTGTACAAATTAAATACTTTTAGGGCACGAGTCGAATGAGTTGATTGCTCCGTAATTGCAAGCATTTGTGTCACTGATAACTTGGAGGCAATTAACAGCTGAATGTACTTAAAGGTACGGAGGTACAACCTTGGTTTTTACAACGTATGAAACTGAAAAGATTGTCAAATGGTTATCTTTTCGTAAAAGACCCGAGGAGATTGTGGAAATTGTGGTTGGATTGTGGAGGTCTGTAAGGAAACCTTCAGACTTTATAACTGACTACAGCAGTGAAAACACAAAGAAACACATGGAACACAAAGATACTTACAGAAATTAAAAAATACTGTAAGTCTATTAGATATAAAAACTTTTTTGCAAAAAATAAAACCGACTTCAAAAAGAAAAAGTGAAAAATAACTTTAGCTTCTGAAGTCGGTGACGTTTGTATGATTGATTTAATTTTTTTGTCACCGACTTCAGAAGCTAAAGTTATTTTTCACTTTTTCTTTTTGAAGTCGGTTTTATTTTTTGCAAAAAAGTTTTTATTTTTCACTTTTTAGTGGTTCACATGGAAAGTGCATACCGTTACAATTACAACAAGCCCAAACACGACTAGGATACACTGTCTCATTATGGAGTTCCGTGACTCTTGGCTTCATCATCAGATCTGATGGTAGAATGGTTCTTATCAAACGCAAATACTTCACTTGTTGTAGAAAATACCAAAATTGCTGTACGTTATCCTATAAAATTTGAAGAGTTCCCTCGATTTCGTCAAGATTCCATCATCAGATCCCGACTTGGCGACTATGGGACCAACTTGGAAGTATACCCTTTCAAACAAAAAAAGAATTTTTCAAATCGGTTTAGGCGTCTTCGAGTAATCGGTGAACATACATTAAAAAAAAATAAAAAATACATACAGTCGAATAGAGAACCTCCTCCTTTTTGGAAGTCGGTTAAAAAGAGTATAAGTTGTGCGTGGTCAACATGGCTGAATCTAGAAGAATGGTAAAATTTTTGGAAACAAAAGTCGTAGTCGGAAAACAAATGTAAGAACACCTTAATTATCTATAAATACCTAACATTTATTTTAATTATGGGTTAAGTGTTTTTATGCCTTCTTTTTATTATTTCAGTGTTTGTTTTCTATAATGCCGAAAAACCACAAATGCGTTAGCACCACTTAAATCTGTCATCGAAGAGGACTAAAAGCCAGACTACAAATATCCATCACCTATTAGTTTAATGCTGTTATTAAAATAAATACCCATTGTTTGTTCGAAACAATCAAATAAACTATGGACGGACTATAAAGGGTGTAAAACACCTCTTCGCGAAGCCGAAAGGCACTGGTTTTCCCCTTCATTGCGAACATTTTTTTGTTCTACACCATACCTGGGAACCTTCTAGTTCCGGAGATATGGGGGGTCAAAGTTACAACTTTTTGACAAGTTTTTTTTTTAAATACAAGTATTTTTGTAAGATTTTAACCTTCACGACTCCCGTACTATTCAATTGATCCATCAGCACAATGTTTTAAGTGCGTTACATTGAGTTCTACCACAAAACATGATTTATAACCTCAAAAAAAAAGTTGTTTCCCAGCAATATTTTTTGCGTAAAGTTACTTAGTTTGATGTACAGAATGCTTGGTTAACGGCTTTGTGATGAGGTGGTTTACACCCTGTATGTCTAGAAAGGGCTTGCTCTGAGTTTTTTTTATTGTATTTTTTATATTACAATCTAGCCTAATGAGGCTAATAAGCAATTCTAAACTAACTTAATTTGCTAAAAGTAAAATTATGTCTAAGAGCACGTCCATTGCGTTTATTTAGCATCTACTTATTAAGGCGAAGTCACTTTGTTCCTGTGTCCATATAAATAGCTAGGTAACGATATTATATCGTTACACTCGAGGTAAATTCACAGATACAATAATATTACACTACACCACGCTACACTAACTTAAAAGGTTTAGTCCTTTTGAGCCTTCTTACTATGTCCGTTTTAAGGAGGAGCTGGAGGCTCTGAGTTGACAACCAAACTATTGGGTAAAGTGTGGACGAAAAAGACATGCTGCTGCGCTGACCCTAAAAAAATGAGGTAAAGGCTTAAGAATGATGATAAATCAGGACTATCTTACACAAATAATGCTATAACAATGCACTGATGCATATCGAGTGCTCGAAATAAAAGAAAATCACGGATATAATCCCGTAAGTACTCTTAAATGCTATAACATTCGTTCAAGAAGTTCACATAAGTTCTTTCTAACCAACTGTTGGTACTTTCTTCGCAATCCTGACGTCAATCCCCAGCTGATTTAAATTCCACGATTACCCAGTGTTAACTCGGTGTTAAAGTAAGGTATGTGAGATAATGCGTTCTGTAATTAAGCGTACGAAAATAGACGCGTGCATCGCTCCAGGCGAAGGAATGTGGGGTTTTGTCATACCCTTTTACTTTTAAATAGAAACAATGAAACTAGATACACGAGATTGTGTGCTATTGTCTTTCGGAGTTAAGGTCGTTGGCTCTGAAATGGTCTGAAGAAGTAGATTAGGTGCACAGCTGACTTTACAGATTAAAGAAAGATTTACTCCCGGTTTTTGTAACTACATCAAATGTAACTAAATCAAAACCTGAACAAATGGTCCTGTTGAATTTTCAAGGTTTTTAATATCGCTTTGTTTTGACTGGAGTCCTAAATCGCAATTTTCATTTTTTGCTTTCCTACGATTTAATGGAAAATAAGTATCTACGAGTACTTATAATGTATCTATACGTTCCGGTTGGGTGTAAAGAAATATCTGATATTGGGAATTTTATTTCATAAATGAAAAGAGGCGCAATATAAATTGTGTATACTTAGGTAGACTGGTAGATAAATAATACATTGTTATCCAAGGGGTGAAAGTGACTTATTTAGTCCCGAGACGGGATTTGGCGCCCAAGTGAAGCGCGGCGCAATAGTTCGAGGGACTAAATAAGTCTTTAACCCGAGGTAAACACTGTGATTTTCAATACGAATACAAGGAAAATTAAAATAAAAACACAAAACAACTCGAAAAAAAAATTAAGATCGGATTGCCGCTTTCTCGCCTATTTTGGTTTTTTTTTCTGTGGCCGGCTATTCAGCCTTTATTTTTCACTTTCGTCTGAAAAAATAGTAAATATGTTGCCCAAATCTATGTTATTTTAAAGAAATATTTGTTACTAAATTATAACTAAGTTATTTTTAAAATTATATTCTTTAATTATTACTGAATTTTATGTTATTTCAATATTACATCGCGCTGTAATTTACAGGCATTTCTATTGAACCATGTTCCGACTTCTATACAGCCTGTAAATTACAGCGCGATGTAAAATTGAAATAACATAAAATTCAGTATTAATTAAAGAATATAATTCTTATAAATAACTTAGTTATAATTTAGTTACAAATGTTTCTTTAAAATAACAAAAATTTGGGCAAAACATTTACTATTTTTTCAGTGACGAACTGACGATAGTGAAAATAAAGGCTGAATAGCCGGCCACAGAAAAAAAAACAAAATAGGCGGGAAAGCGGCAATCCGATCTTCATTTTTTTTTCGAGTGGTTTCGTGTTTTTGTTTTTATTTTCCATGTATTCGTAATGAAAAGCACAGTGTTTACCTCGGGTTAAAGACTTATTTAGTCCCTCGAGCTATTAGCGCCCGCGCTACGCTTGGGCGCCAAACCCCGTCTCGGGACTAAATAAGTTACTTTCACCCCTTGGATAACAATGTACTATTCCTTCACTGAAATTCAAATTACGAGTACGTAACTTTCGAAACGACCACAGGAGCCAGTTACTCATCGAACTGGTTTTCATTATAAAACAGCGGGGTTACCACAACGTCCAAATGCGATTCAATTTAGGTTTGAGCTGTCATTTTCTGACAGTTTTTCTATGGAACTGACAGCTTGCGACTCAGTTTAGGACCTGAATTGAATCGCATTTAGAGGTTGTGGTAACCCAGCAGGTTTTTTTAACAATTAGTCGATCAGTCATGCCTTTATAACTTTCGGCAGATATTAAGCGATTCGCTTTTTATTGGCGTTTTGGGTTTTCCATTAGGTATTGAGCTTAGTATCGCTTAATGTTTTTTTGTCAGAAAATGCCATATCGACGAACTCTGGCCTTGTTACTGACAAATAGGTAGAATTTAAAAGTAATGAAGTTAACTCAATTTTCAGCTACGAGGACCGAGTTCGTCTCTACATGTGGTCATGCAAGACCCCAAGTGTCGCCACATTGACCGGTCCCGTGGGACTCGCATCCAACGCATTCCCGCAACCTTCACCAGGTCATTGGTCCACCTAGTGGGAGGCTATGGACATTAGAGAAGCTAAACTTTTTTTTTCTAGACGATATCTCTGAACCTTCTTGTTAGTAGTAAGTAAGTAGAACAAGTTTATTTATAAATACAAGTTTTTAGTGTTATTATAACTTTACTCTAAATTCCTCCACGACCCCCGTACCATTCAATGCGTCCACCAGCACAATGTTTTCAGTGCGCTACATTGGTGCTACAGCAATAATTTTTAATTAGGTACTTATTTTAATGTACAGAAAGCTTAGTTGACGGCTTAGAGAAAAGTCCATTTACACTTTGTAGTACAAGTAAGAAAACCAATAACACAGAAGATTTATTATACCCATATAGTTTTCCTTCGCACTGCACACAATGCGCACGAGTGTTTCCTTGGTCCCTTAAGGTTACATTGTAAAGGAAACGTCTAGAGACGTGTTAAGTAAGAATACTGATGAATTGTTGACTTATGTTACGCCTTGACATTGTTTTTGTTGCCAAAATCAAGTTCCGTACACTTGATAATGACCTTATTGATTGATTCTTATTTTTGATAGGTAACAGTTACGTGTTGATGGTCTTTTATCCTTTAAAACATTTTTGATCGATGTTACGGCACGGGGAGATTTAGTAGTTCTTGTTAACTTCCACACCGGTATAAAATAATAAATGCTTGACCTCTGTGATGTGGGTTCTCGGACCATGAAAGTGAACCACTTCTATTCCACGAGTTCTTGAAATTTGGAAAAAATGAACTTTGTATGGAAACGGCCGCGATCTGCAGATCAAAATGTGTGAAGGTATTTGATTACAGAGGTTTTTTGTTTGGATCCGGAAATATTAAAAAAAATACATTTTGCAATCGTTAGCCCCCAATTCTTGAGAAAGTTTGAAATCTAAAATAACCCTCTTTGAACACTTAGGAGTCGAGCAAAAAAACAAACGGCACGTGAAACGGCGGGACACAGCCAGTTTTAAATATTTTTTAATCATGATGTAAGGATGTTAAGTTATCCTTATCTGGTGCAATACCAACTAATTAATACGTGTATTCCATATTGCCCACATAGCTGCCTGGAAAAATGGCATATTATCAAAATACTTAGTTCAGTGCAACGATGTAATAATCAATCATTTCACGAGTTAATAAAGATTATCCTAGAAATTAAGAAATGCCTCAAAGTATTTGATTATTTATGTTTCAGATAAGGGAAGACACGTTTGATTCTGATTCAGAGTTGGGTTACATATCAAAAAGTTTCACCCTCATGTATACAGGAAAACCAGAAGGAAAATTCTAGGAATAAATAGACGTTTTAATTTAACTTATCTGTAAAATACATGGTGCGGATAATTACTAAGTATTCGCTAAAAGCCTATATTGCTGATGTTAACGTGGTATAGAGTAAATTCTCAATTGCAGTTATTGGGGAAAATGACGAGGAAAAGATAAAATTAAAACCATTTCAACGTTTTACTGACTGATTGATTATGTGTGTGTGATGGAATAGGTAACTACTACAAGATAAGAACTATGCAGACGTGCTTATAATAGACGACGAAAAATTAAAATAAAATTGAATGGTGCCAACTCGCGCGCACTCGCGAGTTTCACCCCTCCGAATACATAAAGTTTCATCACCCTCATCATCTTATTTAAATTACACATAAACCTAAGTACTTACATGTCAATGTAGGCTAAGTGCTTATATCGGTACCTAGGCTGTAAACTGTGATCACAAATCGTAATTTACTACTGAAGATCACTTACCTTCCCATTTATGATAATACTTAATTAGCTAAATACCAGAAAATTAACTTTAATTACATACCCGTATGAATGTTTCATTTATTACCAGGCGTTATGATACTGAGTGACCATGTACAATTTACATTAAAGAATAGGTACCTAGTAAAACAAACGAGAATAACAAATCCCACACATTTTTATCGAAGCCATTTATGTTCTAGATTCTAGATGATGGTGTTTGGTCTAGACTTAAAAAAAAATCATATGATTTTTCTTCAGACCACTGTCCCTATGGGATTTCATCAAAGATAACGACGGTAGTTGCTCCTTCTTCCGAAAATAGTGCCTGCCTTTCATACACGCGGCTTCTAGACGTGCCTGAGCTACTAACAAACAGCAACAAACAAACAGCAACATGAACAAACTCACATTTTGAAGTCAGTTAAGGCAACTAGATGAGCTAAATTAGCAACTCTATTTGTGGTGGTTTAAACTTCGTTTGAAATGCTGTTAGAATAAAGTTCTAATCAGCTTGCACTACAAAGTGGTTGTTACGTCAGTCACTGCGGGCCAAATAGTGCGAAATGAGTGGTTTCGATCGATTTACAAAAAATGTATTGATTGGACTAAAAAACTAAAACACTATGTATAATGCTAATATATTGTTTGTAGAATTATTTGCCCAAAAATCAGAATGATCGCATGTATAATATATTAGTACGTTTTTTTTGGTAGAAAGAAATTTTTGGAGATAAGTTCGTGATTTTTTTTTTATCGTGTCAAATTAATTGTAAGTATTATGTTTTCAAAACACTATCATACTAAGATATATCCTGAAGAATATCATATATTTTTCTAGTTTTGTTTATTGCAGTGAATCATATACTTTTAGTCATTATAAAACTCGCGTTTAGCTCATGTAATCGCCTTAAGTGAAATACCTAAATATCCCAAGGTTAACAATTTTATAACCATACTTAGCAGCATGAACGGTCATAAAGTTTGAACTTCGCACTACGAAGAGGCCGCAACACTATTAACAGCAGAATACCCATGGAATACAGATAGGTGTAGTCACGAGCTCGGGTCTGTGCGCTTACGCAGACGACGCGCATACCAATAGGTAACGTTGATGGTAATTATCCGATTGGTAATGTCAGTAACATCGACTACATAAGTTATTGGCAGTTAGTTACTTCATTTTAGTATTACAGGAAACTCGGCATGTGATGGACATAGTAATTAGGAGAAAATGCTTAAGTATTTTTTGGTAAAATTGCTGCTTTACACGACTGCCCAAAAAAAGGAATGTCATGTTTTCAGGGATCATGTTTGTATGTTTGTGAGTTTCTTACCATAACTTCTAAACGCCTAGTGCCATTTCGATGTAGTTGGTTACTTAATTTTAGTGTAACAGGAAACTGGGGATGTGGTAGAAATAGTAATTCCGGGAAACTGCTTAAGTTTTTTTCTAAAATTGCTGTTAATACTCGACTACGGTGAAGCAACCAGAAGGGGATTTTTTTTTATTGGGCAATAATATTGCCACTTTTACTTTTAATTTATTCATGTCTATAAATAAAGGAATCACAATACAATCCAGCAATTCAGGGCATACATGTTGCTTTGATTGCCAACCTAAGTAAGTCCATCTGATATCTGTGTGCTGGCATTAGCAGACAGAAAGTTTACTTCTGTATCAGACCATTTTTTTACTAAACCATGATGATTAATTTTTTCCAATTACATCTTCGAATTGAAGAAGAAGATGTGATTGTAATCGAAGACTTATTTACCAAAGACCTAATCTACATGAGAGGCTACAATTACGAGTCCAATTCACCTAAAGTGCATAAAAAAAACAATCACAACAGTTCAAATTTCAAAATAACGAAAAAGCATAATAAATCTGTCTCTAGAAAAGACATCAACGAGCCTCAATTTTAACAAAATGTATAAAATTAAACTTTGAAGGACATTCAAACAAAATTGTGTTTAAAATACTAGCCTAACTAGTTTTGTGTCGCTTACTTGAATTAAATGTCACATGTGATGTGGAAAAGAACGTCATATGTAAATAAGTATAGGAGCCACACCCACATAGTCGAAAGTAGTGTCTCTGACGCATATTGACGCGTCAGTTCTTCGAAATTAATCGAGTCAGTTGGAACTGTCAATACCGTAATCAAGAACGTTTTTGAAATAAGTATGATTGACAGAAGCGTCACTCGTCAGTCAGTTACTGTTTATGATGTTCTACAATTTTAAATAACCCATGCCCACTGTTGGGTAGTCACTTACAATAGAATAACCTGTTAATTCATCATCATCATATCAGCCCGGAATCACACACTGGTATGTATAGGCCTCCCCTTTTTTATTTTTATTTATTTAGGTAACCAACAGCGATACATAAAAAAAAAATGATAAATTATTCTCAGATTTTCAGAAATGACACCTACCACTGCTTGTCTCTGCATCACCTAAAGGTTGACTGGTAGAAAATGCCTATGGCATTAAGTCCGCCTCTGTACTTTTGTGCTTGAAGTGTTAAATAAATAAATAAATAAATAAATACATAAAAATATTTTACAAAATATGCGTGTGACAGTTATTATGGGCAGTTATGGGTTTCCCTGTTTAATTGGGATATATATAGAATACATGCGAACGGACTTATGCTAGATATTTCCAAGTAACAACAAAATTAAATAACAATACAATACAAAATTACTTTTAAGTTAAATTTAGATTACATTTAAAAAAAAGTATTGTAAAATTTCTTCTGCCTCAGTTCTCGGTTCTGTGCGTCCGATATCCAGGTGTTTTTAATTACTGTCCATAAAATAGTAAACTTTCAGACTATTTGACGAACACAAAAACAGATAATGGTGTTGGTCACCATCATCCTTCCAGCCTGATCCTTTATTTAATCAGCGCAGCATGTCTTCTTCCAAACATCTTCTTGGCTTCTAGGTATTATTCTTTTTTTTCGGATGGAAAATTATCAGATGACTCAGTGTCAGACTTTTACTGACTATAAAAACCATCCATTCATTCACCCTCTTTTAGCCATAACATCTATCCACCGTTTCTTTGGTCGACTGTTTTTTGTAAGAGATTCAATTGAAATATTATATGGTGGTGAAAGCTTAAAGCAAATCAGTTGCTTTTTATTCGATTAGCGTTATTTGTCCTAATTGAATCAATTGGCGACAAACATTTTAATTGAAGTAACTGCACACGTTGAGTCAGACGGTCAGCTCGCATCTCGTGATAAATTAAATTAAGCCCAATATTTTAGTATACGTACGTCTCAAGCCCGCTGAGTTGGAATTGGGACTTCCCATTGACCGCAACTTAAAAATAAACGACGGTAGATTGAAATAAGAAATCTTTCCTAGTAATCGGTTGTGGTTAATAATTTATTGTGGTCGACTTACCTGTGATTCCTACACATTTACACATGAAAAGTCAAAATTCCTTTCCTGAACCAGGTATAAAGATGCTCTTTGATTCCTACAGGAATCTAATTGTACATTGGTGGAATAGAAATTGATCGACAGTTACAGTTTTTTTTTTCTACACCGTACAACAGCATCGTTTGCTTGCCAATCAGCTTCGATCAATAATTATTGATCGAAGCCAATCAGTTTGATATTCCGGTATGGTGAATACCGGAATATCAAACTGATTGAATCATCTTGTTTCGTCAAACGTTGTGCACGCTCCACTAATCTGATGACCGATGGCCGATGGTGGACCAACGTGGGGAAGTTCCAAGCATTCCTGCACAAGCAGGTTTAGATGGCAAAAAACCCTGGCACGTTATTTATTTTCTATTAATTTTAATTAGAGCATACAATTATTAAATTGACAAACAACTTGCTGAGACGAAGAAAGTAATTTGAATTATAGCTAAGCTTGACCTGCTGAGGCCCTAGCACAACCGCGTCGTGTTAACGTAACATTAAATACGTTGATTTCAAGATTAAAAATACGTGTTACACATTTAAAATATTTTTATGATTTTAATAACTATTATTATTCACTAGCGACCTACCCGGCTTTGCACGGATAGTACAGCATTTTATGCCTACATGTTTTGTCAGTCGTAGGGTCGCTCATATATCTGTTTAATAAATTATAATGTATATCTAAACCTTCTTCATGAATAACTCTATCTATTGAAAACCGCATGAGTTCAGTTCTGGAGTAGTTTTACGCGGCGTAGTTTTACTTTGTTTTTAACCCCAGACGCAAAAACGACGGGGTGTTATAAGTTTGACGTGTCTGTGTTTGTGTGTCTGTGGCATCGTAGCGCTCGAACGGATAAGCCGATTTTGATTTTTTTCTTTGAAAGGTGAATTAGTCGGGAGTGTTCTTAGCTATGTTTTATAAAAATCAGTCCAACATGGCCGCCGCCACAAAATGGCGGATTATAAAGGGTGTTTTAAGTGCGTTACATTGAGTTCTACAACAAAACATGATTAATAACCTCAAAAAAAAAGTTGTTTCACAGCAATAATTAAATATTATATATTTTTGCGTAAAGTTACTTAGTTTGATGTACAGAATGCTTGGTTAACGGCTTTGTGCTGAGGTGGTTTACACCCTTTATATTTATTTTACATCTCCGTCAATATGGGTATCAAATGAAAGGGCTTGATCCGACTAGAATCATATCAATCATATTCCTGAAAAAATGACCCTATGTGTCGGTGTTGTTAAATTTTTAATTTAATGTAACTTGTATTATAATTATGTAGTTGATATCTATGATTGTGCCTATTGCAAAAAAAATATAAGGATTAACTAATGCAAGGCATTTTAGATGAGATAATGAAAAGAACTCTAGGGTTACGTAAGCTTCCGTTGAATAAGCTTACATAATCTACGATAAATCAAGCTATCGCGTCAATATATCAAACTGATTCACTTGACCTCTAGAATGAATATCTAAGAACTGTTATCTTCATCATAATATAATTAACTAATGAGACAGTTATTTACAAATAACGTGATCAGCAATTAATAATGCATTTGCTATGAGTATGAACTCTTCCTGAATCTTAATCAACAGTTTTTGCAAAGTATTGGCAAACAGACTGAAATCTCAGGAGCATACTCAAATGCAGTTAAAATATTTGCATGTACAGATATCATTTGCGCCAGAAAATCCCATCCTAGGAAGTCTAGATACCTATCACTTGCTTAACGATCTCCGGCTGCCATATGAAGGGCTGTGGGCGGCGAACCAAGGGCTGAGTCTTCGTCCGACCAGCCAGGCCTAAAGAGGTGGCTTTATTGGAAGACTACGGTCACTGTCTGCCGTAAAAGATGGGCTGGTACCAGTCGGGGGTGCGTGCGAATTACTTGGATCTCCCGGGCCCCCTACACATGGTAGTAGTAGGAAAAATGGGTTTTTAGTCGGTCCGACATAAGCCTCCGCGGAGGGTATCCATGAGGATGTTCCCACTCAAAAAAAAACTACCTATCACTTCTTTTGAAGTGCCACTTATTTTTTTCGCAGCTTTATCATTGACTTCATTTAAATTTTGGATGGTGCAAATGGTTGTATAGGATGAGTAAGAAAAACGGTGTAGCAAAGAGGCTCCAAACTGAAACTATCACTGAAATTTTAAATTTATAAACTTATAGATCAGTATGATGTGAGTAGATCTCCTAGTTGAAGATGCGATATGAGACAATTACGTTGATAAATGCGTTTCCACACTCGGTAGTCCCAGTTCGAGAAGAATATTGTGTGATTTACTCAGAAAGGCCTTTTGTCCAAGACACTATAGTCTAAGCAACATGTTATAAACTCAAATCTCCGATGAGGACCGGAATTGAAATACTGGAGCTTTGACATTCTGGCAACTCATTGGTGATTTGAGTTAGTAACACGTTAATTTTGACTAGTCTTGTGGACATAGTCATAATTATAGAGATTTAAAGTCTGACTCAACAATTCATGGACCTAACAACGCAGTTGAACGCAGCCATAAGGTATACACATGTTTACCCAATCTATACAAAAATACTCTGAAAAGGATCAATTGTCTATTAACTCTAATCGAATATTCTCAAATCTGGGATTTTCGATCCGTGTATAAAAGCATCTTTGACCAAGCAATAAGCATAAATTTAAAACTGTATTGTAGCTATTCTCGCATGTTTTATGTTGCATACAGTTTCTTTTGATTCCTGAAACATGTGCTAAAACGTATTATGTTTATTGAAAGATAAACAGAATCGGTTTGCTACGTCTAAGCTGTCTCGTAAAAGTCTAGCTATACATTGATTTAGTAAGTATTAAGAAGAAATAACTCTAAACGCTTCCGATATTAAAAACCCATTTCAATAAATTCGCGATCAGAAAAACAAACTCCTGTCCAGTTTCAGATTTACTTCCTCTTAAAATGTATTGCAAGTGCAACATTTGTAACTTTGCATAATTTATTCGCCTCTTAGAATAACTAGGGCGAAGATATCCATGTTTCGCAAGTCGCTAATGCTAGAGACTTATATTTTCCCATCCCAGCTCTAAATAACCCAACTTGAAGCTAAAACTTCTTAAATATTTTTGGTAATTTCCTCACGTATTTCTATTACAAAATACTTCGTACATAAGAACTCATAATATTATTCTCAGAAGTTCGGCCACCATTCCTGCTGCTGCTGGAATAGTGGAGTTGTGATTAATATCTGGCAGAACATCAGTAAAACAATACAACTTGCTTCACTTTGGTGTTAAAGATCATCTTAAAGGGCACTTTACAGCTGCAACGATGTGATGATCTACAAAATATAGGAAACAGAAGTAGGAGGATTTCAGCAATGCGGTGCAGTCTGCCCATTTGATCTGCGTTTGTTGATGGGCTTATACCTAATCCCGACAACCTCAGTTCTATTCCCATCCCTAGGTTGCAATTAAAATTCCGTAAGAGCTTAGAGCCTATAAAAAGCAACGATGTCGCCCTCTAAGAATAGCCTCATAGGAGTAGGAGGTAATCGTGACACCTGCATGATCTAATTTCACGTGCCAAGCACTAACTATAGACTGTTAACAGTGTGTTAGTGTTTATGTTATGCACATGCATACGATAATAGCTCAGGTCATAAAACCCGAGAGGTGTACGAAGGCTACTTAGACATGTACTTACATAATAGTGCTGAATAATGGTAGTAAATAATAGCACTGTATGTTTATTAGTTATGGGATAAGTGATTTCATTGAGGAATGTTTGATTTCGGGCTGACTATAGTATGGTGACTACTAAGATGTGAATAGAAATGAAGGTGGTCAATGATGACGAACGCGACGGTGACAATGTTTACAGCTGAGAGTCTACATGCTCATAAAGATAAATTCTATTCTAACATTTTGTATATTCTTCTTCTTTATCGTTTGGTTAATGTCTAACCTGCAGTGCAAGTACGTAGGATTCGATAGGACTCGATTAGATAAATTTGACAGTTATTCTCGATAAAATGAGTTTTTTACTAGATAAAACCTCATTTTATCGAGAATAACTGTCAAATTTATCAACACGAGTCTTATCGAATTTTACGTACTTGCACTGCTGGTGTCAGAGTTTATATGACGCCCGGGCCTCTGACTTGGCTTTACATGCCGTCAAGAAATATATCTCAGGCATGCTGAGTTTCCTCACGATGTTTCCCTTCACCGAAGCAAGTGATAATTATACAATACGCACATGAATTCGAAAAATCAGAGGTGCGTATCTTGGGTTCGAACTCGAGACCTGTGACTTGGCAGTCCGCATGGTCACACCACTGGGATCACTGCTCACATTTTGTATTGTATGCATGCTTAGAACTTCAACATTAAATAAAAAACTACATTTTGTTTTCGATGACGAATCGAGACGAGTATGAAAAAGTGGTGATTAATCGAAACAGTGATAAGTCGAGTATAACTTATAGATACGTCATACTACTACAGGCATGGAACCGTCAGGGTGGATCTAGAAATCGTCTCTTTAACGACTGGTAGGTGGTAGTAAGATGTACAGTGGGACGTTGATAGAAATCAGCGTAACAGATGCGCTGATGCGTTCTACGGATACTATACATAATACATAAGTATTTAGATTTTATTTATCTCATAACTATCATCTACGAGGATTTCTTGACCATTAAGAAGTGGTATTTAATAAATATGTTTGTGCTGCTAGGATTGTGCCAACCAAAGCTGACACATCTGAGAAATTAAAGCAAAATCAGCATCAAACCTATTTGGGAAGAGACCTATGTCTAGCAGTTGGTTGTTGGTTGCTCGATTTCATCATCCAACCAACATCATCAATGCAAAATGTGTCAAATTATTGAATACCGGAATTAAAGAGTCCTATTATATTGTTTTTGCAAATTCCTGATTTTTACTACTTGGATCAAATTATTTCGATCGGTGTACACGAGTCGATTGTTTTTGACGAAAATTTTGTGTCCAGATCCTTCCTCGTCAAGCGCTCGCGCCAGAATGACATGAAACTGAGGAGCGAACTGAATTGACTCAAAATTTATGTTGGACTTTAATTTTATTTATTGTTATTTTGTCTTATTATACTGATAAACGAAAACGAATGAAACGTATTCATTGTAGATCAAAGTTTTATATCATATTCATTTATTTGATAAAATTTAGTACCTATATTTAATATAATGGCCGCTGAATCAAGACATTTTTAAGCTTTCTTTACGATTTTTTCCGTGAAAGCTTAAGGGATTTAACGAAATTCTAGAATTCCAATAAATTGCATTTAACAATGTGAATTTGAGCGTCAAACTTCCATCGCCGACTGTTTTTCTCAAAAACTGAGTTCGTAAAATATTTACAGTAAATTACACGAAACGAAAAATGAAAATGTGTAACTCCAACATACAAGAAAGAGAATGGCACTATCGTTATTGATAAGCAAATAATTAAAATATCTTACTGCTGCTGCGCAAAAAATGTATTGGGACTCTTAAAATCGTGAAAATATTATTAATCTTGAAATCAACGTATTTATGTTACGTTAACACCACGCGGCTGTGCTAGGGCCTCAGCAGGTCAAGCTTAGCATAATTCAAATTACTTTCTTCGTCTCAGCAAGTCGGTCAGTTGTTTGTCAATGGGATAATTGCATGCTCTAATTAAAATTAATAGAAAATACATGACGTGTGACGTTACAGCGTCAAAAATCGTGAATCGCTGAAAGTCATTGCAGTCATTCTGATTATTACCTACTTAACAATAAGACAACTCAAGTGAAGACATTATTTTCATTTTGTAAACACATTATTAGTTAAGTGTGTGTGTAAGTTTATTTGCAGCGCTAAATATGTACTTACTTTTAAGAAAATCTAATTCTACATGCTATATAATATATAATAATATTATAAAGCAGAAGAGTTTGTTTGTTTGGTTGAACGCGCTAATCTCAGGAACTACTGGTTCGATTTAAAAAATATTTTTGTGTTGGATATTCCATTTATCGAGGAAGGCTTAAGGCTATATAACATCACGCTACGTTCGTACGTGTTACAAAAACGGCGGAAATTTATTCATTTTGTGAGCTTTTTGCCCATACGTAACGCAGACGAAGTTGCATGTGTCAGCTAGTAGTGTATATTTGCACTCGTCGGTTCATCATCATCTGCCTAGACTTTTCCCGACTATATTGGGGTCGGCTTCCAGTCTAACCGGATGAATCTGTATACCAGTATTTTACATGAAGCGACTGCCTATATGACCTCCACAACCCAGTTAGTATTGGGTAATACGATACCCCTTGGTAAGACAGGTTGTCAGACTTTTTGGGCCACTGACTACCTGTAACCACTGCCAAAGATCTACAAATGATAGACGGGACCAACAGCTTAACATACTATCCGGACAAGGAGGAAACTCTGTATGTAAGGGTGGTCACCCAACCACCAGACTAACCTAGGCAAGGACGGCTAACTTAAAGATCGACCCGAGCGGCTGTTATTATTTAGTCACGAGCTCCAAATTGCCCAATTAAAAGTAACATATCGATCAAGCCTATCTTTTTAGAGGTTCAGTAATTAATAAATAACTTCCTCTATGTGCGAATTTGCTCTGGCGCGTGGCGGGGCCAGTCACCCTTTTTTTTTTTAGGATGGGATGTCATCAAATGACTTCTCCCACTCTGGGCGGAGCGGGAGGGAGTGTCAGACTTTTACTGACTAAAACCCATCCATGTTCCTTCCTCGCCCTTTATGTTCCGGGGCCGCGGTATCTCTTTCGAACAGGCCCGCAAAGATCCAGTCAACCTGTAGTGTAGTACCTAAAATCATAAAATTCATAGTGTATTAAACTAAAATGTCCTTTAAACTGCTTCAGTTTTGCAAAACAACGAAGGAAACCCTTTGAAATCTATACATATATTATAAAGCGGTATGTTTGTAAGTTTAACTCAAAAGTTATTCTAAAAAATCTTTCACTGGCAAAAAGTTAGTAAGTTTTGCGGGCGAAGTCGCGGGCGAAATGCTAGTTAATTATATTTTCGAGCCGTTTGGGGTTGAAACTCTAGGACCGTGGGGTCCGAGTGCTCACAGCCTTTTCAAGGAAATTTCAAAACGCTTAGTTGAAACTTCCCGTGACCCTAGGGCTGGCTTTTACCTTGGTCAAAGGCTTAGCATTGCCATTCAGCGTGGTAACGCTGCCAGTCTCTTGGGGACATTACCAGTTGACAGCGTAGAGGAGGAGTTTTTTGACGCCATTTTTAAGTTTGTAGTTTAAGTTAGTTAGTTTACGCTAGTACCTATTATATTATCTGTGGTTTAGTTAATTTTAGCAAATTGTAAATAATGTACATTTATATTTACCTAATAAAGTTAATAAGTACTTTTCTTTATTAATACTCAACTATGTACTTAACTTTAGTCCTCTATACTTACTACCAAAGGAATGGACCACAAATTACTTGACGTAAAAATTCATTACGTTCTACAGCCTTGCTTGCCCTGCGTAGCTTTATAATATCCTTTTTGGAACTTATCAAGTTCCGCTCCGATAACGAAAACCACTAAAACGAAATATTTTCCACTAGTTGTTAGATAACATTGATGAAAGGCCCTTCAAAACATAAATGTATTTTTGTACCTGCAACGTACTGATAAACTTACATTTGAATTAAATACAACTCTACCTACTGTGTAAAGTTTATATACTATATCACAGGAAACTATTAATTATTTCTAACTGATTATATTACAGTCACAAGATTACATTACCAAGGTCAACAAGATAAGCATGCCAAAGTTTTTTCGACATCAATAATCTGGGAGTCCCAAAAAATAAAGCTTTATTATATTCACAATATTTTGATTTTATGGTGCCCATTTAGTATGCGAAGATGATACCTGAATGCCAAATCCTGTATACATAACCTATCATCGTCCGCTGTAAACAATGTGCAGTTCCACGCTGAAATCCTGTTCTTTTTTTTCTGAGCTAAACTGGCATGTGCTTTTAAACATGGCTGCGAGCGAACGCCGCCGTTTAGTATACTCGCAACCGGTGACGGAGGCACGCGTCGACGCGTTCGATAATAAATTGCGGGCATCAATTAATAAAAATAAGAAATAAAAACCAATGTGCCAAAGGAATTTCATTCCAGTTTCAAAAACTTTACGTGTTTAGAAAATAAACCGAAAAGCGCGGGAGTGAGTGTTTAGACGCGTTCGTATGAATGTAAATTAGCCGGCGTTACGGAGCATTCCAAATAATTCGAATTGGTCAAGGTCCGTTTAAAGATTGGAGTATATTGGTGTGAAATTGTGCGTTTTCGTATCCTGATTCACGTGACCATAGGTGAGTGACATCTCGTAAGGCTAGTCTAGTCACAGCTTTATTTTTAACACCAGAACGCTAGGATGCGCGGCCGTAACTATTTTTGGTTCACGGTGCGTTCACACCTATATTCTAAAATACATTCTCATGTTACAGGAGAAAGTTATAAAAACTTACGAAGATTTTATTGTGACACAATTTATAGTAGAAAAAAAAATAAAAACTTCATATTTTATAAACTTCACTATATAAATAACTCATAAATAAAAAGCACTGCCAAATAGTACAAAAACCTGAATGACAAATATAATGTCACCACTGAAACGTAGATAATTTACATTCATTAAATGTAATGGGCTATTGTTTTCGCTATCACAAAATCCGGTAGTTGTAGGTACATAAACATTAGCTGACGTGTATTTCCCATCAGTAAACTTATATGTCAACTTTACTAAATTTTAAACATGCTGCCATTGTATAAAAATGAAACACTGTCTTAATTATAGTTACTTTATTTTAATTTATATACTATTTACTGAGTTAATTAATTTCCGCAAACAATGTTGTTCCCAATAAATAAATAAAATTTCCACTTGCACAGAAAATAAGAGCACAATGTAATTTATTATCTTAATTATCCATACTTATAAAGAAAATAAGTGTTGATTGGTTTGCACATTACCTATCTAAACACACATAGTTAATGAGTTCATTCACTTTAAAAAGAATTCAGTCACGTTATTCCAATGTTAGTAAACGACGGAATAGTAACTGTCTTTTGAAACAACATTGACTGAAAAAAACTCATCACTGCAAAAAAACACACATTATGGGTATTAGATTAATAAGTTTTTTTTATGTAACTATTGCATTTAGGTTCCTACTGTAACAATAGAACAATAGAAAATGGGTTTTTATGTGAAAGACAAAATAAAACTTAATATGTATTATTATTTCGAATTGCAGCATGTCTTTGAATGTAAATTATCTCCATGTGTTACGTTAATTTGGAAACTTGTGTCCGGAAACAATAACGTTCCTAAATAAATAATTGCATCCTTAACTTGTGCAGGAATAAATAACATCTAAAAGATGCAGCCACCCAGTTTTTTTGCCTGCTCTTGCGCACCAAGTAGGTACCTAAGAAGAGATTCGAGCATAGCTATACTTTATAGAACATTGTTTAATCATTTTAAATCATGGAGTTTCAAAACAAAATAAGTAAATAACACGCAAAATGTAATCTTCAAGTTGTCATAAGTTTGTCATTTCTACGAGTATCTACAACTTACCTTGTTAAATTAGAAGATGCAATTATATTTTGCAATTACCTAATAAGTCAATGAACTTTTGTAATGCAACAGACAGAGGTCTGAAAACAGAGAAAGTTGTCACGCCATTGTTAATCCTCTATTGTTGATTTAACAAAAGTTGTTGCATTTGTTTTGTTCACTTTTTTGGAAAACAATATAAATAAAAAAGAGTAAAAAAGAGATTAAACTTCTTGTAATCTTTTCGGCATTGGCTCGTTTTATAACAATGGTTGCAAACTTTTTAGGTTTTGATCAAAATTATTTTCTGAAATTGTCTTCTAGTTATTTATTTTCAAAAAAAATTTTGAAACAAAACTAAACAAAACTTCCAGAAAATTAAATTTTATTCGAAAAGTACTTCAAAATAATGACCGCGTTTTTTATTCAAACACTTATTTTTTTTTTCAAAATTGCTCAGTCAAAAGTCACGGTTACGAAACAGGAAACTAGATTATATTTTAATGAATAACATCGTTTTATAACCAGCCAGTGTGTAGCTCGACCGACACCTTGAATTTAAAAAATAAACTAGTTTTTTTTACGAACGTGCTTTTAACCTGCAACGTTCTACAGTTTGTGGGCGCGACCCGACTCGACCTATAGTGACGAAAGACACATGTTTTAACTAAAATAGCATATTGTTTAAAACATTATGTTTATGATTCGCAGATATGAATCATTGCTTGACAAATAAATTCAAGAACAGACACGCAGCGTCATTTTTAATAAGAGTAGCCGTATTTTATGTATTTATAAGGGTACACAAAGGTGGCGCCATACACTCAATGCCAGTCCCTCGTTTATGGCTTGAACAGGATAACTTAATGTTAAATAAAATAATTGAGGATATTTGCTCTAAATATCACGTGCAGAGAGTAAACTGAATGCCACAAAATACTCAATCCCGCATTGTTTTTCATTGAAATACCAAAAACCTTTACAGGTATGTACTTATATCATTTAAAATATTATTTTGATGCATGAGTGAGTGAGTAACTGACTGTTTGCTTGAGTTAAGATAATACACTGTCCTAAAAAGATAAGCAGAATTTTTAAACTGATTCATGGTTTATATTCACTCATTTGATTATTTTCTCTAAGGAATTTTACCTAAACGAAAACTATGGCACTGTGTAACACAACAAAAATTACAATTTATTTCTTATAATACGAGTATAGTCGATAACCAAATAAATGCTGTTTTATCCTACTCGGCCATGCATGGTCTAGCGATCTTTTTGCAGAAAATCCACTAATTTGGATGTTAACTCATCGTGTTTACCAATTGTACGCATACTTGGGCCATTGTGCGTTAGTCAGGTGATCTCTTATCTTAAACCTTTAATTCTTGACCACATACATGGATTTGTAACTGGAATCTAATAACCCGCAAACTACCACTTAATATAACGCTTACGCATCTATTTGCAATCTTACACAAAAGCGTGTATGTGAGGCCCAACTGCAAATTCTGTCGATGGTCAACTCTACCACACGTTTTTGTCGCTTAAAGTTCAAATAGGTTCTTCAAAACTTATA
Source organism: Xestia ashworthii (assembly GCA_950022955.1). Lineage (NCBI taxonomy): Eukaryota > Metazoa > Arthropoda > Insecta > Lepidoptera > Noctuidae > Xestia > Xestia ashworthii. The sequence continues at coordinate 7,363,155 of OX465559.1, read as the reverse complement.
GAACTTGCTGTGTCTGGTGCCTTACACCTGCAAAAACACTGCTATTTTTCAATGCATCTAAATGAAAATCGATCTGCAATTTGAAGTATTTAACTATTCCTCCGACTATTTTACAGCCCAGCGCATCAAATCGAAGTAATAAATTACTACTACTACCAAAGGACTGCAATCAGACTACTATTTACGGATTTTATTGCATTCTTATAGTGCGTATGTATTTGTGAGTCATGCTTGAAAACACCGCAAACTTATAGATAAAACTAATCGGTTGAATGTGACATTTTTATATGGTAAAAGATAGGTTACCTATATCTAATGCCTAGATTGCTAATGACGCAAGCCATTCATTGAAATGTGTTTAATCGGCACGAAATAAAAAAGGGCGTAAAAAATCAAAATACCTGGGCAGTTCGGTCTGAAGACAGAGAACAGTTTTTTAAAGTAGGTTTGACAAGTTCATGTTAGACAACTATCAGTAAAAAAAGGCTAGTCTAACAAGAACTATTTTAGGTCATTCATTACTTAATTAGTCTGCTATTTTTGTGTAGAAAAAAGTGTTGGTTGAAACGTTATTACAAGCAATTTGCGCGTAACTAACTTACCACACAAAGACACGTTGAAAAACCTCGTTAGTTACGATAATGGCTATCTGTCATCTGTTCTGTGCCCATATGGTAACACACAGTCATTATCCATTAACTTTCATTTATCGTACTTGAACATCTTGTTAGTGAAATATCCCTCGGATCAATAAAAAAATAAAAAGAGATGAATTAATGATTTTTCATGACGTTTATTTAGTCAACGAGTTAGTAAATCTTGCAAATCATGGACACTAATTTTGTTGAAACAGAGTCGTTATAATAACAAGATTCAGTTAGGGATTTCCGAATAGATTGGTGTAATTTTACAGTAATTACATCACTTTAATAGCGGAAAATAAATGATAATTTTCTGTAATTTACTTATTTAGTAAAAAAATGTTTTTATTCATCCAAAAGTGTAAAATAACATACTTGGCTCTTGTCGCTCTGTCAATTTTAACCACAGAACATATTTATGTTCTGTGATTTTAACAGGCATGACGGCAGTAAAAACTTACAAATCTATTTAGTCCGTCAGTTAGATTATTGAAAAATAATGGACACGTATTTTTTGTTTTTGTAAATCAATGAATATTGACAAAGATAAAACGCATCAAAACTCGAGAGTGAAGGCTCGAGACGTCAGAACTAGCTAAAAGTTATAGTACTTAGGCGTAGGCGTGGCGTAATGGAATTTTTAAAAAGCGTCGGGTCAATTTTTTTTTAATAATCTACCTGACGGACTAATTAGATTTCTTTTTGTCGTCTACCCTATTGCAGTACTCGTATTATTTTAGCAGTTAACTCATTATACCTACCTACATTCGCATTTTCCTCTTTTTTTTTTACTCTATTGTACTACTGCTGCTTTTGTCAAAGTGATTAAGTCCAAAAATGTATTCACAGTATATCCTCTCTGAATGTATTTACTAAATATGTATATGTATATGTCACCGTAAAATTGTCAAACACGTTATATTACAATATAACGTGTTTCTCTCTAGCGATATTGTAATATCTCGAATTACATATTGTCAACTGAACATACGGAAGTATCTCTGCCCCCATAATCGGGACTTGGGGCACCCCCCCGTTAGGTTAGTTAGGTTCCTTTAAACCCTGCACCCGGAAATAGCATATTTTAAGCATAATATAATAAGCATAATAATAGAAATATTTTATTGTAAGCAGTATGTTCATTTGACAATAATTCGAGACTTTACAATATCGCTAGAGATATTACAATATAACGTATTTGACAATTTTACGGTGACGTAAATAACGTTAGCGTAGTACCTACCTTGTACCGTAAAATTTTATAGTTACCTAGTTATTTCAATACCGTTCGTCGAAGCTCTATAGTCTACACCTAGACCTACTTTTTACAGACTTCATTCATTTAGAATTTAGACTATGTTTTATAGATGCTGAGCCAACTTTTAATTAATTAATCGTGCTAAGTGATTGAAACGTTTATATGCGATGTCAAAGTCACCACTCAACGTCACAAGTTACCCTAGTTTGAAGACCTAACACTGCAATATAATTTATGAGGAAAATTCAAATAAATATACGTATTTATAGATCGATACCAATTCAACGCAGTAATTTTATTAGGAAGTATCGAAACGGGCAATACAAATTCGACCAAATCACTTAAGATTTGATTAGCATTGCTATTCAAATTCGCATACAAAGATCATTCACCAATTGACAGAATTATGATCGCTTTGACCGTGACATTACCAATGTCTTACTCGTATGTCGTCCAATAAAGTCCGCCATTTTTAATCGTAATTACACTTTTTATTATGAAGTTATGAATGTGGAGTATTGTGTGATTTTACGCAAAAATTATAGGTTTTTGTTGCCAAATAACAGGCCTTGACAATGATTGCAAAAACTGTGACAGTAGCTCTGAAATAAATTCGTAATAAAAATGATCAGAAATGTAAGAGTATTCCCCTTAAATTAAATATAGATTTTAGAGGAAAAAAAAGGTCAGTGCGGTGTGTGGTGGATGGTGGAGCGTGCCTTCTGACAAATAAATAGAAGCGCCGCCCGCTCATTCATAGCCATGAAATATTATCTGTAAAAAAAAGCTTCACCCCAAACCATATATCTATGGCGCTAATTCTGGGAAGTACCGACCCTAGCGTGGGACACAGGAAAAAAATCGGAACCTTTGAGAATAAACATTGTGATGTTTGGCGCCAAATGCATATGGGGTGTAAAAGGCCATTCATTTTTAAATTACAGACTGCCGATAGATGGATGGACCTATTTTTTGTTACACAAAAAGCTATTCACTGATTTCTCATTAAGATTAATTCAGTTAATTGTTCGCAAGCATATAATTATTTCCTGGTGTTTTTCGATGAATACTAAACCGTAAACACTGTCTGTTTTTAAACAATTGATAAGTGCTGTTTGTTTTTCGTGACATAATCTGTGGTATAACCGGACAATACTACTGCATACAAAGAAGATAGTGAATTACGTGTTTAGAAGCTGCGTGTGAAAATCAAACATACCAACATCATTGTTGAACCAATATCGCTGATGATCAATTTGTGACAACAAGATTTTTTCATTATTATCACATAAGTATTATGTAGGTAGCATTAGCAAAAAAGTATGTTCGGGCATCATTGGACATTTAATTAGCAAAGCTATACGAAGCAGATCTTGTGTTAACAAATTAGCAAATCAAAACCTGTTTCATTTTGAGTCAATAATTTCCTCATCAGAATTTTGATTGTAAAGGTTCCAGGTATGCTTAAAGACTTGTAAATTATATATTTACAGCCTGTAAGTATCTTATCTGTTATGTCTATCATCAAAATATTTAGTGCTTCAACTTGGCCTTACGATTTATCTGGTTAATAAAATGCTAAATTGCATTTACGTATCTTATTATCTATCTGTGTATTGATGTTAATCTTAATATACGGGTATCTAATAAATACCTGAAGTTATTCACATAGATAATATATACTTATAAACATTATTTTGGAACTAAGAATGTCAATAACTCATAAATAATAAATAAATGAGTAAGTAACTAACGTTGTACTAAAAGCCTGACATAATTCTATTCGTCTTTATTTTTAAAGATCGTGTTTTCCAAAAAAGAATAAAGGTCCTCATTTATGCTTTTTCTGATTCTAATTTTGGTTCTAATTCTGGCTCTGGTTCGCGTCTCGGTTCTACAAACACTTTTTCTTCTTTCACTATTTCGTCTTCACTTCTTAGTTTTTTAAGGACTTTTTCACTTTTATATTTCGAAGCTTTAAATCGTTTTAATCTAAATGTTTCTTCTCTCCATTTCATCTAGTCTATTATGACTCTCATATATGCATTTGATATTATGTAAAGCGAACGGAAAATTTACTGGTACAAGACCTGTTGAAAAACTTGTTGTTCCTATGAATAATGCAGACTCAAATACCGTGGCAGATTAGCACCTCCTTTTCGTTTCTTGGTACTAAAATAAAGTTCGATGTAACAAAATCTCGAATATTATTAACATTCGAGATTTTATTAAATATTGGTTTATATGTTTATCTGACATTAAACGTGCACTGGCAGAGGTTTTGAACTCAAGATAACATTTAAGAAATACGTCGTTCAAAATAACTGATAACGTTGATGTTTGTGTTGTGTTTATCCACGATGAAGGTTTTTAAGGCGCCTATACGAGCTAAATTAGCAACTCTATTTGTGGTGGTTCAAACTTCGTTTGAAATGCTGTTAGAATAAAGTTCTAATCAGCTTGCACTACAAAGTGGTTGTTACGTCAGCCACTGCGGGCCAAATAGCGCGAAATGAGTGGTTTCGATCGATTTACAAAAAAACTATTGATTGGATTAAAAAACTAAAACAGTATCATGATAATATATTGCTTGTAGAAATATTTGCCAAAAAATCAGAATGATCGCATGCATATTAGTATGTTTTCTATTGTTTGAAAGATATTTTTAGAGGTAAGTTCATGATTTCTTTTTATCGAGCTAAATTAATTGTATTATGTTTTCAAAACAGTATCATGCTAGCATATATCCTGAAGAATATCATATATTTTTCTGGTCTTGTTTATAGCAGTGAATCATATACTTTTAGTAATTATAAAACTCGCGTTTAGCTCGTGTAGTCGCCTTAATGAATTGTTTGTTTTAATAATTATGTTATTCGTTTCATCATCATCAACTTTGGCAGTTGTTTCGTTTTTATTTGTTTCATTTTCATCATCTTTGGCAGTCGTCCCATTACCGAGCCTGTTTAAATTATTATTATTACGGCTTTTATTTAAATTATTTATATTATGTTTCGAAAAAAAGACGCTATTTATATTATGTTTCGAAAGAAAGACGCTATTTATATTATGTTTCGAAAGAAAGACGCAAGAGTATGTGGCAATGACAATTATTTTCAATAGGGGAGTCAGTTTATCAAATTCATAATATTATTCTACGCTTGACCTATCACTATCATAGGCATTAGGTTAGTTCTTCACGACTAGATGGGCTAAATTAGCAACTCTATTTGTGGTGGTTCAAACTTCGTTTGAAATGCTGTTAGAATAAAGTTCTAATCAGCTTGCACTACACTACAATAGTGCGAAATGAGTGGATTTGATCGATTTACAAAAAATCTATTGATTGGACTAAAAAACTAAAACACCATTATGCTAATATATTGCTTGTAGAATTATTTGCCAAAAAATCAGAATGATCGCATGTATTTTAGTATGTTTTTTTTGGTTGTAAGATATTTTTAGAGATAAGTTCGTGTTTTTTTTTTATCGACTCAAATTAATTGTATTATGTTTTCAAAATACTATCATACTAGCACATATCCTGAAGAATATTATATATTTTTCTGGTTTTGTTTACTGCCGTGAATCATATACTTTTAGGAATTATAAAACACAAGTTTAGCTCATGTAGTCGCCTTAAGTAAAGTTAAACGAGCAACAAAATGCTAATAATAAACTATTATTATTAGCATTTTGTTGTCAGTTTAACTTTGTTGATCATTTGAAAGATGATGTAAATTGTTATGAATGAATTCTTGAACACAATAAATGAACCAGCGTTAATTGATCATTAAATTTAGTTCCATTAATTGTTCGTCATTAAAAATAGTTTGTTTCGACTGTTTATAAACAGCGATCTTAGGTGCAATTTCTTTAACCTACTTATTGTAGGTAATTGAAACGTGTTTTCCTTTAGGTAATTATTAGTAGTTAACAACTACTACTTAATCACCTTACTAAAAAGGTGCATAATAGTACATTATGGTACAAGTGTGTAATGTTGGTGATTACCGCCGAGGCGCCATTGAGAACCGAGCCGTTAGGCGAGGTTCTTAAGAGAGCCGAGACGGTAATCATCAACACACACGTGTATCATACGACGTTTTTCAACACACTTGAGAATAAAATAATACTAAAAATAACTATAATTTCAACAGTGAAAACGAGTTGTGAATTTTTTTTCGCAATGGCGGGAATAATTCATCAGTTTTCCTATGCGCGCGCATCTAACAATGGCGATCGCCCATAGACTAAAAGAATGAGGTTCCTTTTTTTTGGCTTTTCGCGGATAGCGTTTCAGCCACGTACGAAATGGGGAATTCGAAGTTTTATAATTAAAAAAAAAGTAAAAAAAAAGAAAACAAAAATTGCATTTGAGTGAAAGTTTTATTTATTAAAAACTTATAAGTTGAAATTATCTATGTAGATACGAAGTTGTATGAAATGAGCAAGCAATGGGTACATTAATTTATTTGTACTATTGAACACGATCTTTTTTGTATCGAAACTTTTTTAAGAACAAAGCAATTCAACCAATAAAATAAAAAAAAACCCTATAACTCACTTGTGAATAATAGCAATGAAAAAATCACAGTTTGATTACAGGTGTCATTATGTGCCTAATTGCGGTGAAATTAGAGCCACTTTATGAGCAAGTGTGTTGAAAATTATGTTAATTATGTAATTATGTCGTGTTTAAAAAGAAAAACATCAAAAAAATAAGATAAGTACAAACTTTTTGTCGTCCAAGAGTCAGTTTTGTTGACGAACTAAAAATACGGACACAAAACGAAACGGAAAAATTCCACACTAGTTAAACGGGTCGACATTTCACAACTGTTCAAATATTTTCTTTCAGTTACGTTGCGAGTTGCGACCACAGGCATCATTCTTAACTGTTTGTTCATTTTAAATGAAAACGTAACTTTATGCATCTTTAATTGACACACTTTTTGATCATCCTTTCTCTTTCTTACGTCCTTACAAAGAAAAGGACGAAATATCTCAGGTATTTTTTTAGTCTGCTTAATAAAATATAAGTCGAGATCTCGTAGAATGCATGGAAAGTCGATTCGACCACATTCTTTGCAAAATTAAGTGATTTATTTAAAAAGATAAGTGTGTGTGTTTTTATAATACAAATCTATATAGATCCTATATCCTGAATTGAGATCTCCTTTGTTTATTGAAATTCTAGGTACTCGTATTGTATTTTTCCATTCGCATAATTCTCCTTTTGTCTTGTTAAAAACTTAATAAGACCATCATAGGAATTTAAAAATGTTTTTTAACTATTAAAGTAAATCATCAGTTAAAACTTTGTCGTGTGTTAAAATTAAGATAATAGTGACATCTACGAAAAATACCTAATCTTCAATAAATATTTCTAATCCTATTTACATCATAATTTTAAATCCAAAGTAAGTATTCATCATTATTAGAAATCATTAATAGTCGGATTATTAAGATGAGTCTCGATAAAACGGATTGTAACACATTTTTATGACGGACTAGCTTCTGCCAGCGGCTTCGCCCGCATGAAGTTGAAATTGACCCATGGGATCTACTACCGGGATAAAAAGTATCCTATGTGTTAGTCCAGATTATAAACTATCTGTGAGCTAAATTTCGTACAAATCCGTTCAGTAGTTTTTGCTTGAAAGAGTAACAAACATTCATCCATACTCACAAACTGTCGCATTTATAATACTAGTAGGATTAATTAAATTCATTATCCACGACTTCGTTCATCGAAACGATACTTTTAAACGATGGTTATTGGTGGGGTGCAGGTATGGTACCTTGATGAACTTGTATCAGTTGAGAAAATACATGGTGTAAACAGACTCATCACGAAGACGTCATCCAAGCATTTTGTACATCAAATTAAGTAACTTTACGCAAAAATTATTGCTGGGACGCGAATTTTTTTTGGGATGAAAAATGTAACGCACTGAACACATTGTGCTGTTGAATAAATTGAATAGTACGGAGGTCGTGGAAGAGTTCAAAGTAAAAATCTCACATTGAAAACTGATATAATTAAAAAAAAAACGTCAAAAAGATGGAACTGACCTACAACATATCCGTAACTAGAATGTTCCCAGGTATGGTGGAGAACAAAAAAATGATTGCAATGGCGGGAAGAACAAGTGCCTTTCGGCTTCGTTAATAGGATTTTTACACCCTTTATATATACAGGCTTTATCGACAGATTTTGTTTTAATTACAGATGAAAAGTTTATTTGTGATAAAAATCAGAATGATGTACTGAATAGTTTGTGCATATTCACACCTTCCACCTTGTATATACTTGATGAACATTGGGACATCTTAACATTTGACGTTGATGCAGCGTAGGTGCTAACGCAGCGTAGTCGTTGCTACGGAGCGTAGGCGTTGCTACGGAGAGTAACCGTTGCTACGGAGCGTAGCCGTTGCTATGTATTTTGTAAATGATCTACGTAACATTGCTATTCGGCTTTTACGCGACGTCAACGTGACGCTAGCTAGACACATTAATAACAACACAAACAGACAGGGTTGAAGTTTATTTACCCCTCCCTTTACAAAAATCTGAATGATGTTCTGAATACGTGGTAATCTTTTGTGCGTGTGTCCTTTCCACCTTGTATACACTTGAGAAACATTCGAACATCATCACATTTGACGTTGATACAGCGTAGGCGCTGACGCAGCGTAGTCGTTGCTACGGAGCGTAGCCGTTGCTACGTATTTCGTAGATGATCTACGTAGTTTCGCGATATGCGGCTTCTACGCGACGTCAACGTGACGCTTGCTAGACACATAAATAACAACAATAACGGACAGGATTGAAGTTCATTGAACCCTTTACAAAAACTGGCCACATGATTAATAGGACTAATAATATTTTTGCTTGCATGAGTGCAACTGTTGCGTTGCAGCGTATATGGGAGTGACATCGCGTGTTTTGCACATTTTCGTCGCCCCCTTAAAAGGGTGACAGCAAAACTGTATTGGGTTTTACCAAAAACGGTTCGATTGACGTTGTTGAGTCATTGTTCCGGATCTGCATTTATTACTGCATGTATTTGTGTAATGTTAACGAACTTACAACACTGTCTATTTAAAGAATTCACATCCTATTTTACTCACTCATTAAGTCCATAGCTTAATTACTAAAGTTCTTGCAAAGATATCCGTCATACAACGAGATCAATATCATAATCACATGACCTCGGGTGACAATCCAACGAAAATGATCTGACGTCAACTGTGACCTAGCATTCGATACGTCATGTTGACATCGATAACCGTAATAACGTCAATTGTCACTCTTTTGTTAAACGACAAACATAATTGATGACCATTAACTAAATCATTGTAATAGTATGACCATTTAGTGAGCAACGGAAAAATTATCATCATTATGACTGGTTGGAACTAATTTGAATACTAATTATTCTAGACTATTTAGAAGCTTGTTACTCCGCAAAAAAAAAAAACTTCTGTATTTAGAGCAATGTTTTCTTGACAGAAGTTGGCACGAATAATGGCGTGACTAGTTGTCCAGCGGTCACCAACCTAGTGCCCCACTGATGGGAATCGTCTCTGTTTGGGGGTATTGTCTTGTAGGCAATAGACAAATTGACATGATGACACGATGGCGTGTGACCCATAAATTCACAGAGGAAAAACTAACTAACTAAGACAAACCTAGATTAGAATACTGGATACCGAAAGAATAAATAAATAAATATTGCTGGACATTAACACACAGCGCCACCTAGTGCCACACTAAGCAAAGCTTGTATCGTGAACACTAGATAGTTGATATACTACATAAATATACTTTTTTGTTTGTAAATACATACTTATTATACATATAAACATCCATGACTCGGAAACAAATGTCCATGCTCATCACACAAACATTTGCTCCTACCGGGATTCGATCCCAGGACCCTAAGAACGTAAGGCAGCGTCACTACCACTACGCCATTCGGGTCGTCTTAAGAATCTTTGAATCGAATTAAATTCTTGATGTAGTTATAACAAACATAAAATTAGGATTTCGGTCAAAATATCAAACTCCAATCGAGTCTACATAAGAAACGAAGATTCTAATACTATTTTACAAATGATAATCTGCTACGAAAAATGCAGCGTTTCGACTTATGTTTCGGCTACACATGCTGGCGTAGTTTGTTAGTAAAGTACAATAAGTATTAAATACTGTCATCTCTTAAAATCTCTACGTACAGACCTACTTATTCGTTTTAGGTGTAGGTATCTCACAGGAAAGGGTGGTGGCGATTGTCTATGTGAGTGGCGTAGTGTTTCCCTGTGTGGTATTAAGTTCTCCTTTATACATTTATGTACTTGAATTGATAATTATATAACTACCTACTTTGCTTGTAACAACCTAGGTCAGTTCCTAGGTTACAAGCAACGTAAAAACGTGAGAATGTCTATAGAGAACTATTCGATTAACTCTGCTCACCTCGACAAGTAAAGTATTATAATGCCTTCATACTTTACTCCGTTGCAATCTAGGGCATGATCAGGGCTCTAGACATCAAACCAGTCGGGCAATCGATGTAATGGCTGTCTACAAGGATTCTTCGCTGCCATAGAAGGCACTGCGGCGCTTATAGCCTGTGTGAAACTTACTCGTAATATTTATAGCTGGCACACGATGATTTATACGATACCGGTCTTATTACTGAGGTACTACGCAGTCTTTGAGAATACCGCGAACCTTGAGAAAAGTATTCACTAAAACAGCTTTTTTTTTTACAAAAAATGAATGACAGCGTTCCAAATATAAAAAAAAAATCCATAAATATTAATCGTCAAATCAAAGTTTGATGATGAGCGCAGAGCGTTCCAAAATTAAACAAAAACTTTAAAAACATAGGTGTGTCTGTGAAACGTGTTTAGTTTTTTCTTCGCAAACAGACAATGTGTTAGGATCTAAAAAAGTTTGTATACTAAGATTTTTTGTATAGTGTTGAATGACAAAATCACGTGTTTCGCGTTTTTCTAACTTACATACATAAATTTCTGTTTGGATAAAGACGTGTCCGCATTGCTTGTAATTAAATACGAATGCATGATGATTATTTCACGTTAAGCTTACTGTATAGATTTTATAATTACTTTATGTATTCTTAAAGCTCTCAAGGTGTGCTGTTTGTTTACTCTTGTCTGTCTACCAGTGTTTGTTTTTAATTTTAATTCAGTGTAAGTATTTAATTTTTTTTTACTCCGTGCCTTTTCAACTGGATGCTTGTTCCATTTTTTATTGTTTCAGATCAGTTTCAGGCAAATCTATTGAAACCAATGTGGCCATAGAATTTTTCGTATATATCGTATTTGTTATGTATCGTATTTCACAATATTGTGAAATTTTATTAAATAGTGACACGTGCCCTGTTGATTAATGTAGATACATATGCATTGGTTGAAATGACTTCAATATTTATCTTTTAATGGCCTTAGAACAGGAGCAAGATTCCAATATTTAAATCGAACCCATTTTACTGAGATTTTAACAACTTAACTAAGTATTACTTAAATATTCTACTTTAATATTTATCTGTCCTTTTAATGACATTCCAAGAACTAATCGCACCCGCATTCCATTATTGAATGTCAACAAGTTATCATTTTATACCAATTAATTTCAATTTAACTACCCCTTCAAATGACATGGCATAACAAAACAACATCGACAATGTAATTGACAAAATAAACTAGTCCAAAAAAAAACATATTCAGCGCCAATTTCAAAAATGAACTTTTAGCATTTATCATTTTGTTTCTCACAATCTGCTCTATGTTGGCGAACTTTTGCAACTGCATAAAATCAATAATAGACAAAAAAAAAGTTACGAATAAATGTAGTTTTCCACAATTGTTTTAAGGTCTCGTTCCCGATCTACAAAACCTGCTACACCGGTGTGTTGAATGACATAGAACTTGAAAATTAACATAGCATTATGAGATATAAACATAATCATGAGATTATTTAACACAGTTACCGACCAACTGGCATACGTGAAACAAGTGATTTCAGTGACGTTGACGTGTGTTGTTGTTGACTATATACTGAGACTATATATTATAAGTACTAAAACAACTTTGTTTTTGAGTGTCTCTAGAAGTGTGGAATTCAGATTACATTTTAGTTGTTCTGTTCTGAGGTGAGTGGAGATTATTATTTAATTTAACCGGTAGTCACTTCTTAGATGCATAAAGTACCTACTTATTCAACTTTTTCTAAATCTAAAGTCTTCGTTTTGCTGTGCCTATCAAGTTTCTCGTCTTTTTGTTGTCGCGCGCTTTTTTAAGCACATTTTGAATTTGGAATTTCGCGGTCATTCGCAATTTAACGTAGCAATTTAATGATGACGCGTCGTTGAACGCAAGCAAGTTTTTGTTTTCTTAATTACTGATTCTCGATTCGGAATACAAATCCTGCAATGCTTGATGAGATCACGACCACGCCCATTAAGTACTGTTTTTGTTTGTTCCGAATCACAAGTGTATAATTGCTATACTTGAGTTTACATGGGAAATCGATTATGTCGTCATCATTAAAGTAAACATTTTATCCTTAAATAGATACTGGTTGATTCATGTTCCAACTTCATTCAAATTGACGTTAGGATTTTTTATTTTTTGTTTGTTTACTAGCTCTACTTTCTGATTTCTGTTGTCCTAAGATAGCAAGTATGAATAAAAATTACTTGGTTACTTATTTTCTAAACAAAGTAATGGGATTTTCATTTCTGCACAACATTCACTTTTTGTCGAAACAGTACTTATCCTAGTAGTTCTGAGTACGATTATGTAGTTTTGTAGGATTCAATTTAGTTTCCTTATTTCTAATTAGAATTGGGCCAAAGTGGCAACATTTGTGTTCCGAAACAGAGAACCCAGCGACGCGGTAGACCCAGAAGGAGATCGTGTGGTGAGCCAGGGACTCTTATCAAAAGGATAATGCCCAAATAGCCGAAGACAGAGATAAATTGAAAAAGGGAAGGGAGGCCTTTGTCCTGCTGTGGGGCACACTAGGCTCATAATAAAAAATCAAAAGACGAATCAATTACTTTTCCATTGCAACTTTTAAACCAATCGCGGAAAATAAATCATAAGAGTTCCCTACTTATCATACAGTTCATAAAAAGTCAGAGGTCGAACACATCATATCAACGTACGCAAATCATAACGTCAGATTTATAAGCCTAAATTGATTTATGTTTTTAAATTGGTTACCAAAAGTAAGATAGTACTGGCGCCAACTGGTGTTATTTGGTCTTCTTTAAACAAAAAGCTTTATTCTCCAAGGATTCTGAAGCTTAATATTTTACATAAGTTTTCCACCTCTCCTCTTCTTTCTTTAACAAGTTAAAAGGCCTAATTTTACAAGCTGTAGTTTGTTTTTAAGGACTTCTGTATACTAATAATACCTACATCAGTTTTTAATGTTAAGTTTTTTTGGTCGAGCTAAAAATACCCTTTATCTCTTAAAAATATTCCTGAAAATCACCTAGGTAAACATTAATATTCTCGATTAGGTTATCTCTTACCCAGTACAATTTTTATTTTCCATTGCTTCATGGAAACTTACCGTAAACACAACAGATTAATAATATAAATATATTGTTTTCTTTTTTTTGCATAACTTCTTGATATCTCCGGTGCATTGACCGTTACCGTCAACTTCGTAATGTAAGGGCCCCACGCGAATATAGGTAAACAATAATGTTTTACATTTAATTATATCGATGGCAATTATGAAATATACCTAAGTAGTCAGTTGCCAACTGATATCTACGTAGGTGAACAGTAGTGTCAGACGAATGTCAAAACAGCTAGAGGACAAATCGTGTATCTAGATCATAGAGTGGTTTTATAGTCTTTGATCTAGATATTAAATTGTATGTTTCTGAATGGATATCATCTGCTTCTGTTTTAATAATAAATAATAATAATAAACCATTTATTTCAGGTAACAAAGACCCATACATAAATACCTTAACCTAAATATACATACCGAAATCTGTCTATGTGTAACGTAATACAGTTTAAAAGAAAATTCAATTTATTAGAATGAATAAACAGTATTTTTGTAAAAAAAGCTTCAATATTTAGTCTTAAAGCTTTTACTCAGTTCTTCTAAGTGTATATTTAGTTTGTATGTTTATGTAAGGTTCTTATTACTTCCAATTAAGGCAAAAGGCTCGCCCCCTCGTCTTAGGGAACTCACATAATAGCCGAATTGTGTGTGTTATAAAACTATAATAAGTCACCTCTGACTAACCCTGCAGGGATTGCAAGCAACGTTATGTTTTATAATATAGCTTTCTTTTTTTATCTCGTTCATCAGCATGCTTCGACATGAATGAAACGTGATGATCAGCATAGCACATAAACAAGTATGAATAAGCCAATTAACTCAACAGCATCCCTAAAGTTAACATAACACAATCGAATCGTTATCGTTATCATACTCAGTTATAGACATGTTCTTATTGATAGCATTTTTATTGCAGTGTCTCTTCACGTGGTTAGCTTATGTTCGCGAGAGTGATAGTCCGTCTAGTAAATTCAAATTGTATGATTGTATCGTGTTCATTGATAATTTATATGTCATAATTACATAACGTCACGTTTAAGCTGACGCTGACGTGAAGTTATTTGGAGAATACTTCCCGAAGACATTAGTCAATTGACTGTACTTTTTGAATTTGAAGGCTGCTATTGCTACTGAGAATTTTCCAATAGAAATACCCAATAATACATTTTTTTTAGAGGTGATGGATATTCGTGTCATTTTAAGTAAAGAACGTATTTAACACATAGCTAATTTAAAAGAGAGAATACAGTCAAAGAAAGTTGACTCTGTTCCCCTCTACAACTAAACTTCCTACTACGAACTGCTACGAACTCGAAGGAACGAAGCGATTTAATGTACCAAGTTCAATTAAATCTTTAAAGTACAACGTTTTTCCCGCACTTCGCTCGCGATAATGTGTTAAATATATGCCACTGCAGATAGTAACAACAAAGCTTGGCCCATAGATATAATGTTAAAAAACTTTTCACTAGCAAAAAGTTTAAGAATCAGAAACACTTTTAATCTATCACGGTTCACAATTAAACTTAAAATGTGACAACAAAAAACAACAATACAATGTCTGTCATGGCGCTTGAAACAGCGTCGAAATATCGGGAGCTCAAAATAAATAAAAATCACAGAAGACATCCCGTAAGTGGCATTTTAAGTTTTTCGGAATAAGGTCTATAGTTCCGAACATTAGCCGCAACGTTCAAACTTATAAGCATAAACATCATCATCATCATCAGCCTATAATGATCCCACTGCTGGGACACGGCCTCCTCTCAATAATTAATGAAACATAAACATAACCCCTTTATATTATTTTGGTATAGATGTCCACTATGAACACTCTTTAAATACACTCCGAACCTAGGTTGGTCGCAGCAAGGAAAACCTGCTCAGGGAGATTCATTAATGACTCTGCCCTGGAGTGTTAATGTGGTGCTGTTCCACAAACGATGGACCACTTCATATCACGTCCTGCGTGCCCTGTTGTTAGTTCTGGGTCGACAACTTGACATAATTTAGATTACCAATTTGCCACACACGCTACACGCACGACACGCTAAGAAGATGCCACTATCTTCAGTTCCAAGTCCAATGTCCATTCAAAATAAGGGCAGTAGTAGTACTTTACTTATACCTTCTGATATTATTTACTATGCAAACACCGTCAGACCATTGTTTGACTGCACCGAAACAATGTCGTTGCATAACACACATAGATATGCAAATATGCATTTATTTTGCTGAATACAATAGTGGTCGATGTACTTGTACCTATGGATACAGAAGAGGCCACTAGTTAGATTTTCTTGGGGTAAGTACTTTTAAAACGTTAATATTGTGTTTATTCGTCAAGCTAGATTATATTTGTAGACTCACAAAAACACAAATCGTAACTGAAAACTTTACCACTAACGTTAATATTTATTAAATAGTTTAGGGCTTAAGGGGTTACGGTGGAACATACGTAAATACAAATATACATACATAGACTGCTAAAATCATAACCTTTCCTTTTTGCTTTGCAGTAGTCGGGTAAAAACTAAACTCCAAAAGAAGAACTCAACTTTTTTGATCTGCATGCGATAGTTTATTGACAACTAACATAAATGTAAAAAGAATCTATTGCTTTTCTATGCCGTGAGTTCTGCAGAAAAAGCCTGAAAGTCCTGTAACGTAAGTTTTTTCGAGGAACATACTTTCACTCTTTGATAAGGCGGAGGCCTAATACATTATCCTATATTTTATTAGGCGATAATAGTGATAAATGATAACGTTATCTGGTAATCTATGACTAAATCATAAAAGCTTTGATTAGAGCTTTTGTTTTAGATAACATGACATGACACGCATTTGAATGAAGGTCGACGTCTATCACTGACTATTTTGCCATCTCATAATTATCAACCCATACAGTAATAGGTGCACATTATTATAATTAATATACTTAGGTATTATCTATGTAAGAGCACGTTAAGAGGTTTATGTACTTTGTTACGGAATGAAAATTCGCTTTCCTGTTCCTTTTTTTGTATGCACTCGCAAAATACATCCTTGAAATGAATTGTTGCGCAAATATTTTATATCTTTTATCATCAAAATCTATCTATTGATTTTCATGAGGGACACCCACGTTAAGAGTTGCCCTTTTAACTCGACTCAGCCTTAAACACATAGCAGATATGTAGGATACATCACTGAAATTATTTAAAATGAAAAATAATTGGTAGAGAAACAAAAGCGAATCGTTCTGGTCAAACACAGTTGGCTGTATGACATAAGGCAGTATTTCCACATGATTGCCACCTTTATTTATGAAGTCCTGGTTTGCCGCATACTAATATCGCTTCACACATGCCAATATAATATAATTGATCACGTAGGTTAATTTCCAAAATATTACTGGAAGTTTTAAAACAGGCGCGGTGCGTATTTGCTCCACCGTTTGGAAGAATTTACAAAGCTACTAGGCGTAGCAAATTCTAAGTATTGAAAAGGTAGCAAACAATTAAGTGTGTGGTTAAACCTACTTGTATGACACTTAAAAAAAATGGTCCAATCTCCAACTTTTACCATAGTACTTATGGTAAAAGTTTATATTTTTTACATGTGAAAATTCGGTCCAACTCTTAGTAAACACGCCCGAAGCTCCGACATTTATAAGTAAACACTTAAGCAACGTTCACTGAGGTCGCCACGTCCGTTCTTATCACTGTTATCAGTGCACAATGGTCATGATTTACTGGTAGGTAGTTGTATCAGTCGGGTCGACCAACGAACGGAACGTGTCCACATTGGATATTGGAGCCAACTATTATTTGTTTTGTAGGAGCTAAGTAAATTCACGTGTCGCTTAATGTGATAGGTATAATAATTCCAACTATTTGGTCTGTCGTCTGACCTTAAGGTGTCTTTAGACTCATTCGAATTGTGTTTATCGACATCTCAACGGACGGAAGCTGCGAATTGACTCATAAATAAACCACTATTTAGTTGAAAAGTGTAAAATACTGCCTTGTATGTATAGGCCGGCTTTCCACCAAAGCGGAGACGAGAGGACGGAGCAGAGATGTGCAAGATTCGACCAATCACAGGAGAGACGAAAAATGCGATGTAGATTTATACGAATGTGATCCTTGTCTCCGCTTTGGTGGAAACCATGTCTAAGTCGGGGTAAGAAGAAGGACCGACATAAAGACACCCCACACACACCCTACACAATTTGCTTAGAGATTAGGGGTGTCTTTGTGCCTTCCAAACAACCTTATGTACAGGCTTCTTCTTTCCGTTTCTCCTCTTTTTCTCACGTTCAATCTCAGGCTTATTTTACTATGCAAAAAACTCAATTAATTCCAATGATCAAGTTTAAACAAGTCTGAAGTCGAACTTTGGCCGATAAGTTATCAGTGAAGGGCAAGCGACATAACAAGACTTGCGACAAACGACTATAATACCTATTCTAATTCATTACCGTTGTTATGAATAACTCCAAAACATTTAAACTCCAGAATCAAATCAAACTTTTTACTTCGCTCGTGTCGACTCTGCCAAAACGCAGCTATAGTTCTGGTCAAACTTTATGGCGGCTCGGAAGTTAGCTGCGAGTGATGGTCTGCGCATTATACAGTCAAAGCGTGCTCTAACCTAAAATTGTGTTCTGCGCAGCTTTACGTTAGATGTTCCGTGCTCCATAAAGTTTGAACCGTAATACCTACGCCTCTCGCAGCTAACTTCCGAGGCGTCTAAAATGGCCGCTTTACCAGAATCATAAGTAATATGAATAACGTAACCAAATCTTAAAAAGGACTTAATGGTAGTCATTTTTAGAATTTAAATTTTTTAACGATTTTATGTTCTGCTAAAGCGGCCATTTGGCCCACTGAACTATACCGAAAGATTTTACGTACTTCTTCGCCTGAATAAACGCAGAAAAAAGTACGCACAAGGTCAGCGCTTAAAAAAAATTGTTTTACAATTTACATACACTTACCATGCGTCATGTATCCATTGTAAGTAAATACGGTTCCGTCTGGGATCGGAATAAATACAGCAATGGTATTACGATATTATTGCAGAACTTGTCTATTCTTGTCTGTTGAAAATAGTAAGTTTCTCTTGAGGCAGTCTTGTTATTAATAGACATTTTTTCTCTTGGTCTAGTCATGAGTTTTATTTGGGAGTTTTATGTAGTGGGTGGGGTGACTGGGGCAGGTTAGCAGGTGGGTAGCACTGCAGACTTTACCGGATAAAATAAGCCTTATGCGTTGTATGGGATGGGAGCCCCCCATAAGGGACTATGCACACTTATTCAGCTCTATTCAGCTTATGCCCATAGAAAACAACGTTCAACGAAATCGTGGAATCGAAACAATCGAATAGAGCTGAATAAGTGTGCGTAGTCCCTTAATGTTTACTTTATTCGAATGTTTTTAGTTTATTCTGTGTATTATTTATTGTTATAGTGGCAACCGAAATACATCATCTGTGAAAATTTCAACTGTCTAGCTATCACGGTTCATGAGATACAGCCTTTTGACAGACAGACGGACAAGTCAAACAAGTCTTACGGTGAGTTGCACGAAACCACCATTAGTTTAACGGAGACTTTAAATTGATGCTGTCACTTTCTTTTTGGTACAAAATATAAGGGATGGTATGAATTTAAAGTCTCCGTTAAACTAATGATGGTTTTGTGCAACTCAACATTTGTAATAGGGTACCGTTTTTACCCTTTGGGTACGGAACCTTATCGACGACCTTATTACGAAAAATTATCGCAATGACGGGGAGAATAAGTGCATCGGCTTCACCCTTTATTCCTGAAATTAATCAACCGAAACAGAAAGATCGACCATTTTGTGAACATGATAGACGTTTTCGTTCAATGGGTCGGAACCGGTCGAATTACTATCAGACTATTCGAAATACAACTAAGACTAGTATAAAAATTTTGGTACTTAATCAATTTTTGTTTTCAATATCCTTTTTTTAGAAAACACCTTGTGAAAATAGTAGCAGAGAGCTTTTGAACTAAGCATATCCACAAATCATTTAATTCTAGCAACAGTTTCAATGGTCCATTGTTCGGTACGATGGTTTTTAAAATGGCCCAACTTCCTCTCAGGAAAACCACAATTCCGTGCCACGTTACGCGCTTCATTATCAGCAAATATTTCAAGGTTTCCATTATTTTAACAATAAAATAAAAATAAACAACATCAAACTTAGTCAGTTCAGAATAAAGGAAAAATTGGAGCATCGACACACACGGACACTAACGAAGTCTTGTGTTCTGTTATTGTTTGAACAACTGAATTAACGGCTACGCATCAGCTTTAGAACCACGTGGTTTTTGAATATCCATGAAATTCAAAATAATGTCCGTTGGATGTGACCAAGAACTAGATAGGAGCGAAATTGTTGATCTGAACTTGACCCTGTGCTGCCTTTGAACCGATCGTCTTTGAGCCAGTCAAGTCAATGGCATCTTTATTGTACTGGCTTGTCAAGTCTTATGCCTCATAGCCCGCACGTTAGGAGCAAATACAATACACAGTGGGATGGTGGTGGTGAATCTCAATCCTGCTGTAGATAACGACTCAATGAAATAACTTGAAATCAAAGCTAAGAAATGTGTACGCTAAAGTTGGCGTAGGTAGCGCGCAAATTCATTTGATGGCTACTTTGTTCAATTTGATATTAAATGTAGCTGGGAACAGTCACTCTAATGAATGAATATAGGTTACTCAGTAATTAATAATAGTACAGTTTGAATCGTGACCTTCCTCAACCGACTCGGTTTGTTGATAGACTGAAAAGTTCAAGTTTCAATCTTGAAAGCCTCTCTTCGTGGTTCACCTAAACTACAAGAAGGCCTATTTTACGTTTCTTTAAGGCTTCTCTATACATTAGAAAGAAACCATAATCGTGAAAGTTCGCGGGGATTGTCTCAATATTTCACATTCCAAATAGATACATTTCACTTGAAAACATATTGAGAGCTTAGACACAAGTTTATACAGTGTAGGATTCAAAGATTTTCATATCAATTTTCTTCAAAGTTTTTTTAGTCACCACGCAAATAATAATTGCTAGAAATAGTGCGTCAAATACAACTTCGCGCAATTTTTCGCGTCTACTATTTGAGCGTTCAAAATACATGTGAAAAAAAGCACACACATACAAGTAGCAGTGTGAAATTACGTTGTATATATTTACTGGTTGACTAGGCACCTAATGAATGGCGTATACTTGCCTCGGTTGTACTTCGCCACACACTGTTTTTATTAATTTAACACGCATTGTTTTTGGCATTTGAATACCGGTCAATCCACTCAATTGTACGCAGACAACTACGCACTCGCATATATCTGAATTGTTTATTCATATAATATAGTTATTATTTTATTTATTTATTCATGAATGCATAGTTATGTTTATTAGCTGCAAATTGATCGGTTGTGTGCGTAGTGGTAAAGCTACTGTGTCTGCCAATCTTTCACTTCAAATAAAATAAGTGATTCACTTCTATTATTTTATTTGTCGCCTAATCGCAATTCGCTGAACTCTGCCTGGCCAGCGTGTGCTTTCAAGGCAGGAATCAGGAAGTTTATTTTGTGGCATTTTTGAACTGTCGTAAAAGGGATAAAACTTGATCCTGTCCTAATTTACAACAGTTTATTTTTAAGTAGCGCACGGAAACAAAATATACATTAAACCTTCCTCTTGAATCACTCTATCTATTGCCGAAAACTGCATTAGAATCCGTTGCGTTGTTTAAAAGATCGTATACAGACAGCGGGAGCGAATATGTTTTATACTATGTAAAGATGCAAAACAACGCATACAAATACTTACAATACATCATAGAGCTATTTTTTAGCGATATGCGAAAAATCGTGAGACGAATCACATCTGCAGAAGTAGCCCCTACAGAAGTCGCAACATACCACGACTACTCTGCCAAGACTGTCACAAGGAAGGAAAGAAGTACAATAATTATGTTATTTTTCTAATAAATAGACATGTATTGTTTCAATTATATACATGCATGTTAAGCCAAGTTAGAGGCCCATGGGCGGCATAAAAACTGACACCAGGCAACCACACGGTAATGAAATCTGACACCAGGCAACCACACGATAGTGAAATCTGACACCAGGCAACCACACGATAATGAAATCTGACACCAGGCAACCACACGATAATGAAATCTGACACCAGGCAACCACACGATAATGAAAGATTATACACAAGTATGCAAGCTACTTTCGGTCCCAAGTATGCCAACCAAACATTAGCGAAACATATTGTAATACTTAATCGTAAAGTACCTAATACTTGCACTAGAGCTCGCTATAGTCTGCGCTGATCGACAATTTCTACCCTAAAATTAGCCTGTACTTTACTTGTAAGTGTGGCTGTAGAATTCCACCTATTTCTAGCAAAAGCGAGCTTCTGAAAGGTTTAAATATAAACATTTGCACTAGATCGGTGTGACCTCAAATTAGAAGTTGGGATTTTTTTCTAAATGTCACCTACATTCCAAACTCTAAGCTCCCAGTGTAGTTAATGCACGCTATTCAAAGTGCCAACCTCATCACCAATGGGCTAATCCCGCTAAGAAGAAAACCTCCTAATGTCGCTTTATACTCCAATTAAAAGTACCTTATAAGGTGGCAGAATCCCACAAACTAACACTTCTACTTCGGTCATGTTTGTGGATCTATTGGTATCACTGCTATCTTGGTACCTGCATAATGCAAACCTTACCAGTGAACAAACGAATAAATCTACAATGTATAGCCATTCCTCCAATTTTGAGGGGGCGTTAATCCGTGGGAAATTGTAGATTAGATTACTACAACTTAATTTGGTTATGGTCCCAAATTGGATTACTCCGTATAACATCAGCTAGCTGCCATTAAAAGTCCCGTCAAACTCGGTCCAACCATTTGGGAGATTAGCCGGAACAAACAGGTGGACAGACAAAATTAAAAAACAAACTAATTATAAAACATATGACATACGGGTATTTACCTTAAATTTTACCTTTAATTTAATCCCGATGAAAAAAAAACCCACAAAACCCCCCAAACCCCAAATACCCGTATGTCGTAATTGTGTTCTGATCGTGAAAGTTTAAAAAGACAACAAAATTATTAGTACCGTATCATTGGGCATTGGGTAAAAAGCTGTTATTTTGAAATCAAAAACAGACACTACATTTTTATTTATTTGTAAATGTAGAATACTTATAGAATAGAATATTTGAACTTATAGAATGGAATAAAATAGAAGGATGTCAGGTAGGCAGTCGCTCCATGAAAAATACTGCAGGTATTCAGCTGCATCCGGTTAGACTGGAAGCCGACTCCAACATAGTTAGGAAATGGCTAGGCAGATGTTGAGAATAGAATATTTGTATAGAATTACCTATCCCACCAAACTCAATGTCTTTTTAACTTCAACAGGGGTGAAACAAGATGAAGCAACGGGTGGCGACGGACGAGCGGCCCTTCAAAACGGGCTCGACCGATGACTCTCGGACCAGTGAAGAACCTGTCGCGGCTTTAGTAAGTATTCACCAAAATTAGCTCCACCAGTTAACCCTCAGTTTTGTAATTTATAATTTTTTCAACGTTTTACTTGAGACTAATAAATCCTCATTTGACTGTTTCAAAATCCATAAACAAAAAAAAAATAAAGACGACAAAGAAAAAGTTCATTGTCATCTTTGACAGTAAAATCTAAAATTTTGATACATGGTCAACAGAATTTATTGAATAAAATAAAATTAAATGGGGCTAAGCGAGATGCCCCGATTCTTCCAACTTTCTGGCTATGCTATTTGAACATCTTAACGCATATCTTATCGCTTTTGCCGTCGGCCTTCACATCTGCTACGTTCTGTGTGGCTTCAACAAAATTCCTGCGCCGCCAAGGCCAAAACCGCTAGGCTTCTGCGCCTCCAAAAATCACGAATGTCAGACAGATGATATAGAAAAAAAAACCGAATGTATTAGCACATGCTCCTGCGAAATTGAAGAATAAAAAAAACTGACTAGAATGAGCATCTTGAATCAATAACAGCAAGGCATGAAACGAGTATAGAAGTTTAGATGATTTGGACACGGTTTCAAGAATAAGATGACAGCCGCTGAAAAAAAAGCGAAAAGATACAGACAAATACGCAAGATCGCTGAACGTGTTGTAAACGCTATTCTTCTCGCTACAATTTCTTTGGCGTTTACTGAAATAACTATGACTATACTGATTCTGATCCTTTAACAGAAACGTTTGTATTGTTACTGAAAACTTTATTTACGGAACTTCGCAATGGCTTTGAAAAGAATTTGGCACAGGAGGAGGGAGATTGTACAGAGAGTAGCTGAAACAATGCTAGATGTTTTAGCTTGGACCACACTAATATTGGGCACCTATATTTTGTTAGCATGTTAAAACTCTTTCAATCTGCCGCCTGGAACGGACTTCACTATGAAAAAAGGATCCTGACATTAAAAATAAACTTGCTGGATCATGTTGCATTGTAGAGCTTTACACAATTTCAGTTTAAACATCACACGATTTCAAAAATGATAAAAATATTAACTTGTAAAAAATTAGTCGGGAATGGAGCAGATTTGATGGAAACGGAAGCTAAATATTTTAAATTTCAAAATTGCCCGTGCTTATTCCGCATCACTTCAAATAAATCAACTAATTGCAACCCAAAGCATAAATGTATTACAAACTAGTTACGAAAAATAAATGTGTTTAACATAATTCAGCGTTTTCTAAGGAATTACCTACTCTTTGAGTTCCTTAAAATATTTTGCCAATTGATTTCGATGGATTCTGCAAGGTGTATCGGGTGTATCGCATATCGCTTGACATATAGAGGTCTTCGAATTACATGTTCACATTGTGACCTTCATAAGGGGTCAAGGAAAGTTTTCAGTTCTTGGGAATTCTTGTAAGAATTGCTCGTTCATAATTTTCAAGTTAAGAACGTATTGATTCATCTTACTATTATTTATTAGTAGTAAATACTAAGATGAATAAATCTGTTCTTGCGAAAGTTTGGATTTTTACATCTTACTATTCACTACTAAGTTTGGATGGAGAGTCTCCCCAGCTTGGCCACATATATATCTCAAAAACTAGGGCACCTAGCGAAGATCTGTTTTCTCCTATGTTTAGTCGCCAATTAATCGCAATTTGTCGCTAAGTCACAGATTTAGTTGGGTCTTAGTTTAGAAGATATAATGAGTTCAATTTATAAGTTATAGTCCAAGAGCTAGATTAACTAGATTGTCGTGAACTCTTCGATCTATAGCTCTTGGACTTGGCTAAGCTGGGGGACTCTTTCCAGATCGGCCGACCTATAAACCCTAATAGCTTTTGAACCAGTGATCGACAAATTCTGATATTCGGCGACAAATTTCGACTAATTAGCGACTAATTTTTTGTTGTCAAAATTAAAATCTCCGATGGTGGCCAAGCCAGTGTCAATCACACATATAACTAGCCTATAATGTTCCTACTGCTGGGACACAGGTCTCACCTCTATAACAGGGAATACGTTATTATCCGCCAAGCTAGCCCAGTGCGAGTAAGCTAAGTTCTGAGCACAGAGTACTTTTATATATATGGAAGTTCTGAGCTCTTCGTTCATCGCGCCACAAACTGATAGTGCACCTCCGTGATCGAGATGATATCCATTGCCTTTTGGTGTAAGTATTCTACTCTTTGGTGATATCGTTTTCAATGGCTGTCAAGCTTGTCAAAGCAATTAAAAACTACAAACAAGAAATAGAAACCAGAAGATAAAATTGATAAGATTATAATCATCAACACACTATTAATAAAATATCCGATATTGACAATGGTGCACGTTATAATCATTGATGTTGAAGGGGAAAACTCAGAGAACAGAAGCAAAGGCGACGTAGAAGAAGAAAGTGAGAAGCTCGACTTACTTCGAGGTGTGAAGTATCTTCCGTTCTTGATTAAAATAAATATTATGATGAGGTAGACAATAGACGTCCCATTAGCCTAAACCTGTCAGTATCATCATAATCATTTAAGCCGAAAGACGTCCACTGCTGGACACACACCTCCCCCAAATGTCGCCAAATTGACCGGTCTCGTGCGACTCGCATCCAACCAGGCATTTTCTACCAGTCAACCTTTGGGTATACAGACAAACAGAAGGTGTAAATCTAAAAATATATTTCTTTTTTATGAGGATATACTACGAGGACATTATATAATACTAGGCGGGCTAGACTGTCAATGAAGCCACGATACGTTCATTCATAAGTACTAAATTCGGTCATTTTTAAAGAGTTGAAAAACTCTTAAAAGTTACAAAACCAGTTCTAAAAACTCTTGCACCCTTACTTATCCCAATTTATTTGCGATCGACGCAGTACGTCTTCTTCCATATTTCTTTATTAGTCATAATTTCAGCAGACCCCTTTGTAGCCAAGTATTTCAGATTACAAGTTGCAAATATAATGGACAACTAACATAGAAAGTACATAAGCTTAATTACATAATCAAAGACCTCGATTGCTGGAAAATCTCAAACTGATTTATTAGGGCTATTAAAATAACGATATCCATTCAATGTTTTCATTCTAAATAATCTGCAACAGTTCACTGGCGCTATCATGTTTGGATATTGAGTACCTAGTGCCTACCCATCACGCTTCTGAAGTTTAAGTTTAACTACCTTATTAATTATAGATGCACTGCTCTTAAAACGGTGATGGGTGACATTGACATGTCCTAGAGCCAAAAATGTAAAACTTGTTTCATTAATCAATGTTGGGTTATGGCCCACTGCTACTCGTAGAATGGAACCCTGAGTCCCAGCTGTGTGAACATTAATAAACCGACTTGCATTTACTGTAATCATCATCTACCTAGCCTTTTCTCAACTATGTTGGGGTCGGCTCCTGGATGCAGCTGAATACCAGTATTTGACATATTCGGAGCAACTGCCTATTTAACCGTGCATTTACTATAACGAAATCGTGATGAATGCTAAAGTAAACTTTTATTTCCTTCCAGGTCGTCCCTCCGGATGGCGGCTGGGGTTGGGTGGTCATGATCGCCTCCTTCTGCTGCAACTTCTTCGTGGACGGTGTCATACTCTCCAGTGGAGCCATCATGCCTGCCATTAAAAAAGATTTTAAGGTAAGTTCAGGATTTAGCTCAGTTTGTATATCGATCCCAGGACCTAGGTTAGGTGGGTTTAATTTTTTATTTTCATCGTTGTGTTTAAACTAAATGGCATAAAACGAGGGAGATTATTGTATTGCTAAAGTTAGAAAGTTGGCTACGAAATGTGGAAGACTAACAAGAAAAAATTTGATTGTCTGACGTATTTCAGGCGGATGTCTCGTGCGTGTCTATTTCTGTGCTCCTCACACCCTCTTATAAAATACGTAACTAAGAGTTGCGTCATGGCCGTGCCTCCGTTTTATAACTTTACATTGTGACCAGAAACAACAGATCCGTAGAAACACACACCGCATACACATGATGGACAATCTCGCGAAGAATGACAGGTCTTTTGAATTTGGTCACTCCATTTTTAACTGTGTGACCAGATGTCTGATGGTGTTCAGGCGTATCTTGTTGAAGTTTAATCTCGCAACTTTCATGCATTGTACGTAGCTTATTTCAATTTATTGACTTACTCGTATGGTAGGTGCAGAATAGGCAGGCTTTACAACGTCGTTTTAATTATCATCAGCGGAACTATGTTTTCACACTTACCTACTGATTTTCGAAATGCAATCGACGAAAATCATTTGAAAACAGGCGCCATTACTCATGGACCATGCTTCACAAAAATGTATGTGAAATGACAACGGTTACGTGCTCAAAGATCGTCAAGGTTGTTGCCGGTGAGCTGAAGTGGGTCGCTAAGAAAACGAATAGGTAGGTACTGAATTATCGAGTGAGTGTGAAATCAAATAGCATTTTGGCGATCACATGTCGATATTATGATAGGTCATTGTGCCAGATTTTTGTTAGAATGCATCAAACATTATTTTATTTTGATTGAGAATTTGATGAACTCAGCTAAACTGATCCTCTCACTAAAATCTACATTTTGACGTCCAAGGCGGTGCTTATTCAGGTAATTACATAGGACCTGACCTTTTTAATGTGTTAATTGCACGTGGTTTTTAAAGTCCAATTAAAAGATGCCTGCGAATTCGAGGTAATTCGGCAAAGGCGCCAGGTTGACGCACCGATAAGCGACAATACCTCCGTGTGTCGATCTCCTGACACAAAAACACGATGCAATAAAATTGAAAATCCTCTGAGCTTCTTAAAAAATATTGTAAATAAATCAGCTCAACTACTTGAAGAATCTAAACACTAAAACGTGACTAGATTCTCGGAATCTCAGAACTGCTTTGAACTGGGCAAAACTGGTTCTTAATATCAAAATTTCTTACGGTACTTTGGGATTTCCCTGGACCATTCAGATGATTGTATTATATTACGTATCTTCGGAGAACATGCAAATCATCGGGTCTTTTGAGTAGTTTGAAGCCAAGTAGCACTTGATTGGCTTTCGTTTTTAGCCATCTTTTTTTAAAGCTGCTGCATGTTTAGTATGCATGTATACCTAGGTAAAAGTAGTACAAGTCTGAAAGAGCCTGTTTACAATGTTCTATCAGTTGCTACCTGGTATGGAATGATGACAATCATTCATCAGTCGGGTGGAATTAGTCTGTTCCCGCCTAGGCTATAAAACAATAGATGAAGAGACTTAGTTTGTAGTAGAAAAGAAAATACTGACTAGGTAACAACGCTCTGCTTGACCGAGTCATTAAATACAGGGGAAGCGCGCATTCCCGAAGGCTAGACAAACAACCCAGTATTTAAACACTTCCAATAATAAAAGTCAACATTGTCGGTTAATAAATCATTTTGTCGTGCTTTGTACGTCACAGAAGCCCGCACTCGATCTAAAGGCAATTAATTACACAATTTACACCAGTTCGATGTCAAATCGATGCCAGTTAATGGAATTTGCCGTGATCAGTCCAATAGGGTTGTCCCTTGAAACACTGAAGGATTTCCGAGATTGTTTCGGCCGGATTTCCGCTTGAGATATTTTTATTGACAATAATTATCAAAATGTAAGAGGGTTTTGCGAATGTTAAAAAATGTAATTATACTTAATATTTTTGTTTCATGATTTTGCACCTGAAATACTTTAAATCCGCTTAGGTCAACCGAATTCTGTGGAAGACTGCCTCGTTGGTCTAGTGCCTTCGTTTCCTTGGTATGGTGAAAGTGTTATTGGGTTTTTCCTTTAGGTATTTCTCAGTAGCAGCCATGGAGTCAATGGTTGAAGTTTGGGTAAACTATTAGGTACATAGTTATATATACCTCTGATTAATCCTTCGTGGATAACAGTTGTGATGTTACGTAAACGAAATTCAAAAAAAGAAAACAGAGAAGGTTGC
Organism: Xestia ashworthii; assembly: GCA_950022955.1. NCBI lineage: Eukaryota > Metazoa > Arthropoda > Insecta > Lepidoptera > Noctuidae > Xestia > Xestia ashworthii. The sequence continues at coordinate 7,334,130 of OX465559.1, read as the reverse complement.
TTGAAAAGCTGGTTGCGTTCTTATAGTGATGAATGTACGGCCAGGTCCAGTGAAACAGCTCTATTAAAAGTTTTCCACTATCGCAAGTGCACTAACCCTTGCAATGCTAAAGTACATAAAGTTCCCACATAACAGCGCGGGGGCAATGAACGATCTCGGCCTCGAGACGCCATTTAACCAAACGGGTTGCATTTTTAATCTGTTTCGTTTCGGGTCATATCCAGTGCATTATTACTGATTAGCGAATGTCAGGTACCTACTTATCGATTATATGAATTTATTGATGGTCACTTTATTTTAAAAAGAAAAAAAGCAATAAACTCTATTGAATACATGACACGGTGGACAGAGAAAAAAACATTCTAGAATTCTTATTTTTCACGAAATAGAAAATGTTTTGTCTATGTTATGCAATGCAACTGAAAAGCGAAGTTCTGATAACGCAACATCTTTGAAAATAAATAGATTGGTCCACGTGTGAACGCAATAGCTGGACTTTTGCCAACATTTTGAGCAAAACAAACATTTTTTTAGCTGTATTTTGTAATCCTGCAGTATTACAAAATGGGTAGCATTTTCTTATTTGTGTTTCGATGACCTGCACAGATCTATCGCTGCTATAATATTGTAAGGTGGTTTTACACATGCTCAGGAAAGAATTATTAAAACAAGACCAGAGAATAAAATTTAAAAAAGCAGCTTTACCCATAGCCAAACATAGAGGAAAAAGGAAAGGACCAATGGTTTTCCAATAGGTATGATTTTTATATCACATAACGTAAAAGGACTATAAAACAAGATGTCTTCTTATTAAAGCGTGTTAAACCGATAAAGCTCGGTTCAAAACAAGCTAATCGTATATTTCCTGGACATAGACACGACGATTTGCATTGGTAATAGCAGGGTCAAGTATGCAAGTTGGCGTCAATCGATTTACAGTTACAAAAACAAAAACATTTTGCGTCTGTTGTTTACAAAAAGGCATCAACATCTCTATTTGTAAAAGGATAAAGTTCAAAGTTGTGATTTTATTGGTTCGAACGTCCAATGTTATGCGGACTACGTAATACCATGGTGCGTAAACGCCACCATGGACTTATAAGCACTCATTTAGTGCGTTAAGTGCATGTGCACTTGAGCAAAGTTGAAACTTTCCTCGGGAAAATTCCACGATCATATTTATCAAGTTTAGGCACAGATCTTAATAAAATGTTAACTAGGAATGCTTATTTTTAAATTATTTAGAACTATCTTCAGCCAGCGGCTTCACGCGAATTTGATACTTGTCCCGAGGGATCTTACTACCGGGATAAAAAGTATCCTATGTGTTAATCCAGGTAATAAACTATCTGTGTGCAAACCCGTTCAGTAGTTTTTGCGTGAAAGAGTAACAAACATCCATACTCACAAACTTTTGCATTTAAAATATATAAAATAAAATAAATAAAATATTAGTAGGATGTAATATTAGTAGGATCTGTGGTTTGTCTACATAAAACAGAGATAGGAATAATCATAAAAATACATTTTGCGCACAGATAGTTTATAGCCTGGATAAAAAATATCTTATGTGTTAACATGGGATAATGTTTATCCCTGAAGTATGATCCTGTGGGACAATAATCGAATTGACGCGGTTGATGCCGCGGGCAGAAGCTTGTAAGACATAAATAAACAGTAATCCACTGTGGCTAAAATAGCAAAAGAGAAATTAAACCACTATGGCATCTAACTAATCATATCGCATCAACTATGATTGCTAGAAAACATACAATTTGCTAAATATGGACTGGATACTTTTTCTTTGGCTTATTATAAACGAGTTCAGCTCTTACTTAGCCCTGAAGATAATTTCCGATGAGGATTCTTAAGAGGCCTGCGGAGCATGCGTCGCGGCGTCGTTCATACAAACGTAAACCAAAATAATTTGTAAATCAAACATATTCCTAACGTAGTAGTGTGTATTTATTTCGATTGGACTACAGAATGCCAAATAAATATTTTGATTGGACACTGATTTAAACAAGAGTTATGAAAAAAATAAGGTTTCTATAGAAATTTTAAATTCCTCATATCTCGTCTTTGTATCATTGCCCTTTCAAAATATACATTTGGGAACATAGATATTCTGTAATCCAATCGAAATAAATACACACTACCTTAAAAATACGTTTGTTTTATAAATTATTTTTCACTCCTCTTGCTCGAAAAGACCGTCATAATAGCGTACCAGAGGGGCCGTAAAATTGCTCATTATAGCCCTAGGGAAAATAAGCTTTTTTTTTTAAATTTCGTCGTCGGTGTTCGAAAACGCAAAGTCTTTACTAATAATTCATAAAGAATTGACTTATTACTGTTCCATAAAAAAAAAAAACATTTTATTTTAAAAATGAACCAAACTCGCCGAACGCCGAACTCTTTGGCAGGATGTGTGCGTTGCATTCCAGCTACAGAAGAAATAAAAAAAGGCATTGGCGCGAAATTTTAAGATATTTTCTGTATTATTTATTTGAATTATAAGTAGGATTCCTTTTTATCTCCTACATTTACCCCACAGACGACACAATATTATATTCGTCTTCAAAGAGAACTGAGATTATGTTGCCGCGAAAAAACATCTCATTAGAACAACAGTACAAATTGTACATTTCATTTTTAATAAAAACTATCATATTAAATATGGTTATTTTATTTTCTCGCAATCGTAGTGAAAAGTACGGTGTAACACACGGCGCTAAAATCCCATTATAACTCGGTTCCTATTTACTACCTCGCTAAAGCTCGGTAGTAAAACTACCTCGTCTATAATGGGTCATTTTAGCCCCTTGTATCACAATGTACTATTGGTATTACGTTTGTATGAAATACGCAAGCGCCGCCGGCCCATTAAATGGAGTTATCCGCCGTAACGATTTGATTTGTTCTGTGTTACAAACCGTTAGCTTAATTACAATCAAATCCTGCGATTGTTATTTATTTTGTTGTAATTTAGGCAGTAACTAGGAAAAACATATCACGGACCGGTACTTAATCGAATTCAGTCAAATAAGGTACTTAATTAAAATTGAATTTAGGTTGCTATTTGGCGACTTTTTGCGTAGACATCTTAAAACTAAGTTCATCCGTAGCGATTGTTGCGTTTCGGCTACGTAACGCTTTTGGATTTTTCTAAACTAACAACTCAATGGTGTCGATTCTGTTGTGCACAAACTAAAACTTAATTTAGGCTACTACTATCTTTTTCTCTCTAATAAAACGAGAAAGAGAAGGACGTAATTTAGAGCTGTCAAATTTAATTAGAACTAATATTTCCATACAAATGAAGGGTGCACGTAAAAACATGTCGACTAAAAACACGGTGAAGCGCAAGGCATAAACTATTGTAGTTTGACATCTAACTTAGTTCATAGCCATAGCCGTCCTTTTCGCGCACTGACTTTTAGTAAAAGATAGCAATAACCTAAATTAAGTTTAATTTGTGCACAACAGAATCGACACCATTGTCTATCAAACACACTATTAGCTAATTATACAAACAGTTTTTGATACAGATAGAGCTAACTACTTATAATAAAACAGAGAAATCTTTCTCTTGATATCACGCCCCAGAAAGAGTTTTCACCGTCTTTTCCAGTTTTTCACTTTCAATGACTGTCTACCTATTTGCCTCCATCTTTCATACCATTTCGTTGTATACAAAATCATTGTTAGCTTCCTCTAAAACTACTTTAAAAACCAAGTTAGTCAGTAAACTTATTTAGCAGTATGTTTTCTAACAATCATAATAAAGTTTTGACCTGTTTGCTAGATTGTTATCACTTTTATTATTGCTCAATAACGACTAGGTACTTACCGATTAACGATCATGCAAATCGGTAATCGGTACAGTTGCAATATTTCCTTAAGAATGGACGTAAACACGCGTTAGAATTTTACAGCTTGTTTTCTTCCACTATTTCCATACCTACCAATAACAACAAAACTTTACTTTAGACCCCTCCTCCTGTTCTGTCTGTGTTTGCTATGTTATGTCTACATGTCATTGAATGAACTTGAACAACGAGTACTTATCTAACAAATAAGTTTTTTCTGCTATTTCGTGTAGGTACTCCTGACACAAACATAAATGTATTTATAGCCCTGAACAGATAAAAGAGGTATTTCTTATATATTCAGTGATTTATAGTATAAATTGAATCTCACTGAAATAATAAATTAGATACCTTCTTAACAAACAACTAACTTTTGCTCGCGAGTAACTCCCGTTATTTACCTACAGAAATGAACCCACGGGAACGTTTGAAATGTATTCCAGTGAGACTCGGGGATAATGTATCTTTCCGTTAGTGAAAGAATTTTCAGAATTGGATCAGTAGTTCTGAAGCTTACCCCCTACTTACAAACTTACAAAATAACATTTTTAGAAATAGACGATAAAGACCTAGAGGGTATTTTAGACCAACTCGACCCTAGGTAATGCCTAGGGTCTAGTAAACAAAAGTAGCTGCGTTCTCAAAAGTCTACAAACAATGTTCTCAGTACTAAGGGCCTCGTTGAAATTCAATATCTATTACATAAGCCGACGGTCCCGCTATGCTAACAACCAAAGCACGCCTGAGAAACGGCCTGTGCATCTTGCTTAAGTAAATAGGACCACACATAGACTTCAGGTAACTAAATGGACGTGCCTAGACGTTGCAACGAGGTACGGTACTTATATGTAAGTGCCATATAGCGACTTGTTAACAAATTGTGTTTACTTGTTTTACTGTTACATTCGCAATTTTCCCGAATGAGACATGTCTGGAACATGTCTCAATCGGGAAAATCGCGAAGGATGCCTCGAAGGACATTTGAAAAGTCCATGTCTTTTAAGTTTATGAGGTAGACTGATTGGCTTATGAAATACCTATCTAGGATTTGTGAATTCTCAAAGTGATGTCGTGCGTTCGTGTATAAGGGAACGAACCCACTGCAGTCTTCAACATGATAAAGCAGTTTTGGTTTAACATGGTAGGTACTTACATTTGAAAACAGAATTTGCAAAATGAAAAAATACGCGCGGACGATAACCCGTTATTTTATTTCATGCAAATTATTTAGATTACATTTTTTGCACCACATCTAGAATGTTAATAATTATGTAAGGCGTTGTAGTTAGATACCAAATCTTGACAGTTCCAGCGTTATCTGAATTAAACTGGTTTCTGATTTTTGAATTTTAACTTATACTGACGATTGTACGGTAGCATTTCTAACACACCAATCTGGCATTCTGAGTACATGTGCTCTGAACTGGGCTAACAAGACCCAGCTATCTATTCAAATGTCACTTTAATTAAAACTAAAAGTGCATAGAGCGTACAGCGTCTCTCACATGTCTGTCAGAAGAACAAGGTCAGTGGGCCACACACTGTCCAAGTCGGTATCTACATTGACAACGGAAACTTATTTGACCACAGGAAGTAACCGATTTACTTCCACATCGCGCGGATCACTGAATTGTGACGACTTGAAAGCAATACAGTTTCACATTGAAAGCTGTATACGGTCATGTGCATTTTAATCGCCAGTCCACTATTCAATGTACACCAACAACTTATTTAAGTAGTATTTTTTTTGCGATATCTTCTAATAGTAGGCCGCCTTGAACGGGTCTTGACGTGGGAAATTGCAGAACTTATTCATCGACGATATCCTTAGCTGTTACTTCCTGTGATGAGGTAGGTATGTGTGACAAGTATTTGCATATCGGTAACCGGTTAATTGATAATTTCTTCAAACTAACATGTATTGGTAGAATGTCGCACTTGAAACATCTGGGAATTCTGCAGCTATGACCTATCCGAACTATTACTATTGTAAGCATAGGAATCTGTCTGCGCGAACTATTTTACGCAACTCAGTTTTCGTCTAGCGTGCCAACTTATTCTGTGCCATTTGTGCCAAGGACAGAGTTCAATGAGACAGAGATATGTATTTTTAACAAAGCTCTGTTAAACAGAAATGGACGCTATCCTGATGAGAGAAGAGTCTCCTAGGAATAGGTATTACGATACGTTCTAATCTAATAACAAAAAAATACACATCGTAGATCGATATGAATGAATTGAATTATTATTAAAGCGATACCGTTTACAGAATATATCACGCAACGATGAAAATAAGTTAGATACATGAAGAATTTTTCACTTTTCCTTCCTTTGAAATTTATATTTGTTTTATTATTGTTTTCAGGCAAGCGAAAGTGAAGTGGCGCTGATAAACTCTCTGCTAGCTGGATTCTACCTTATTCTTGGTCCCATAGCATCGGCTTTAGCAAACAAGTGAGTGAATTCATTAAGTACTTGTATGGCATAAACATATTAAACATGATCAGCTAAATAACGTTTCCACTACTTGGATACAGACCCCGTTCCGTCCCCGTCTTTGCATCTAACGTGCTCTGCCCGCTTGAACATTTATAATTATCACTTTGTTCCTTTACTAATGTGATCTTTTAATTTTCAGGTACGGATTCAGAGTTGTGACGATCCTTGGGAGTGTAATTTCGGCGATAGGTTTTTCGCTCTCCTATTATGCCACCAGCCCTCAATTCCTATACGTAACATACGGAGTTATTGGAGGTAAGAAAATACCTCATGTAGTTTATTCAATAATAGAGTAGAAATTTTAATTCTGATGTTAAAATACGAGCTTTTAATAGTAGTAGTAGTAACCAAGAATCCAAATGTATACTTATCAATATGAGGGTCGCGTCTTTTTTAAGAGAAGACATGAGTAGCGTATATTATTACGTCATCGTGTCCTCCTAATCTCGTGGTAAATTTAGGCGTGGTATTATCTGAATTCATTCAATTCTTACCCTAACAATAATCCCTTGTTCTCAGGATTCGGCGTCTGCTTGATATTCATGCCAGCAGTACTAACCGTTGGATTCTACTTCGAGAAATGGCGAGCTCTTGCGACGGGCATCGCTATGTGTGGCTCGGGAGTAGGCGTGTTTGTTATGTCGCCCATTACGCAGACCATTGTAGAAAAATACACGTGGAGGGTCGCTGTGGTTTGCCAAGCAGGTGAGGAACAAATGCACACTCCTAGATTCTTCTTCGTTTGCATGACATTGGTGTCTATTCTGTTGTGCACAAACTAAGCTTAATTTAGGCTATTACTATCTTTTTCTCACCAATAAAACGAGAAAGAGACGGACGTCATTTAGAGCTGTCAAATTTAATTCGAACTAATATTTCCATACAAATGAAGGGTGCACGTAAAAACATGTCGACTAAAAACACGGTGAAGCGCAAGGCATAAACTAGTTTGACATATCTAACTTAGTGCATATCTATAGCCGTCCTTTTCTCGCGCTGCCTTTTAGTAAAAGATAGCAATAGTCTAAATTAAGTTTAGTTTGTGCACAACAGAATCGACACCATTATCATTTTCTTTATTACTTATAATAAAACCGTTTTGGAGTTTATTAAATACTAGCTGCTGACCCGCGCAACTTCGTCTGCGTCACATATAGACAAAATACAATATTGCTCACGCCGTAACTTATTAGCGTGATAATATGTAACCTATGTTCTTCCCCAGGTTGAAAAATATCTCCTTGCCAAATTTTATTATGATTCGATCAGCCGCTTAGTCATTAAAAGGTAGCCAATCGACAGACAGACAGAGCTACTTTCGCATTTATAATATTAGTTGACCTGCTTATTCCAAACATCTTGATAAAAACTTTATATTGCTTCAGGTATGATGCTGCTATGTATCGTCTTTGCCTTGGCGTTTAGACCACTACAGCCAGTCCAAGTAGTAGTAGAGGAGGAAGCAACTGCAGCAGACGATGAGGAACGTAGCAGAAGAGCAGCTGAGAAACTGAAAAATATGATGAAACTTCAGGGCAGACTTGACTCTGGCATCAGAATGCCACATGATATGAAGTTCCAAACCAAAGCCAGCCCTCACACTTGGATGGGAGTATCAAGCAACACTCGCTATCCGACGGCTGAAGAGGTGTTCCGTGGAAGTAGCACTGTCATTAATGCTCAACAGCGACGCTCCTCCGCCACAGCAGGAACCATCAAGAGTAACCTTACGAAACCTCACTACGAAACAGTCACTGAGAAAGACGAACAAGAGGACGCTAGCTCCACTCCCGAAGCGACAGACCCTTTGATCGAACCGGTCCTCAGGGTTATGTCCCGCACTGACTTTGCCAGCAAAGGTCACTCCTCAACCGCTGACTTATTCGCAAGACCTTTATACCGTGAAGATATCTTCTTCGGAGCCAGCTTGGCCAGGCTGCCGCAGTACACGTCACGGACATCCATTGGATACCATTTAGCTGTTACGCACGTACCATCTCCTGAGGAGGAAAAAGAAGAAAAGGGTAAATGCAGTATCTGTCCTGTGGCTGTAACAAGAGCTCTGGCTACCTTGTTGGACGTGAGCTTATTCAAATCTCCGACATTCGTGATTCTGGCTGTGAGTGGATTTGTCACGATGCTGGGATTCTTTGTACCGTTCGTGTATGTGCAACACAGAGCTAAAGAGAACAACATGAACCCAGACGCTATTGGGTGGTTGGTGTCATCGATCGGAGTAGCGAACATTGTTGGTCGTCTGGTGTGCGGGATGATGTCGGCCATGCCGAAGGTGTCACCGCTGTGGGTCACAAACATCGCGCTCACTATGGGTGGTCTCGCCACCATGCTCAGTAACCTCTGCTTCGACACATACTTCCAGTACGGATACTGCGCTATATTCGGCCTTGCTGTTGGTAAGTTAGCCAAAATTATTTATTTTACTACTTATTTATCTGCCACCAAAACATTAGAGAGTCAAATAAGAACTGAAAGGAATTCTATTTACATATTCTGGTAGAAAATTAAATCCTCATTATGATTTGTTTCTTTTCAGCTTGCTTCGCTACGTTGCGTTCTATCGTGGTCGTCGAGTACCTCGGTCTGGAGCGGCTCACCAACTGCTACGGCCTGTTCCTTCTCTTCCAAGGAATTGGTGCCTTACTTGGTTCACCTATTGCAGGTGAGCTTCATTATTTATTTATTTAATTGCAGCAGACAAGCCATGACGTCCACCTGCTCGAGAGTGGTCACTGTGGACGAGCTGTAGAAAAGCTGAAATGTCGTCTGTGCATTGTGCAATCAACCCTTTGATCGGGTGCGCATTGGCCACATTGTCATTGATGATCTATCTAGGCTAATAATATTTCAATAGTTAGCTAAAGGATAATAAGTATTGTAATTGGAATAATACCTAGTGCATATCTAGAGCAGTAGAGCTACTGCTGTTTGTGTATCTTATATAAGATACTAAAGTTTTTTTTTTTTCACAGGAATGTTGTACGATGCCACAAATAGCTACGCCTTCTCGTTCTACGTGTCAGGAGGATTTTTACTCCTGTCAGCCTTGATGTGCTACCCCATCAACTGGGTCAACAGGTGGGAGAAGGCACGCGCCAGTGCTAACACAAAGGCAATGAACACCAGCTCAAATGGTATAGCCAATAAAGTGTAAGCAAAAGGACACATTGTTGCGTACAACACATTGGTGCCAAAAACTCTATTGAAAAATAGTGAATGCAGTTTCCCAACTGCCGGATGAGTGCGTAAAACGGAACGTAGCTGGCATTCAAATTCACGACCGTATGCCGAAGGATGAACGTGCACTAATGCGTGTAATGAATAATAAATTATGCCTCTGCATAGTTTGAATACCAGCCTTATTCCCGTAGGTATTCATGAATGACCTTATACGTAAGTGACTGCACTCAACGCCATTGTAATGGTTTTAACATTGCCTTGGCCCATTCGTTCATGGATATGGAAATTATAATTTTTTGTAAGACTTGGATTTTTTAAATCTACATTTATTTACAAAATGTACCTAGTGTTTTATGTTAGTTTTACGAGTCAAATTTGGAGATCAAGTTACATTTAATTTTAATTTAATTGTAAACTAATATACACAGTCCTAAACATGTACCTCGAATACGAAATTAAACAATTAGAAACATTCCCAATAGTTAGGAATTGGTCAAACTGAGCGGGAACACAGGCTTTTCAGTAAAAAAACTTATGCAACTGTTGTCTCTGGTTTCAGTCTGACCAGTCCTTAAATCTTTGAAAAAACAGCAAGAGATGTTTGCTTTTGCAATAGATTTGAATAAGTCAGATAAATGCATTTAAAAATAGGTTTAGAGCTTTTAAAAAGTACAAAGACTCGAAATATGAAGGTAATTTCGCAGTTTTGTCCGAATTAGGGCCCATGAAAGGAGATCTGAAAGCCAAAATGTACTTTAAATTATAGTTGTGTTACAGTTAACATTAGATATCGTGTGCCTAGTTAATAAAAGCGGTGCATAATATAAGACTATTATTAGATACAGGTAATGTTGTAAGTCTATTGCATATCAATGGACGAGTGATTATGATGATGTATGAGAAATCGAAAAGGGTTGAAATTTTGCAACAACCGTGCCTTATTGTATGAATGGATAGTCGACTATTTTACTATGAATATTTACCTAAATAAATTGGACTCTCGGTAGTCATTGTTATTAATGCATATTTTTTATTGTAAATAATTGGTTATATTTCCAAATGTATTGCACATCACATGCAATTAATGTAGAAGATTATAGGGAATTAAAACAGACTAGACAGTGTTACTAACATATTTTATTTAGAATAGGTAAGGACTATTACTGTGGCTGTGGTCTTCTAGCGTATCTATGCTTAAATTGTGTAGGTACCTACCTAAATAAGAAATCATAGTCATTTCACTTTCGAATGAAAAAAAAGCAGTTTTTTCGAAAACCGAACATTAGTATCGTAACTCTTTTCCATAAACGCCTTTCTATCCATTTACAAGTACTTTTTGTACCAGTTGATGATTTTTATCTAATACCTAATATATTGTACCTACAAAAACTTGTCCTAGAATACTTAAATACACGTACTTAACTAAGTATATTGTTATGCGTCGAGGGAGATTGAGAACAAAAGAACAATATTTATGTATTTTGTTTACGAAAGTTTGTGAAAATTGTACCCAATTGTAACATTTAGAGATACTTTTTGATTGTGACTATGATTTTTTTGTGTTGTTTAGTATGTTTATCGATGCCACAGTGCCATAATATAGTGTTACATTATGTCAATATTATCAATAGGATCACGCGTCTGGAAATATTGTCTTGCCGTTAATCATGACAATGTAGGTACATACAAATTGTCTATTGAAATATGCCCAATTGTACCGTTTCGTAACGTTAAGTGTGTGAACTTAATCATACAGTCTTCCTTGGCCCTTTTGAAATACACGATATTTGCCAAAAAATGCTGATTGCAGTTTTATTTACTACCTGATCAAGTAACCCAATGCCTTATGTCCGTTATCACTCTTCTCACCAACACTAGGTGACGTAACGTCTAACTATATGCCTCATGCCCGTTATCACTAACACCTAACTCAATGCCTAATTCCTGTTTTTATCAATACTAAGTGACACCTAAATCAATGCCGAATGCCCGTTTTCAGTTAGTTTAAGTGTCACCTAACTGAATGCCTAATTCCGGTTATCACCAACACTAGGGGCCGCATCTACTCGAATACTACCGAATCGCGGCGATTCAACGTATTTCTATACGAAAATATCGCTGCGATTCTCTCGCTCGTGGAGACAGCCCAAAAGAGAGTGTATAGAAAATGTGGCAAGGACGATAATATCGCCGCGAGTCTCTCGCTCGTGGAGGCGGCCCCTCCACGAGCGAGAGACTCGCGGCGATATTATCGTCCTTGCCAGTGACATAAAACCCGATGCCTAATGCCCGTTTTCACAAACCCTAAGTGGCCGCCTCCACGAGCGAGAGAATCGCGACGAGTCCGCGCTTCTATCGTCGTCGGGTCTACACGACTGAGCGATTATTCCGCCAGTGTATCGTCGCGACTCGTAACGGAATTGCCGCGAGTCCGCGACGACTCGTAACGGAATCGCCAAGTTTCCGCGATGAGGCGTTGTGCAATAGTTTTGTTGAAAGAGTTCAGTTAGGGTCCAGACGAGAGTAAAAGACAGGCAACGCAGAAAACATGTGGGCTCGCTGCGAGAGCGCCACGTTCCGTGGCGAACGCGCGGCGCTACGATGACGTTTCGCTCGCACTCAGCCACCCGTCGCCGCGTCGCATCGCCGCGATAACATCGCTGCATCGCCGTGTGTAGATGTCACCGTAAAATTGTCAAATACGTTATATTGTAATATCTCTAGCGATATTGTAAAGTCTCGAATTATTGTCAAATGAACATACTGCTTACAATAAAACGCATTATTTTTCGTGAAATGCATGCGATGGTAGTCAACACACGCGGTGTGGAGAGAAGGAGGGGTTCCCCTTGCCCAGTGGTACCACTCTCATGAAATGATACTGTACCGTTCTTGAGAAATATCGATTATTATGATATTATCGACGCGATTCTCTCGCTCGTGGAGGCGGCCCCTAAGTGTCCTCTGAACTTTGTGCATGAAGTGGATAAATAAGTGACATACCGATCGAGGGTTAGGGTTTGCTTATTATGCAATTATGCTTATGTACAACACACAACACGCAATACAGCTTTAATTGTAATTTTGCGTGCAATAAAGAATATAGAGATTTGTTGTATCTACAGTGTGACCACTTGGTTTGCAGTTCAAAGTGGCGCTGCTTGTCAAGAAAAAGTGCAGCGATATATCAAACTTGATACATTTATTTTAAATCGGTTTTCCCGGAGGCCCTGCTGGGCCTCGATTCTGCTATTACAATAGTGTCAGGGTAGTCTATCATTGATTTCATAATGGTCAAGTTCTGTCAAATTTTGACAAGTTTGTTAATTCTACTATCATAATGGCGCCATTATGACGTTTCAATAGTCACTTCATTGAAAGAAATGTCATGGAATAATAATCTCGTACATGAAATCTGGCATGAATAAATGTTCGCATATAATAGTCGATTTCGAAAACTATTTGTACTAAGGGTTTTATAATAATAAAAATACGACAATGCCATTAAAACACAATTTTATTACGAGACCAATGACCGACCATTGTGAATTTAGCAGATTACGAACTTTAAGCAAAATGACAATGGGATGAGAATGGAATCGTGTTGGAGTGACGAATTTATTTAAATAGTAGAATATTAGAATAGAATAGAATAGAATACTCTTTATTATGTACACCATAAAAATAGAAATACAAATTTTTTTTTTTTTTTTTTTTTTTTATTCTTCCCCGTTGCTATAGAAATCATCATCTTTTTCTTGCCCTTATCCCAATTTATTTGGTGTCGGCGCAGCATGTCTTCTTCTTCCATACTCCTCTATTTTTCGTCATCTCATCAGACGCTTCTTTTCTTTTACTATAGAAATAATTTGTGAAATAGAAATAAAGTTTTGCAGATCGCTGCATGCTGAAATATGTATCAAGTTGGGTTGTTTTTTCGAATAATCTTGGTGCGCGTTGACGCGGGGGCTCTTGCGGGCGACGCCGCGACGGGTTGCAGTGTATCGCTGACCACTCTCACGCACGCGTAAACGTTATTGCTAAGCTCTTAAATTCCCAATCGCTCAAGGTCGTTGGCGTGAGGACCCGCCCTTAATTCGTTTAGACGAATTACGGGATTCGACAAGGATTCGTGTTATGAAAGGCGCAAAGCACAGCGCTGCGAACCACGAACACGCTATGCATGAAATGACGTCATTAGTACGTGCGTGGCTTGCTCGAATAAAGCGCTCACAATGTGAGCCTCACATACATAGCTCAACGCTATGCACGCGGTGCACACTATACAGGAATATTTACCCACGACTATGCAGCGGTGGGCCACGCACGCTAGTTGTGCATAGCTGTGGGCGTCAGGCACGTATACAAAAGGGGGGGGGGGACAGTTGGTATTTATCCCCCCCGAAATCTGACTTATAATAAACAGGACCATAACCACTGCGAAGTACTTAAATTATAGTAGAGTGATTACAGCGATTTTTAAACAGTTCACATCATCATGATTTCAGCCGTAAGACGTCCACTGCTGGACATAGGCCTCCGCCAAGTGTCGCCACAATGACCGGTCCCGTGCGTCTCGCATCCAACGTATTCCCGCAACCTTCACCAGGTCATCGGTCCACCTAGAGGGAGGTCTTCCAACGCATCGTCTTCCGGTTCGCGGTCGCCACTCTAGATTTTTTCGGCCCCATCGGCCATCCGTTCTGCGAGGAATGTGCCCTGCCCACTGCCACTTAAGTTTGGCAATTCTTCAAACTACGTCGCTGACCTTGGTTCTCTTGCGGATGGATGTCTTCATTTCTGATTCGATCACGCAAGGAAACTTCGAGCCCTCTCCAATGCCTTTTGGGTGACTTTTCAAAAAGCCCATTGTGAGCGACCACGTTTCGGTCCCGTATGTAATCACCAGCAACATACACTGGTCATAGACTTTCGTCTTGAGACACTGCGGTAAGTTGAACGAGAAGATACCGCGCAGCTTCCCGAACGCTGCCCAGCCGAGTCGGACTCGACGATCACAGTTCACATAGCCGAGTGCAAATTAGACAAAAAAAAATTGACCCTCTGAATTTTTTTTCATTTATGCAGAGACACTTTTCCTAAATATATCTAGATGTTTCATATGGATGTATTTGTCATTCATTACACAAGACTTACGTAACTGGCGCCATGTACAATAAGTACACCGTGCACCGCTACCAAGCCCGTCGGGTATCGGGATCTTTTGGTGTGATGTTACGATAATGTGCTTGTTCACTATTTGCTGTAGTCAAGACTCAATGCAGTCAACGGCAATGGGTCGATCCGATTTTGTGTTTTTTTTCAGGGTTCATGCTTTTGTAGCACAGTACCCGCGGAATTCCGTTAAATTTAAATGTGTACAAAGTACCGAGTAAAACGGGGTGAATCAGCCTTAAAAGGTGCAATAAAACAGATATTGGCGCAAAAAGATGTTATATTTGCATTTTATTTACAAAACATAAATCTAAGAGTTGGAGTTGGGTCCACGTCTGCGGCCGAACGTCTGCACAACATTCACGAATCTGAAATGAAATAGGACTTTGTAAATACCAATTTAATTTCTTGACATCATGTAACCAAGTCGTATGTGTCATTATTACAATTCAAGATACTCGATAACACACTTTTCATACATGAAAAAGTACTTGAAGCCCCTCCACATGTGAATAGCATGTGCAATGTTAGTGATTAATGATGACGTCAAGTCAAGCTATCAGAAACTATGCTATTATGTGTGCACTATCATTCATTTGGCAAGACCATTAGAAAACTAAAATAAGGTTTGAATCAAGATATGAAGGATCTTTTCTATTGTTTTATCATCATCATTAAAATTTTGATTGTATGATTCTGCAAAAAAACACCAGGGTATTGATATGAACTTGTTGCGAGGGTTTAAAAAGATTCAGGATAAGATTATTAGGATACACAAGCATTTTTAATCTAGCCTAGTGGTGTGACTTTCGGAGTGCCAAGTCACAGGTCTTGAGTTTTCACCTCCTCATTCTCTCATTCTGATTTTTTGGATTCATGTGCGTATTGTTTTATAATAATTATCACTTGCTTCGGTGATGAAAAACATTGTGAGGAAACTAGCCTCATCATCATCATTTCAGCCATAAGACATCCACTGCTGGACATAGGCCTCCCCCAAGTGTCACCACATTGACCGGTCCCTTGCGACTCGCATCCAACGGATTCCCGCATCCTACACCAGGTCATCGGTCCACCTAGTGGGAGGTCTTCCAACGCATCGTCTTCTGGTTAGCGGTCTCCACTCTAGAACTTTCCGGCCCCATCGGCCATCCGTTCTGCGAGCAATGTGACCTGCCCACTGCCACTTAAGTTTGGCAATTCTTCGGGCTACGTCAGTGACCTTGGTTCTCTTGCGGATGTCTTCATTTCTGATTCGATCACGCAAGGAAACTAGCCTGCCTGAGATATTCCTCAACAGCATGTTAAGCCAAGTCACAGGCTCATGGGTGGCATTAAAACTCTGACACCAGGTTACGTGCTAACCACACGAAAGAAGAGAATTAATATTTACCGTCTGTTGTACTGGATCCTACGCTTAGCACGGCCAGTCTTCTTCTTTTTCTTTTGTTGCTTCTCTACTTTGGGGGTCTGACCTTTGACCTTACCTGAAAGCATAATATAAAAATGATTGAATATGGATTAACATTTAAAAATATTTAATAGTCTTGACCGTTTTCGGTTGTGGAAGCCAATCTTAGCAAGTTTAGCCTACGGCATGGTGTACAAGTGTGTGGTGAAGGCTTTTTTAACTCTACTGGGTTGTGGAGGTCAGATAGGCAGTCACTCCATGTGAAATACTGGTATTCAGCTGCATCTGGTTAGACTGGAAGCCGACTCCGACAAATGGATTGCTGGGTCAAACACTCATGAGGAGATTATAACATCATGCCATATCTTCAAAGGGTTAGGCAGAGGACCAGAGGGACCAAAGGGACTATAGTACATATTTTATAACTTTATAGGATACTAACATGTTATGCAAATTTAACATACTGATTCTAACCATTCACATCATAATGTCTAATATCATCGAAGTGTTCTGCCAAGGTATACGACATATTACACCAACATTGCTCCAGTTATGTTTTAATCTCATGTACTATGAAGTAACCCTTTTGCCATCATTTTTCTTAATTGCTGCTTCTAAGAAGTTCCTGATGGCAAATATCCAATAAAATTATGCCCAAATTCAGATAAGAACCCAGGACCTTAAGCTCTTCAGTCATAGAACTATTATTCAAATAGGATTGTACAAATGCGGATGTACTTACCGGCACGAGCCAAGGATCCGTGCACTTTACCACCGAGCAGTGGGATTGTGAGGTCAAGCTCGTTGGATGAGAGCTCTGACACCAGGCAGGCATCTTCAATGGGAGCACCGCAGAGGGACAGAGTCACCTCCTCAGCACCGACCTCGGCAAGGACGAGGATGCGCTCCTGCAAATAGCGCGACAAATTGCTGATCAATACTGATTACCATCGAAAGACTGACATAACCTATAAATTGTTATCTGATGACTAATTTTTCGTTTACGTGTTTGCAAGGAGATTTTATGTAGATTCAATAGGCTCATGATGAACTACAGGTTTTAGCAGTGAGTATTGTGAAACTAGACAGTATAAAAGCAAACACATCAACATGATTATCATACGGTGATGTTTGAATAGTTTGAACACAGAATTTTCGAAATTACCTTGATCTGGCCAATGGTCTCCTGTCCATTGACGTCTAAGACGTGCGTCGACTGTCCTCTGATGTGCAGCTGCATTTTGAGGCCTCTGAAATGGAAACACGATTTTGAACAGCGTGGTCGGCTAGCATGATAACACTGTTCGTCATACTCGACGAGTACGATAAATTTAACACATTGTTATAATTTAGATCAAATTTTGTCACATTTACCAACACTGAAACTTCCTTGTTTTCCAGAAATTCACAAAACTTAATCAAAAATGTGGAATCGTGTAAAATACTAACCTTATCAGCCAAGTCTGACAAGCGAAAGAAACAAAGATGGTGGACGGAAAAGGAAGTGACGCATTGACAATCAACTAAAAGAAATTGAAAATCGACTATAAATGTGTGTTTAAACTAAAGTAGCCCATTCACCTTGTGGATTGAATCATTGAACTACGCAGTCTTCTCCAACACCACGATCACCACTGCCATTATGTAGGTCCTCTATCTACCCCACAGAGTACTTTTATATTGACCTACCCCTCCCCTAGTTTGTTTGAAACGGGCGATAATACGATAAGGATCTGCGACACTTGAGCAAAAACCATCTATGCGTGAAATAAATAAATAAATAAAGAGAAACTTGCGCGACGTGCAACTAGTGAGAACTTCAATTTGTACTTGAAACTTTGAAGGGTTGGGCACATTTGTGTCCACGTCGCGCCTCGTTCGCTATGACAGTCGTGAGTATTATCATCAACATTATCTCTGAAACAGTAGCAATTTCATTGGTTAGTTTCTCAGCTTATTCACTTTGTTGTTTTTGAATAGCTAGCCTTACATACTAATTCAACGAGTGAAAAAACAGAATAAAACATTTGCCGTCTTATTATAAAAACTTCCGTAAGTACCAGGTTTAAACCAGAACTAAAAGGTCTTGGTTTAGTACGGTACTAACGTTAGTTCTTACATTCGTATTACAAATCGTAGACCAACAGAGGACTACTTAGTACCAAAGATAGTCCCTAGTTCAAACATTATCCACAGATTATAAGCAAAAAAATATTTAAACCATTCATTCATTCGTTCAGCGTTCTATGTGCCGCTCCTTTTTACACAATGTTGTTACGTAAATTAAAGAAAAACTATTTTATAAATTGTTATTAAATTTGTAGTGATAAAAATTAAAGCTTTGTTATTTAAAGGTATTTAAATATTTCAACTTGTGTTTTTTTTTAATGCATGTTCACAATTATTTTTAATTGTTCTGGTTTGGAACAACTATCGAGCTAGCACGTATAACGAAGTGAACTTGGTGGCGCGCGTAATTCGAGTAATGTTAACGAAATATCAATGTTACAACTTAAAAGTAAACTCAAGACAAGAAAAACATCAAGATTATTAAAACAAGTAAAGGTACAGTTCTTTGTGGTGAGATCGTGTGTGCATTCGTGGGATAAATCTTCACGTACTAAATCGACAGTCCTTTCGCCAAAACGTTTAGTAAATCTTTAATTATATCGAAAATCTGCGTCAGGCAATTCAAATGGATTTCGTCGCTGACGAACTCTGATGGGTCCCCGGGAACTAGCAAGTATATCCAACACATCCAAATCTTCCATATTAATATCCATTTTTGGTTTTTATCACAAAATAATACTTTCCGAAAGATAATTTGCTAATCTCAAAGTTAAGAATTTGACTGAATTTGACGTTTGACAATTTAGTACCATAGTTAAACTAGGGGTCGCGGTGGTCTAACTTTGGTACCATAGATAGTTCTAGGACTAGCGATAAACTTCGTTTTGTAATAACGTTTTTTCAAGTTCATGGTTTAGACCTAGTACTAAACCCGGTACTATTTTTAAGACCACGTTTTGTAATAAGACGGTTGGTTTTTAAACGTTGGCAAGCATATTGTCCACCCTGAAGCTCGTGATTGGCTGTCGGAAAAAAGCGGCTGACTGTGCCGTGTGATCTGTCTGTCGGATTTTGATGTGATTTCTTTCACGAAAAATGGTTAAATAAAATATATTTACCGGCATAATTCGGAGCTACTTCGTTGATTATTTAACATGCTGTCGCGGCTGGTCAGTCAGGTTTTGTTTACATTAATACATTTACTTGTGAGTGTACTTGTTGCTGTTCAAAATGTTTATTCCCGATTTCGGATCAAAAAGTGCATTTTACCTCAAGATGAGGTGACGAAAAGTGATATTAGAGTTATATTAAAACACTTGCCAAAAGTTACCAAGAAACTGAAACATTTGGTGATCCTGACGGACACTGAACATCACTCGTTCAGTGATTTGGCTCGCATGGTTATATGGAGCCTTGTAGCCGGGATATCATACGTGAGCTTCTACGATATAACAGGTATTATACTACTGAGTCATATCGACTCGGTCAAGATATTTTATTTATTTAATTTTCAACTGTTACTCAAACCATAACCAACAAAAATCACTACCTACTCATTATTTTAGAAACTAATTAGAATGATCCACGTACAATACTTTCATTTGCAACTTATCCAACATTTTAGTAGATCACAGCCTCATAATTATGATCTATACAATCAGATTAACATTATACATTTGTGTATGGCAACAATGATGAAATATCTAGACAGCAAGTTGTGTTCTGTATCTCCCAGACCAAATAGTATCCCTATAGCCTTTGAGGTGGCACTAAACTGGATAACAATAATTCAAAAATGACTCACAAATGTCTCTTTTTTTCCAGGAGAATTAAAAGAAAATGAAGAAAAGTTATTTCTTGAAGTAGAAAGAAATAAAAAGGGTGTGCCAGGCTGCATAAAATGGTGCAGAAAGCCTGACTTGAATGGCTACACAAATGGGATGCAGGCTCATACCATATACATAAATATCTTCACTAGTAAAGATGGGAAATCCACTGTAGCACAATGTATACGTCAGATAGCTGAAGGTAGAGTAATATGTAGTCGAGAAACTGAGGAATATACTGCACAAGAATTAGGTAATGCTCTAATGTTAATGTACCCTTCCATTCCTGATCCAGAACTAGTTTTATATTCTGGTCCTTTATGTTGTACTTATGGGTTATTGCCATGGCAAATAAGACTCACAGAGTTTATACAACTTTCCAAAGACCATAGTGTAAATATTGACAGCTACCTAGGTGCGTTATATAGATACAATAAATGTGATCAAAGATTTGGTAAGTGAGATTAGGTTTTGCCGCAATGAAAGGCCTAAGTTGACATTATCCATTGGTTATCCATCATGAGTGTATGTGTAAATAGGTGCTTTATTTAAGTGTCAGAATATTATTTAATTTAATTTATAGATAAAGTGATTTTTAAGTTAATATTTTTATCATTGTTCATTAGCCAAGGCCTATGATGTGATTCACAAATAAAATGTATTGTCATCAATATTGAATTGGTATATTACAATAACTATGTTAACTAATGAATTGTATAAATTTTATATACAATATAGTGTACAACATTACAATCAGTGAGCAATAACCTATAGGAATTCATTAAATGTGAACATTTATATTTATAAATTTTAAAGTAAAAAATATATAAACTTGATCAATTTTGATGTTTCATTTAATTTAAGAAGTATGTTCTTGAGATTTATTATTGCACTTTTAAATAACTACCTATATTAAATATTTTTAAAAGTGCATACCTACTAAAAAAAAATATTATAAGGATAATAATAACAGTCTGTATTGTACACATTATAATCATCCTTTTAGGGGGGTACCCTTTTTGATTTCCTAGGGTGTGCCCTAATGACTCAACAGGCATGTCACATTCCCAGTTAACATCAGCATTTATAGTTATCTTACTGATAGTATTCTTGTAAGGCTAAAAAAGACATTCTGGTGGAATACATAACCTCCTCCTTATTTAGAAATGGGTTAAAAAGGACACCCATCGATTTCAGTTGTTCTCAGGAAAAGTAGCAGCATGATAATGATACATCCCTGGGTCTACCTTCATGGCTGTCTTGCTACGATAGTTGAGACTAATCTTGTCACTGGTCAGGACATACATTGGTTTTCTGACAGATTTATACCCAACTAGCTGATACCCGCGGCTTCATATATAATGTGCGCGCGGGCGCACAAATTATATACTTACTAAAACCTCGAGAACCATTCTATCCATTGGTGAAAAGTTGAAAACTGCATTAAAATTGGTGCAGTAGCTTTTGAGTTTATCGCGAACCGACAGACAATATGCGGCGGAGGACTTAGTTTTCTAATATGTGGCAATGGCATACCAAAAATTACCATCAACAATAATGACCTGCATTGACCTTTGACTGCCATGAATAAATTAGCATCATGCCTGGAATCCTTAAATTTTTGAAAAGTGGGTTTTTGCACACTCAGCTTGTGTAGAAAAGTGTGCAGAGGATTTTGGTTGTTCTGTAGTAGGTAGTAAGTCCTTCAATTCAATAGTCTCCACTGGCAAGCGTTATCACATGGACTAGGCATGGGCAAAAAAATCGATATTTTCCCACACAATTATCGATATATGCCTATCGTCGATATTTTTAATCGCGATTTATCGATATTCGATATTTATTTTACAGTATCGAATTCGTATCAATTTCGATTTTTGAAGTGAAACTTCTAATGCGACTTCCAACAAGGTTGCGTTAAACGTTCAACGCTATCATGGAGGGGGTATGAAAACATTGTTGCGTTAAACGTTCAACGCTCCTGGGGAGGGGGAACACATTACGAAGTTTCACTTCTTCCGCGTGGAGGGAGTCCACGCACTATTTTTTTAGCGCAACTTTGGTTTCGTGTTAATGTTATTAGAGACTCCTTGCATATCGTTAACTTTAAAAAATCCTGCCACAATCTCTAACTACTCAGAAGTGCAAACCACGTGACCTAGATTCGCCAAAATGTCTCCTAATGTCCATAACTGAGGACTACTGGTTTGATTCAATTGTATATACTTAGGTAATTGTTTAAAATAAAATGAATATCGCTGGACATTACACACAGCGCCATCTCGTGCCACACTATGCAAGGCTTGTGTCGTGGTTTAGACTCGAGCATTAATAAAAATAGTGTTTTCTTCTATTTTTGTCTATTCTTTTTTACGAAGTTTGAATGCATTGGCAATATGTATGAATAAGCATGCGAAAACTGACGATACCTATATCGATATTTTTCATTCGATAATTATCGATACTTTTAGAAAATATATCGAAACGATAAAAATCGACATTATTTTCACTTGCCCATTCAACAATTCACCCGCGTCCATGTTAGGGAACATGGACACGGGTGAATTGTAGCTTAGCATGTCCTTAGCAGATTGCCCACAGAGCATCTATTTAAGACGGGAAATTGAGATTGCCTTTTTAGGGTTCCTTACAAAAAAAAATACGGAACCCTTAGAGGATCACTCGTGCGTCGTGTCCGTCTGTCACAGCCAATTTGCTCCGAATCTACTGGATCAAATCAGGTGAAAGGAGAAAGCCCATTTTCCCTACATCTTTGGCCCTAACGTTACTTTACGTTATAGTCATGAAATTGGTGTAATTTTTTAGAGAAGGGAAAATCTGATTTAATTCCAATTAAATTGGCAATTGCATTTCTGAGAATTGCTAAGTTAGGTTAGGTTAAAAAACGAGTGGCGAGTGTACACGCGCGCCTCAAAGAGATGTTAGCAGAAAGAAAGGGATCCGCAAGGGCCGAAGCCTGCCGGGGCTGCGGGACTGTTCGAAAGAGATACCGTGGCCCCGAAACATAAAGGGCGAGGAAGGAACATGGATGGGTTTAGTCAGTAAAAGTCTGACACTGCAAGTCAGCGGGACGAGTCCCGCTCTGGGAGAGCGGGACTCGTCCCGCTGACTCGCCATTTGATGATTTCCGATCCGGAAAAAAATGTGGTTAGGTTTGGCCGTCGCGGCCCTCTACACTATACTTATGCAATTTTTTTTCAGTGTTGCTATTGTTTTTTTTTCGTGTTTTTTGTTTTATGATAAAATTACTATAATTTTACAATAAACCAGTGGACTGTAACGCTTAGGCCCAAAAGTGGGCATTCTACTTTGGTAGGATGCTATGGTGTAAACCTGTGACCCAAATACATGTGCAGAGTAAATAAATATTTTCACAAAATAAGGGTCATTTTCGGGGGACAAATTAGGAAATTAAAAAAAAATGCACACCTTACTTTGTCATTTAGCAAGTGAAAGGGCTCAAAGAAATAAGAGGATCTCAAATATATTTTTGTTATTTAATAGAGCCTAACAAAAAAACCAAAATATCGATAACTGCTTGTAGATTACAAGAAAACCTATGAGAATTCTATTAATTGAATAAAAACCTTTGGCATTGTAGGGAACCCTCTCCACGCGAGTCCAACTCGTACTTGGCCGCTTTTTTGCCTCCCTGCCAACCCCTCCGGGAAGGTGTATTTGTAGATGTGTGTTAGAGCAAATTGAGACTGTTCGAAAACGTTCCGGGGCCGGGGACGTATCTACCCCGGCCCCGGAACGTAAAGGGCGAGGAAGGAACATCGATGGGTTTTGGTCAGTAAAAGTCTGACAAAATCAAAATCAAAGCATTTATTTCAAGTAGGCCAGTTACAGGCACTTTTGAATTGTCGAAACAAAAATGAACATTTAAAGTAGCTACAGTCCCAGTCACAAGACATAAAAACTGTGAAAGTACTGTAGTTGCCCATTCCCTAGCGTAGATCTCTATTGAGAAGAACGGGTAAGAAACTCCATGGACACTCTTTTAAATCAAAATATTGTTACATAATCTTGGTTACATCATTCATGTTGAGATGGTATATTATGTGAGAACAATGTAGCAAGATGTGCACGTTAAAAGTGTCCATAGCAAAACAAAAATAAAATACAACTCAAAAACAAAATAATTAATTCAAATAAACCATGGCGACTAAGAGACGACCAGTCACAACTGACAGCGCCCGTTCACGAACATGACGCATGGATCAGCACCATTCAGCTCAACCATTTTGAAGGGAACTGAATGGTCCGACACATGCGCCACCATCAGCGAGACATTTGAGAGAGCATGACATACTCTCAACCGCCAGGGCACATTCAAGTCAAGAACTGCCGTAGGTTTCCAGTGAATGATAGCTTACTAGTACATAGTACTCACACAATATAGGCTATGCCATTATATAATACTAACATTGAATCTATACAATGCAAAGATAAGTTTGTACAATCTTCAGCAGCTCCAACAATACCATTTAATGCTATCAATTTTTGGGCCCCTGTCCATGTGGAGCAGGACTAGCATTAAGCCAAGCATTTTTATCAGCGATATAATCGCACTCACACACGAGCGGGAGAAGTTATTTGATGATTTCCCATCCTAACAAAAAAAAGGCATTGTCCATATTCCTAAGCATGTTATAAGGCAACTAGGTCTTGTCCTAACATCTGCAACCAGCTAGATACGATTAGAAAAATGAATCGCAAAATATATACTAATAATTATTAAAACATTGGTTTGTTTAGCAAGTAGTGGCAAGCACATATATGTGCATTAGATTTTGAGTTCGATTATTAGGTCGCCAGGTATTACTAGGTTTTCCATTATGGTTTAGTCAGGAGCAGCTTGGCCACATTTGTGCCCAGTGTAGATAGCAGTAGGCGCAGTAGGCGTCTCCCCTGTTACTATTACATATTACATTGGACTTGAATATAACTGGCGAAATGCCAAACTAATCATCATCATCAGCCTATAATGTTCCCACTGCTGGGACACGGCCTCCTCTCATAGAGAGGGAATGGGCTATAATCCACCACGCGGGCCCAGTGCGGATTGGTAGATGTCACATGTCTTCGAATTTTTGGTTCTAGGACATGCCGGTTTCCTCACGATGTTTTCCTTCACCGTTTTGAGAGCAGCGGTGATGAAATAAATTACACAAAGTAATGCGCCTGTCTGGGTTCGAACCCACGACTTACTGTTCGTAAGTCGGGGCCGCCACCACTGGGCCACCGCTGCTGCCAAACTAATACAATCTGTCAAATTTGTTTAATAGATTTTCAACTTTAATCTCTAAAGCATTAGGTTCAAGATAATATGATGATGACAAGAAATAAAACTCAGTATAAGAGTGAAGTGTTTATTAAAGTAATACGCGAGTAATAGTGCACACTAAAATACTATACACAAGGGACTAATATTTACATCTTGCACGCACTAATTCATTGCTCCCACCTGCAAGAGAAAAATAAAAATAATATATCACAGCCTTAGCTTTTTTGATGTCAGAAATGCATTTGGTACTAAATCAGTTGGTTCAAAAACGTTCAATTGTTATCTTGTAACATGCGATAATAGACGGATCTTATATATATGTATTACGCCTATCTCTACGGATGTAAAAAAACACTTTTATCTTTGAAAATGATTGAACTACGAGACAAACAGTAAAAATGACATAAGTGAAATTGTGTCATCCATAATGTTGATTCAAGTGATTATGCTCATGTATTCTTGCTTATTACTAGTTGTTTGGACTGTATTGTTTGTACTTTGAATTACATATTCATTTTAAATACGTCAATATACGCGTACCTATAACCTTAAATTACAACTATCATATTTATGGTAGACCGCTAATATAACGGCTGATTCACGTTGTCCTATAATACTGCATCAATTTGTTTCGGACGGGTAGAACAGTTTTGACCATGATCGGTGGTAACAATTTACGGCCGAAATTAATATTCAATCCATGATCCAAGATATAAACCGATCGCCGATATATACCAATCTGTGGATCGATCTCCAAACCGCGTCCCAATAACGAAAAATGACGATCCTGCTGTCGCTCAATCCGCAGATATCTTGAAATCCTTTCCCTCTTCGTCATTCCGTTGTACGCAAAATTTATAAAATTAAACATGGTTCGTTTGTTACTAATAAAAAGCTTAAATAGACTTTACAATTTTGCTTGTTTTATGTAATTTTAATACATATATATATTAACCGAAAACGTAACAATTCCATTAATACGAACAGATTTGTGATAAAATGTATAACGTGTTTGTTTAGTAAGTAAAAAGGAATGTCACGATACGGCTAAAGATATGACGCGTTTTTTTTTCTTGATTATCTGTGGCGTGGTACCTATTTCTTGTTGTCAAACAAGCGAAAAGTCGCCACCAAATTTTAATTTTGTAAAAACAATTATTTTGGTTGGTTTTTTTGGATCTATTTGCAACTTACCTTGATGAGGTTACACGAACGAGGGGCATTATTTCAGTCAAAAGTAAATTTACCGCCAATTTTGACAACCTAACCCTAAAGGTAAACTCTGCATCATCCAGACTTTGTATGTAGGTAGTTCACCCTTTTAATTCTTCGCGAAGAAGCGCGTTGCCGTCGTATTTCTTCACCAGCGTCACTTTCAGTACTTACCTATCATCCCAATAATTATGCCAGAACTTGAGAATATTGAAAGCGCCATTTTTCAAATGAAATCCGTGAATTGAATCTGCTATCCTCGGAAATTCTAAGATTAAAATTTGGATTGTTTACACCGATCAAAACAAACGTCAAAATCAACAGATATGTTATTGGCACACTCAAACTGTCATTTTGGAACAGAGGGCTATCTGTAGTTTATGATCCGTCCTCTCAAAGATCGATTGTTTGAAAAGATTGCTTTTGCTATCCGCGGATCGTTTTTAGCTACACTTTACTACATATCTGGATTGAATTTTCGATCTTTAATCTAGAGATATTGGATTAGATTGGTTATTAATTTCGGCCGTTAGAATATGAGAATACATTTCTGACATCATCCTATTTTCCATAGACAATGTTAGTAAGAGGTCGAGGTAGACTTGTTTGTTTTAGTACTAATTAGCATTGCTATATATAACAATTAATAATTATAATACCCTTAATACTAATTATTGCATTATATTTATTTTTTAGCACTTAACTTTTGTTATTCATTTGTTTAATGTTGTTATTATTATTTTGTCTATGTCGAACACACAAGTTTACAAGATAGATAAAAGTACAACCTGCTGCATGTGTAACCTGATGTTCACCGACGGTGGCGGGAGTGACTGCCGCTGCGCGATCGACGCCGGTCGTAGTCCCTAGACCGCTCATACCTATCGTACTTGTCGTAGTCTCGGCCCGACCTGTCGTAAGACCGGTCGCGCTTGGAGCTGTCCCTGTCGTATGACCTCTTGTCCCTCTTGCGCGAACGTTCTTCGGATCGGTCCCGCGATGACTTCTTGCGCCCCGAGCGCGATTCGTAGCTGATCGAACGCGACCTCTTTGTACGTTTTCTTGGACGATCCTCTTCGGAGTCGTCCCTGTATTTGTGTTTGTCGTAGTCCCTACTCCTAGAAGACTTGTGTCTGTCGTGGTAGTCATCTTTCTTCTTGGACCTAAGCTTGTCGGATCTCTCGTAGTCGTCGTAGTACTTAGATTTGGAGTAACTTCTGTCGCCTGACTTGTGAGACTTGTCTTTTCGATGTTTTTCTTTCTTTGATTTTCTGCGAGATCCACTTGAACTGGACCCCCTGCGTTTGTGTTTCTTAGATTTAGTTTGGATGATGGTGTCTTGTTCAGTCTCTGAGGAGGTTTGGCTCGAGCTGGATGAGGAATCGTCTTCAGAGTCGCTGGTGGATGAAGAGCTTTCTTTATGGTTGTTAGGTTTACTGGACGATTTAGTATAGGGACTGGGGGTGCGATCCCTCTTACTCGACTTCTTAGGTTTCTCCTCTATAATGGTATCCAACTTCCTGACACCATCGACCTTATCAGATTTATGGCTACTCCTCTTGTCCCTGGAGAGGCGCCGTTCAGGTAACTTGTCCGGGGTGACTCTATCAGGCGGTGGCGTCGCAGAAGATCCTATAAGGATAATGTTATGTTGTTGCATCAATATAATCTTAGCATTTCTTCTCAATTAGTATAAGAATAGGAAACCTACATGATGGAGACTATGTAGGTTTAACCATTCGATTCTAGTCTCATTTTACATATTTGCGAAAGGGCCACATAAATACATAGTACTAACGTGAACGGCGCGGTCTCTCGGGTGTGACGTTGTTGGGTGTGGTGGGTTCGTCGTTGGCCTCCCTCGCCTCTGCGCGCCGCACCTCCGCCTCGATCTCCCGCGAAGTGCGCTCGAAGTCCAACCTCTTGCGTTTTATGATGTCCTGGTAATATCGTTTAGAGTTATAATATACATCAGACATTTTGATAAAACTCTGATTTTACATCAGAAAAAATAAAGAAAATACACTATTTGCGGTAAAAATCACAGTTACAATGTCTTTCTTTATTCTTCATTTTTTTGTGTCTAACCTAACCAAGTGAATATCTAGAATGGGTTGCTAACTTGAAGCCAACAATCGTTAGCAGTCACCCTTGCACAATAGACACCACTACGCAGTCATTCTTATTTTCGTAGATTATTTGCATAGCATACAGCCTAAGACGTTTCCACGACTGAAATGTTCCTTGACTGGGACACAATAGGTAGGCACCATACAGGTACCTTAATTTTTTCAGGCATTTTAATTCCGTCACCGTTTTGAAAGCAGAGATAATGAAATAAATTACACGCCTTCCTGGGTTCATGATGTCCGCGACCAACGACGCGTCAGTCGTGGCCGTGACCACAGAGCTACACTGCTCTAGAATTAGAATTATTTAATGTAATTCAATTTTTGAATTGTAACTATTACCCACATTCAATTTACCGTTACAAGTATTTCCAACTTGCTCATTATCAGTTCAATGTTAATTACTATCGATTGTCAATTACCATACAATGTACCTAGTATTCGTCACACGCAACGTAAGGTCATCCGTTTAGCTATCGAGAATCCGTATCGTTATCAAATAATAAGTGACATCACAGTTATCAAAAATAACAGCGACTGACGAAAATAGATTTGGTGACTGGATTTAGAACCCGGAAAGAGTTTTGTATTAGTATCAGCTAATAATGTCCCCACTGCGGGTGGGGGGGCCACAGGCCCTCTATCTGTGACAAGAGATGGGTCTTAATGCCCATAAATCTATACTATAATAATAAACTGTAGAGTTTGTTTGTTTGGTTGAACGCACTAATCTCAGGAACTACTGGATGGAATTGAAAAATCTTTTTGAGTTGTATAGTCCATTTACCGAGCAAGGTTATAGGCTATATAACGTCACGCTACGACTAATAGGAGTGGAGTATAACCTAGGAAAATTTGTGCCTATTTGGAGTTTTTTCTCTCTTATGTGACGCAGACGAAGTTTACGCAACTTGGTCAGCTTGTAATTGATAAATTGGAGCTGGAGCCCTGAGACAGCTAGAAGGGGTCGCGGCAGACCGACGAGAAGATGGCGCCTTGGATCGCTTTCTCGAGAGTCTAATAAATATATACGTTTTCTTTCTTTCTTTCATAATTTACCATGCAGCTCCTTGTGGTTTAGTGGAAGTCGTCTTCGATTCTTAAATATTTATGCATTTTTTTCACCAAATGTGGTTAACTATGAAGGTCCCGAGTGGGATCAAATAAAACAGTCTTGAAAGACGTTAATGTATGTTCTCTCACCGCACTTTGAACTTGGCATTAATAATTAATCTTTTCCTAACAATATGAGCTAAGACCGTATTTATCGAATATGTAATTGCAACATGTGGCGGTCCCGTGAAAATGTCAGACGCGATAAACTATGTTTCTAAATACTTCAAGGGGCCGCGCCGGCGGAGCATGCGTTTTTCATACAAACGTAATACTAAAATAGTATGTACTCTTAAGGTAATGTGTATATATTTCGATTAGATTACAGAATATCTATGTTCCCAAATAAATATTTTGAAAGGACATTGATATAAAAACGAGACATGAGGAATTTGAAAATTTCTATACAAAAAATATTTTTCTCATAACTCTTGTTTAAATCAGTGTACATTCAAAATCTTTGTTTGGGAACCTATTATTCTGTAATCCAATCAAAATAAATACACACTACCTAAAGAATATGTTTGATTTACAAATTATTTTGGTATTACGTTTGTATGAACTTCGCATACTCCGCAGGCCTCTTAAGTACCATGAATACTGTAGGTAATTACAATGTTGCGTTACGGAAAGAGACTAGTACGAGTGTACGAGAGACAGAGAAGACGATTATACACAAGTAACATTAAATTAAAAATTTAAAAAAACCCCGACACACGTTTGGGGTCATAATTTCACAAGCCCTTTCATTTGATACCCATATTGAGGGAGTTGTGAAAAAAACCTTATTCACAATTTTGTGGTGGCGGCCATCTTGGATTTGAAATTTATTATAGGGTATAGTATTCCACTAGTCTTGCCCTTTCATTTGACACCCATGAGGGAGTTGTAGAATAAATATGTAAAACGCCATTTTGTGGCGGCTGCCATCTTTATCTGATTTTTATCAAACATAGCTAAGAACACTCCCGACTAATTCACCTTTCAAACAAAAAAAAAAACAAAATCAAAATCAGTTCATCCGTTCGGGAGCTACGATGCCACAGACACACACAGACACGTAAAACATAACGCCCCGTCGTTTTTGCGTCGGGGGCTATAAAAGTTTTTGATATAACTTGATGTGATATTCATGGCCGAACACTGGACATTTTATGCACTCAGAATAATGAGTGGTTACCAGTGATGGTGGTTACGATCGAGAGTAAGGGAGAGAACAGCCAACCAGTGAGGAAGTGCCTTGCGCATATGTATTAAAAGCGAAAAAGACCTCCCCTTGCTTTGGTTCGGACGAGGCAAATACGCGATACGACCCCGCGTCGTATACGGGGTGGGAGGGACATCTATCCACAAACGGTATTCAGTACATGATTTAACCCATGCAGTTAGAATTTTTTAGAAAAATATTGAAATTTATTAGATTTTATTTTGCTACCTAAGTGCAATAACTACCCGGTGAAAATGTATGGAACAGCTTTCTTTCTTATGAAATTTCGATTTTGGTTTGGAACCATGTACTGAATACGTGGTACTGTTTTTATGTCGATATCCCTCCCACTCTGTATACATGAACAGAAAGTGCCTGACCGGCTAGAGGCAATATCACGTCGAGAAGTGAGATAATTATAAATATAGTAATCTCACCTGCAGCTGTTGATCAGAGACGTCATTTTGTTCATCGTCTTCGCTGTCGTCGCTGCTACTCTCGTACGCGCCCAGCCCTGCACACACACACACACAACAATAGTATCCACCCAAAATCACACACTCGACAGAAGAATGACGTAAGATATATCGATTCCACCTACTACTTCATACGCTTTAGAAGACAAACATGTTTGTGTATGCATCCATTTTGTTCAGTCCAATAGACGTAAATTAAAACATCGCATCTATAGAAAACTAGTAGCTAAAGTTGTTTTTTTATAGACACAGATTTTTGAAATTAATAAAACAAATCACACAAACAGTAAACAAAGTTCCTTAAATAAATCATTTACATAAAAATATTTTTACATAAATGTTTAATAATATGTAGGTATAACATCTATAATAAATTCTGTTTGTTTCTTACCAATTATCCATTAAAAACAATGTATTTAAACATTGTTAGATACAATGTATTGCCAATTAGGTCAACACTAAAATACTAATTATGATGCAGGGCTGCTGAAATGAGAAACTTGAGTAACATACATGGCGGTTCAGAACAAACTTTCAACATTTTTGATAGTTTTTCTGCGAAATAAGGAGAAAAACCACCATTTATGTTTTGGACGGAAATATCTGGCAAACTATTTTGTAGAATTGGCTGAATCGATGATTGATTTATTTTGTTCTACATCATTAAATTCAATGTCCAAGTGAATACAATGTGTTTTACATGCACAAGTGTTGTGAGTTGTTTGCGAGATATTTGCGGTCGGTCGGCGTTAGGAAGGCAACTCACCGAGCCCACTTGCGATAGCGGCCAGTGCCTTCGACTTGCTCGCCTTCATGGCGTTGAGGCGCGACGCTTTTACCATATAAATAAAACCAACATTAATCACACACACCACATGTATTCAATTGTCAACAGGCAACATCTGAAATAAGACTTTATTAGCGATGATTTGCAACACATTTTTGCACAACACAATTTTTTCTTCTTCACATAAGAAGTATCGATACGAGACGGTATAGTCACAGAGTCAGTACGCGATAGTTTCTGGTACAAAGTAATGTCTTGACGGAGACCGTCGGTCCGTTTGGGTTAAGCTTAGATGAGTGGAAATACCTTGTAGGGCGGTATATCGGGCCAATTCTTCCTGGCTCACCGTTAGGATCTCCTGGTCCGTCACCTCAAGGAGGATTTCTGTGAGGGAGCGACGGACTGCAAGCATCTGGGGATAGTTCGGACTATTAACATGAAATACTTTACCACAAAACCTGGCATAGCTTAATCAGCCTGTAATGTTCCCACCGCTGGGACACAGGCCTCTTCTCTTTGAATGTGAGTCGGCAAACCTACTTATTTAGATGACCTAAAAGAAGAAGGAAAATTGTTACAATTTTACCTTCTCTTAAATATAGGGTGACTAGCAACTAATTACCAGTCACGATATATATTATTTGTGTGTCAACGAATTCTGGTTAGGTAATAGATGATTTGATACGGTCAACAAAATAAGATGAGGTGATTCTTCGATGAGACGATTAATAAAACATTCTAGTTTAACCAATAAACTGCTGAATACTAGTATTATTTTAATAACTCAGAGTCAGTCAGACAGAGAGTGAAAATCGTGCTTCCCCAATCCAGTTCTGGGACTTAGGCTTCTGATAACCCATAACGATCGCCAAAGATCTACAAATGCAGCCATGACCGTGGCTGGGACTGAACCAACCTCTCAAACTGCTTTCCGAGGCACTGCCGCCCGCGAAAATTGTGATAGCTTATAGCTTATTATGATAGCTTTAGCAAACACTCTAACAAAATATCAAATTTTTAGCTTTTGCTTTAACTGACCATTTTTAAAGTAAAATATTGGTATACTTACCACTTCTTGCATGATTTCCTCTCTGCTCCTCTTGACGAGAGGCGCCAGCTCCTCCTCCTCCCTGGAGGGCCTCTCCCGCGCTTCGTCCACAAGCTCCTCCTTCACAGGACTCGACGACGGTGGCTCCTCCTTTTCTGCCTCTTCTCCTTCCGAGTCCGATTCCTGAGACAATAATAAGATGTCAAATAGTTGAACAATATTTATGACAGCTATTTTACTGATGGTTATGCAGTATCTTTGTAGTCCATCCATACAGGGGCGCGTCTAGAGCAATCAACTGGGTATACATTCAGATTTCGAGATGCTACTGAGAAATTCCTGTAGGAAAACCCCAATAACGAACTAAATGTAAACATCAGTTTTGAACTCTTCAATTCCTTGACATAAATAAAAATAATACCAGCCTATTACTGTCCCACAGCTGGACAAAGGGCTCTTCTTAACAGAGAAGGCACGAGTATTGATCACTTCGCTTGCTCAAGACAACCGAACTTCAGACTCGACATTTATATATTAGCAACTAGCTGATGCCCGCGACTTTGCCCGCCCGCAAGTTATATACTAAAACCTTCCTCTTGAATCACTCTATCTATTAAAAAAAACCGCATCAAAATCCGTTGCGTAGTTTTGAAGATCTAAGCATACATAGGGACAGACAGACGCGGCGGGCGACTTAGTTTTATAATATGTAGTGATTTTGTATTGTATACCGGGCTGGTATCCGCAACTCCACGTCCAAGGAGCGTATTTTGCGTACGGGATATTAGCAATGTTAGCAACTACACAAAGAAAATATCAATAAAATCTATTTCCATACATTTAACAGTCTGGCGCCTGGTTTTAGTTCTAATCTTATTGTAACTCCAGTTAATCTCTAGATTAGAGCACGCCAACTAAGAATGTCGTCAGCTAAGAATATCTGCCAACACTTCCTGAAATATTAATGGGCCGGCTCGTTATTCAAATTGTTTGCCATTTGACATACATTCCAATTCGCATGCATATTTGTTATGCCTGTAAGTAAACTATGGCAAGACTTAAATACTTGTAAATTACAGTGTGCCAAACCTGTTTTGATGTTGTTTTAGACATTCATTAACCCATTTAAGTATTTTGGTCACCTTTGTATGTTTACAACTTGCTTAAACGAAGATACCAAGTGTTTTACACAAGGTTACGCGGGGTTAAAGATTTTGCTCACGATAGAGCAATACAAAACAGTAAGTAGATCGTATAACAAGGGAGCAAAATAATACTTTTACGGCGATGGATACTAAAATAGAATCCTGAGCGTAGCGAGGGATTCAGAAAAATATTTTTGCTCTCGAGTCATAGTCTCTTTTTCATATCTATGAGAAAATAATATGTCTCCCGGGATTTCGTAGATATTAAGTTTTGTATGACGTTATTAACTTCTATTTTTATTGTTTCAGGAGTTAATGCACTATCACTACCAGAACTCGACGTAGAACTCATTTTTTTTTTGCAAAAAACAATAAAGTCCGTACCGATTACAAGAACAAGGAAGTAAATCGCACGATTTTGTTTTTATTTTTTAGTTACCAGTTATTTACACAATTTGCGTTCTATTTCAATGAACGATTCATGTTCCAAATTCATATCTCGTTACTGCCCGCTAAAAAGTCTAGTGGAGAAAAGAGCTACTTTTACTGCTTATAGACGAACAAACCGACACTTTTCGAATAGAAGGTATGAAGATGACATTCGATCTCTACTTGGTAGGTGACCCTTATCTAAGCAACCTCACCGAGAGTTTGGTGGCTAAAGTTGACTGATATAATTATAACTACTGTACTTATTTTCAGTCAAATGCGTACAAGCGATACTACCTCCAACCTCCTTTAATTTTCAAAGGATGGGCAATGAAAACCACACATCGTATGACATGCACTGTAAAAAATACATTGTCACATTGAGAATAGATTTTAATCATAAAATATCTGTCAAACTGGATGCAGCTGAACATTAATATTGCACATGGAGTGTATGTCATCTGTACTCCACAACAGTAATACGATAAACCCTTGCTAAGACTGGTTGACAGAGTTTCAGGCACTTCTAACGACTGTTAAAGATCTAAAAATGACAGCTGGGCCCAAAGGCTTAACGTGGCACTGACGATCTTGGTACGTGATTGTGGGTCACACATCCAAGTACCAACCTAGGCCAGTGCGGCTTAACCTAAAGATCTACTATTATTATTTAGCCAAGAGATCCGCGACGCGATCACCAATTTGATTAAATTGTGGTGATATTTGAGTAAATTCGTTTTTTATTAAATATTTTAACAGCAACTCCGAGAAGAAACAGCCGAAACAAACTCAGAGGTCACAGTCTCTAAGAACAACAAGAAGACAAGTATCTAAAAGACAAGTTCAGACATAATCTAAATCTTGGTAAAGTAACATAAGGCTTGCAGATTAAAATCAATATCAGATGGACAAAAAGTGGGATTCGTTAATCCCACTTAGTAGCAGTACTTAAAAGTCGATTGTATTTTGGACCAGTTTTTTATAATACTAACGAATTTGCTCTTAGGCGGCAACACAGGCTGTCCTCCAGCCTCAGCTTTCATTCTTTCTAATTCTTCTTCCTCTAATCTCTTCTTTTCCTTCTCCGCTTCTTCTCTCGCTTTCAGCTCTTGTTCACGTTCTATCGCCTTCTGTTTCTCACGTTCCATTTTTTCTAATCCTGGAAATAAAAAATAAAAGAGTTTTAATTATGATTCAGTACCTGGGCGACCAAACTCTGCTTGGATGAAAATAGAGAAAACAAATTTTCCTAGATATAAGACCTAGATTGATCGACTTTTCCCTGTCGTAAACCACATGGGGGATTACAGGGGTTTTAGAGCAACTTTCATCGAAATAGAAAAATCCGTATTCGAGAACGTGATTACAAATATTACTCTAATAGTATAGGACTATGACTCAGTTTTGAGTACTACACAAAAACTGTTCATCTGTAAGTAGAATACTTATGCCTTGTCTTGATGATCTAATGCTAGCAAGCGCGCAAAAGCTGGACAAACCCTTCAGGGCCCATCAGGGCCCATCAGGCGTGATGTTTATGCTAGTTAATATAGACATCCTTGGTGCCAAGGAGGTTTTATTAACCAGGGGTTACTGCTTAAAAAAAGTTTTTAAATGCTGTACCTTCTCTAATCCAAGCCGGTAACTGTCTTCGCTTAGCTGCGTCAATTGTAGATGATGTAGCCATAGCTGTAGGCATAACTATCGGCTCTATCACGGGCGGTATCACAGGAGGTTTTTCTCTGTAATATTAAAAAAATATTAATGGGATTTAAATTTAAATTGAATTGATTTCAATAAAAAGGATAAGGTAAGGAACGACTTAAGTAAATTAAGTTTGCACCAGTTACAGTAACGTTGAAAAGTTGAACATGTAATGAGGAGGGACGAATCGCATGCGACTAAAAGGGTGATCAACGTAATAGGCTTGTGTCCTAAAAAAAACTAATTAGTCCGTCAGTAAGATTATAAAAAAATATTTGACACGTATTTTTTCTTTTGTTACGTAAACCAAAATTGACGAAGATACGACGCTTTTAAAATTCGCAATACGTCACGCCGTGCTATAGTTTTAGTGCGTTGTGACGTCATGAGCCCCCACTCCTGAGTTTTGATACGTTTTATCTTTGTCAGTATTCATTGATTTACAAAAACAAAAAATACGTGTCCATTACTTTCCAATACTCTAACTGACGGACTAATTAGATTGGTAATTTATCGATGGTGGAAACTAGCCTATTGTGGGTAGATGGAGTGGGAGAGGAAGGCCAGGGAAACGATATGGATTGAGTGAGGAATGATAAAAAAATAAAATAAAACTAATAACGTGGGACAACGACAGGAAGATAAGGATTTACAATCGTCTAATTGGTCCCTATTAGTATTTAGTTTCTAGCCATGCAGGGCTTGTAATGGAGGCTATTATACTGCACTTCCATCAAATGTACTCATTCCATATTCCAACATCATCTGTTGTCAATCATGCCACCTTATTTTGGTAAATCAATGACAGCAGCGAGCATAATTGGCAACAGATTTACCTGGTAAATATATGGCCTTGGAGTTTTAGAACCGAGTAGGTTCATGCCTACTAAAAGAACTAGTCGGCTTTTGCGCATTATAAAGCGCGGAAAAAATAAATTAAGTCATAGTCTCGTAATAATTCATGACACAAATATTTTATTTTATTTCTTAAAAAGTGTATTGAAAACCGTCGTTTGATACACGTGGACATTTGTTATTTCAGTTCTCGGCTCAAAAACACCCTCGCCTACGGCTCGTGTGTTAATACCGCCTCGACCTACAATAACAAATTTTCTCCACTTGTATCAAAATGTACTATTGTATCATATTGCTCCTAGATCATAAAGACGACAAGTTCCATGATTAGAACCTCTTGTTGACTTAGTTTTCTCTGTCACGCCTCATCTGCAAGGTCGAACCTCAAACGTTTTGTTTTTTATTGAATGCTAACTAGGCTTTACGTCATGGTCTTATGACAAAAATAATTGTATTCTATGTTTAAATGATCTACTTATTATTTTAAGACTGACGTCATACAATCAGGAGTTGTAGAGAACCTTGAATTCTCTTATATGCGTAGATAGTGCAAACACTATTTGAGAGATCATCACTCACATCTTAATCTCTACAGCTACGATCAATGTTTAGGCTTTTTATCTACACTAATATTATAAAGAGGAAAACTTTGTTTGTTTGTTTGTTTGGTTGTAATGAATAGGCTTAAAAACTACTGGACCGTTTTTAAAAATTCTTTCACCATTCGAAAGCTACATTATCCACGAGTAATCTACACTAATATTATAAAGAGGAAAACTTTGTTTGTTTGTTTGTTTGGTTGTAATGAATAGGCTTAAAAACTACTGGACCGTTTTTAAAAATTCTTTCACCATTCGAAAGCTACATTATCCACGAGTAACATAGGATATATTTTATCCCCGTACTCCCACGGGAACGGGAACTATGCGGGTGAAACCGCGGGACGTCCGCTAGTAGATAGTAAAGAGGCAGTCTTCATACAAATTCAATCAATGATAAAATATTTTAAGTTTAAAGTCAACTGCTGGACGTGTGAAAAATAATGTGCGATTTCGTACTAAAATCCGGGATTTAGCAGATTTGGAGCCGTTCTTGCCGGTCATATTGGCCGTAGAACCGATGACCGTTAGGGTAGCTGTGCACAGTCACGTCTAATAATATGTAAACACTTAAGATTTTTTTAAATTGTGTTTCTCCTAATGTACTGAGTAAAATTTTATGTTATTACGTACATAGTATTCTGGAACTCATATTTTTATGAAAAAGATCCAATCTCCTAGTTACAATCGTTATATCTCGCGAAAATAGCTATAATATTAAGGAAAGTGTATACATATTATTAGACGTGACTGTACTTGAGTCCACTCAAGTACACGGCTACCCCAACGGTCACGGACCGCCCCAACGGTCGGACCGCGAGTCGGCAAACGTAAGGTTTGGTGGAGTGACGATCTGCGCAGGGTGGCGATAGCAACTGGATGAACGTTGCTGAGAATCGACTTGAATGGCCTTTTTTTTTCGGATGGGAAATCTTTAAATCATCATCATCAGCCTATATAATGATCCCCCACTGCTGGGACAAGGCCTCCTCTCAATGAGAGGGAATGGGCTATAATCTACCACGCGGGCCCAGTGCGGATTGGTAGATGTCACATGTCTTCGAATTTTTGGTTCTAGGACATGCCGGTTTCCTCACGGTGTGAATCTTTAAATGACTACTCCCAATCTGGGCGGAGCGCGAGGGAGTGTCAGACTTTTACTGACTAAAAACCATCTATGTTTCTTCCTCGCCCTTTACGTTCCAGGGCCACGGTATCTCATTCGAACAGTCCCGCAGCAGGCTTCGGCCAATGCCCCTTCATTTTGCTGACATCTCCTTGAGGCGCGCGTGGAACACAAACGCGCCGTCGACACGGCCTATCGTCATAAGACGGACGGACGGCGAGCTAGCTCACCGTCCACAGGCCCGGACTTGAGTGGCCTGCGATTGAGGAGGCCTATGTCCAACAGTGGACTGCTGTCGACTGACGATGATCCGCGATGGAGCACCATATTTTCAAGGTCTTAAACGTTAATTTTAGAGTGGCATGCTTGTTTACCTTTGTGACCTGGAACTTCTGGAAGGTTTATGTTCTCTGTTCTTGCTTTTTGAGCGTCTGTCTCGACTGGAACTACTGCTCCTGCTGTTGGCCTGTTCCACCTGGGGAGCCGTCCAGTAGCCATGCTGGAATGTTGGTGCTGGGGTGCCCGTCGTATAACTGTGGTGTTTGGATGTTATTAGAGTTTGTTTTTGATCGTAGGAGAATTAAAACCCTACAAGACTGTCTCCTTGGTTGGGTACTGATAGCAAACAACTTTTACTATAGGGCCAAAACTGAAACGCGAACAAAAATCAGCTGTTCAGTACATTTTTCGGAAGCCATTGTGAAATCAACAGAACATATTCTGATTCATAGTAGAAATGTACCCAAAATGAATATTTAATTATGCTTTGCTAGGCTTGTGAAAAGAGTAGTAGAACACAGTTGCAGTTCATAACAAAATATGTATATCATTGGTCAACCTTGGCATTTAGATATTGTTTTACATTCCGTGCAGAATAGTATTTTATTAACCGTCTGAAGTTTCATTCAATTTCAATTTGCACGGAAAATAAGTGTAAAGATGGTAGCTTTTACAGATGCACATAATTCGAAGTGAACTACTAAAACATTGTGATTGGAAGACGTATTCCTGTAAATAATGTCGTATTTATAATTTCAAAGTCCTTTTCACCTGTTGTAGTCTAACCAATGTAAAACGGTAAACGGGACTTACTACTACCATGAGTCGGGGGCCTGGGATTCTTCTTCGCGCGAACCCTCATCGCCCGCCCCATAACTCACATTATCCAATAAATTAAGCCCTATCTATTCGGTTCTGCGACAAGGTCTTCTAAGCTTTGAGCCGACAGGGATAAATGTTTGTGTAAGTACGTCAAAGTCGGCTTCGAATATTATCCGTTTAGATTTAAATAGACATATCCGGTCCGGTCATAGAGCCGTCTGGATTTTGTCCGGCCAGATGACAACATCTGCCCCGTTTTTGCCGGTATCATTAATACTTGACTTTTATAAAAAAAAGATTCAAAGACTATTGCATATTTCCAGCTTTTCGATAGTTTTTTTCTGTTAAGAAATTGTATCCCAAGCTAAGAATGAGTTCTGACGACCTTGACTCTGATTTGTATTTAAAGATATTGAATCAAAGCAGTTTTCGAAGTTATGATTTCCAATACAAACCGTGTTAGATAAACGGCGTCGAAATTCCCCCCCCCCCCCCCCCCCTTCACAAGCCAACCCTTTCTGAATAATTAAGTACTGCAGTATAACAATCGATTTTATTCGTTACAAATTGATGCAGAAGTTGTACCTCATCCATATTCCGAGGGGAAGACTTGTATTCATACAGCTGTTTAGCATAATATTGCTGGCTGGATACCTATTGACCTATTTGTTTGGATTTGATGTTATTTGGTGGAATTGGAAGAACCGTAAATCTAATTTAAAGATGAATGCCAGATAGCAACCAGAGGATTAATAAAAACATGTTTTGATTTAAAACCAGAGGTTTAATAAAAACGTGTTTTTTTTGCATTTCTAGGTAGCATTGACTGGCCTTGAGAGTGCATAGCAATCAAAGAAAGCAGTTGGTCAGTATAATTTATTTTGACTTTCACATTCCAAATTCATATAGAAGAGCTTGTCCAGCCAAGAACAAAAACAGTGACAAGGAAACTCAAGGACAATACGTAAAACATAATTAAAATAATCACATACTTAGGTTTCCTTATTCCTGGTTTTTTTGAATGTGTCTAATAATCCAGCTTCAAGTTCTAATATGTACCTACTTGTACTTACTAATTGTAAATACTTGAGATTGTAATAAACTGCAGGGGAATTATCTGATGTCAGTTTTGATAAACCTCTTTTATTAACTAGAGCAGTGGTCATTGTACTGAAATATACACAACAGCATTGTATGGTTCAATACAGGTTTGGAAATGAATGAATTCATACATTCAACTGGAATAAATTACTTTGATGACCTCAAAAGGCATACAAGGCATTTAACAATAGATTTCATATTGGGAGTGGTTCAATAAAAGATTTAGCTTTCTATCCAAATAGACCCAATCTTGTTTCACGTTAATGCTTTCTGATTTCAAGGGCAAGTATTACAGTCTAAAGAAGATCTCCTTGTTAAGGAGTTTCTTCATTGCGCAATTTGGTGTTATGGCCTCAGTATTGTTAATAATGCTGTCTTACCGATGGCAGATACTTGCAATACTCATTGTTAACACATTCATTGAAAGAGTACACAATACAGACGAATCATCAGTAAGGAGATGTGTACAACACTAACTAGCAGATGGACCTGACTGCTTTAGAATTTTTTGTAGGATATCAAACATCACTACTATTATCCCTTGGGATAAAAAGTATCCTTAGAGGGACTTCTGATACTATACCAGCCTGCTTAGCATGACCACCAGAGAAACGAGAGAGACTCGACAAATCTTTTGTTCATCTGTCATTGAATCAACAAAATGACAGATGAACAAAAGGTTTGTCAACTCTCTGTTGTGTCTGCAGTGGTCATGCTATGTGGGCAGGTACTCTACCTGTATGCGAAATCTATTTGAAATTCATGTAGCTGTTAAACTATTAAAAGTATAATTCCAAGTTACTTTTGAATATGTATGAAGTT
Organism: Xestia ashworthii; assembly: GCA_950022955.1. Taxonomy (NCBI): domain Eukaryota; kingdom Metazoa; phylum Arthropoda; class Insecta; order Lepidoptera; family Noctuidae; genus Xestia; species Xestia ashworthii. The sequence goes on along the minus strand of OX465559.1, from coordinate 7,291,914 downwards.
ACAATTAAAAAACAAATAACTAAGTGAAGTTTGCTAAATAGTAATAATATTTAATGAGCGTTGGTAAAATATGTTAAAGTAAGTTCCTAATGTGATTTCTCTAAAGTAAGTTGAAGATGATGATCTTACCCAGGCATCGGAGCAGCTGAGTCTGGTGACACGGTGTACCCATCAATAGGTGGCATGCCAGGATCTGGAGGAATTTTGGGCTCACCAGGTCCTGAGCCTGACCACCCCCAACCTTAGAAGATAACATTGTTGTAGATATTGTAATAAATGTGTGTGTGTATCAAACTGCTGACCCAAGTCTAGTCTAGACGCTGACAAATGAATGTGATGAAGTCTTTGATCAGTGTCTGGTATCCACGGACAGTCTGCAATTTGTCTATATTGGTTTGACTTGTCCTTGTTTGAAAGATTTTAATACCTATATTAGGCCTATGGGCCTTATTATTGATAAAAATCATAACAGTGCATCCAGTGTGAATGCTACTGCTTGTTATTTTCCCATATTATATTAAAATTTAGATTCTGTATTGAAATACAGAATCTAAATTTTAGGCTCTGGGATATCTGGGACGTCTGGAGACAAAAAAAACAGCATGTTTTAAGGAATAACAATCTAGAGGACAAAGGGACACATATGCACAAACAATTATTACTTTCAGTTCATAGTAAGTTCTGGGTTAGACTGAAATCATAGTGATGGTTTGTGCGTTAATGTCCTTGCTACCCTGCTACTTTAGTGCCTTGATTATAGGGTGAAAATACGTGCAGTGCCTTCTTTTTGCTAAAATAGTGATTTAAACTAAAGACTGCAGTAAAAGGAAATCATAGCTTGACCTCATTTGTAGCAGATCAGTGTTTCAGTTTCTAAGTATGGGCATAACTGAAGCTTCTGAGGTTTACTGAGAAATTGCTGATGGTATGATGTTTGTATTAGCGTTATTATATTGTTTTATACACTACAAGATTATGATGAGTGTCAAAACTTAATGCACTGATTGAAAGTGCTACCATACCCCACTGGTTCCAAGATCCTCCCCATGAGTTTGTTGAAGAGTTCCACTCAGCGCCGGCCGGCCCATCTGAGTTGTTATCCGGGTTTTCAACCTCCATGGGCGCTTCGCCCTCTTCTTCCGCGGGCCTCAAAGCAGGCGGCGGCGGCGCGGCCACGATCGCCGCCGCTTCCTTCATAGCAATCCATTGTTGAGCTAATGCAGCCCAGTCTACGTGACTAGTATCAACATTTTGATACGCAGTGGGATTCAAAGCCCATTGCGTGGGATACGCAGTATTTGCGGCATCTCTACCGGAGTACATGGTTCATAAATTACGTCAAATTACACAATAACCAGTAACCCTTTCAGGCTTTCATAGCACTAGAAACACTAAACACGTTGTAGGAAATGTTTGGTTTATAAATTAGACTAATTATGCTAAATTCACAAAAAAAAATCATTTCAGAATCATCCGTCTGCAGCACATTTTTAATAGACTAAACATTTGTTTTTTTTTTTCAAATTGTTGTCATTGGTTGTCTATGATAAAATTATTTTACCTTGGCAAGTTTTTGTTTGTCATTTGATGGTTTTTTTTAAACATGATAATAAAATTATGTATTCTACAATAAAATTATTATTCTTCATGATATAATTAAATGCAAAATTCTTACAATAATTGCAATTTGTAAAAATTTGGAGCATTTCTGCCATCTAGTGATTCAAGTACCTATAATATACAGATGGTTTTAAATAAATGTCAATAGATGGCTCTGTATTAAACAAGGTAAACTTGTTTCGCTATTCGGCAAAAGATGGCGCTATACTAAACTAACGTATTTCTGAAAATTTTCAGTCCCATTTTTGTTCTGAAAATGCAGAGCTATTTCTAGACTACTTGATATCTTTCAATGTAATAATTGTAACTACCGCCTATCTGTATTTGGTTTCAGAAAGGCATTTCTTTGTGGGTGAACGTAACTCATATAACTTCGGATGTTATTAAGCCCGGATATTTTCAAAATAATTATTCTTATTGGAAAATAATGTCAAGACTGTCGTCTTGTTTGTCAGGTATTGCAGAAGAGGTAATGAGTGTATCTAATGTGCGATTATAACAAGCAACACCTTGGTTCGTTAAATCTAGATCAGTTTTGTAATCGTAGTCTACTTACAACATAATTTTGATAACGGCACGAAGTGGTAATTGTTGTGTACCTACATCGTTAACAAGGTGATTACTTGTAACTATAGAGGAAAGGTTTAAAATAATTGTCCCAAAATAATATTTAAAATTAATTTATTATTCGTCATTATTATTTATATTATACATTTACAAACATTTGCAACCATCCATCACATGTGCATCAAACCACTTACACAATTTGTCCACAGGCTTACATATAAAATTAAATTTAGACAGTGAACTCTCTGTGAACACTCTTGGAGTGTAACACCGCGACCTACGCGTGTCACCGAACACTTCACTACTTCAATCACTTACATAACGCAAGTCTTTTTATTTTTATTACACTAAATTAACTTAACGCTAATAAAGGTTCTTCCGCATCATGTTTTTGGCTGACGAATTTTGAATTAGTTTTCTTCCATTGCTCCTTTTTGTTTAACATTTTCTGTTTCGTCGCTTCCAATTTTGATTTGGCTTTTGATAACTTTGGTGCGCTAGTCGTTTTGTCGATACGCTCTAGTGTCTCGATAATGTTCTTAGGTTTCGATAATACTCTTCTTGTCTCCTCACTTATTTCGTCCATCGTCGAGTTCTTGTTCGCGTAAACGACGACGTAGTGCGAGTAGGCGGAGTTAGAAGGAGTGTTGATATCTGCGAAATCTCTGAAATTGGCGAATTGGTCCTGGTTGTAATTCGGCCTGGGGTTAGCTATATAACCTAGTTCGTACGAGGGTCTGCCGTGACCGTTGTTGTAGTAGGAATTGTATCCATCGCCAAATTCGTCTTCATCGTTTTGGGCGAAGAATGTTCCACCTCTGATGATTCCAAAGTTTCCTGAGCCGAGCAAACTGGAGCTCGCTTCGACGAGTGGAGCTGCAGTGGGAGTGCTCTGTTTACCAAAGTTATCCACGTTTCTGTTATTATTATAGCCTCCGAACAGGGGATAGTTCAACAGAGATCTGTAAGAGTTTGGTCTTTGACTGTAAGCAGCTTCTTGGTTATTGTATCCGAGTCTAAAGTTGTTTTGCTGGCGTGGTTCGAAGAGGTTTGCGAACGTTGGGAAGAATGTCTGTGAGCCTCCGACGAGCTCTATGGAGTGGTCAGTGTGGTCATCTGATGCTGCTGCTTCAGGTTCTTGGTAATGTTGTGCGAGACCAGGGGGTGGCGCCACGGCCTCTGGCATGATTTCTGATGATTCTGCATCGAGGTCTTTTGTGTCATCTGAAACAAACAAAAGTATTTGCATGGGAATTTGTATCGAAGTTCTTAGTTTAACTTATCACAAGTAACACAAAATATCCCGTTGAGAGCCCGTCTGAGAAAGACTGAGGCGTATCATTATGACTCGGCTTAGTTAGGACCTAAGCTCAACGAGAAGTTACGGGAATGTTTCCTGGATTATGTAAGAAGTGGAGCTCATATTACCGATAAACTACTATTACTTCACCTTGATCGATCAGTTTCAATTTATATAAGTAACGATATCCAAATAATATTCATGATAGATATTTCTTTATCTGATATTGAACACCTCTCTATTACATATTCAGGTAGCTAAGAAATATGTAAATTTTGTGGGCGTAGAAAAAGCGATTGACGTTGTATAGTAACATGTTCTTGTGACAATGTACGCTAATAGTCTGTGACGTTTTAATAAAGAAATCTGCTGCCTTATTCAGCAGATTTACATGGTTCCTGCTTGAATAAATTTAATTACCCACTGTATAATAGAATGCAATTGATTCTATGAAGGTTTCTGTGAGAAGCCGGATTTGAGCCCGTATTTGGAAGGTAAGTATTACATTCAACTTTGTCTGTTTTGGTATAGTTCTTATCTTTACGTTTATGCTGTGCTGAAATAGTTTCCTGCGCAACGTTTCAACATTTGTCTAGCTTTTTCCCAACATTGTTGAGGTCGGCTTTCAGTCTTAATTAGATGTGGCTGATTATTATTATTTTGATAATAATGTCTGTTGTTTTGTGAATGTTGAAATGTTTGAATGTTGTCTGGTGTTTTTATTTTCAGAGCCGCTGCAACTCATTTACTGGGCCGCACGTTCCGGTTAATCTTGTTGTAAAAGTTTCGAGCTTCTGGATTCTCGTAACCTTTATCATCAGATCTTTGTCATGGGTATGACAACCGTGACTGACAGTTTAATTTGCTCCAAGACATGATCTTCATGTAAAATGACATTCTTTTTCACCGGTTAGAACAAGTCAGCGAGCAAACAGGATAACGTCGGATTCAGAACAGCTTGTTCGATTATGTCATTCATAGCTACTGCTTATTCAAATGTTAACATATCAAAAGGGATTTATAGTTCGCACTCTACTCTATTCAATTCTATTGACTATTCATAAGAGAAATTCACAATCGGCTCAACATTGTGACACATTGTTAAACAATATGTAAGTAAAAGCGTTTTATGGTTGCGACACGCAACTAATACTCGCAGCTTATAACGATCGAATTGCTGGGACAAAAGCTTCCACTCTTGAGAAAAAGTACGCCATGGTCCACAAAACGGGTCCAGTACTAGTCGGTGTCATCACCATTATAATCATAGAAATTACTACTGATGATCATGAACACTACAACCATCCTACAATCAGCAATCGAAAAAGTTAGTGGGGGCATTATGGAACAATTTAAAGAATGGCATTATGAAAAGAGTGCCTATGATTTAAATTCAAACCTAATTTAGAGAGCCCTCTGATTAAGGATCTAACATCAAAATGCTGATGATGATCGCTCTCCAAACGTAAATAAACATGGACATTGCAATGCATAGGTAATGACGGAACAAAATGATCGTGGGTAAAAGCAATCCGGCAATGTATGGAAATATATTCGAGCGGAGTGGTAGTGTTGCAATAATTTGCTTTAATGGCGCCTCTAGTTACGCGCCATTACGTGTCGTATTGATGTGGTCAGTGGTCAGATGGCTGTCGTATGTGTAATGTTGGATAAGTCTTGCACTTGTTAAGTTGTTATAGTTTACGACGTCTAAACTATAGTCTCTCTATTCCTAACATGTGGTTCAGGGTTTTCTTCGTTTACTTATAGGCCTTCTTTTAAGTCTTTTAGATGTTCGCACTGTCTATTTTTTTTGTCTTATCTTTTCACTACATCGCCTCTAACAAATGCATCGGAAATATTATACGAGTATGGCTTGCAGTATACTTTGTGTCTTCTTTTGAGTCTTCTACACCATAGCCAGTTTCTCTTATTTAACACTTATAACATTTAGAATTATAACATCCTCATCGTCATTGGTAACTCCTCTAAAACTTTGAGTTAAGTAATCATCAGTAAGTTCGGAAGATCTCAGGCTTTAATAAATAGTTAAGCAGTCCAATAATTGCTTCATTCACACGATCTTTACATAAAAGGCATGTTGACACAAACCGAAGCCATATATGGTACTAACATGGTGCTTGACAGGTAGTAATCTATTGTCTATACAATTATCATTTCCTTTAGTTTCTTCCTAAAGGTTCAATTTTTTTTGTATAGGAGTTTATTTCCCTAGTTTCCAATTCCTGAATTACTCTTTATGTTTTGACGAGCAGTTTTTAACATCTTTGTCTACTGTTGATTATTTTAAATCCGTTGTTTGTTTATCCCCAACAGATCATTAATACAATGTGCTATTACAGGGTTTGTGTTGTTAATTAACTCTTGAATTGTTACACGTGTTACGATCGTTACGAGTACGTTCTTTGAACTAATATCAATAAGTATGTGTCGCATTAATTTGTCATTAGCGTCTTATTACGTATGATTACATGTCTAGTCGTCTGCATAGTGTTTTCCTGTACATCGACGGCGGGTCTACATTGCTTTTTATCTAGATTATTATTAATATCTTACTTATATCTTTAGTCAGATTTACTGCTATTTTTTCAAAGACAAAATTCCCCACTCTCTCTTTAGTTTCAATATTTACACATGTAGTACAGTACACATCAGCATACAGCAGCCCGTTCTGCCACAACCTAACCAATTGGACAATATTAAATCTACCAAGGCCTGGTGGAGTCAAACTGTGGCCGAGTGGCGTCCAAGGAATGGAAGGAGAAATTTTAGCCGTCTCCGGTGGCGAGATAGGCAGGCGACATTGTTGCCATTGCAGGAGTCAGGAGTGTCCTGGATGATTCTGGCACATGAGCGTGGAGCTTGGCATAAGCAAAGAGAGGCTTATACCCAGCAGTGGGTCGGGCTGTGGATGATGATGATGAGTTTGTGTCGAGAAAAGATGAAGGCTGAGAAAATCCTCACCAAGCTCTTGAGTTGAACTTAACTGCGAACTAACGACTTATTTACCTTTTGCAAGAAAAACGATATATGCAGGAGTCCTGTTTGTAGCTTTATTTTCCCTATTTTAATCCATACCTATATAAATGAGTATATGTCGCAATAATTCGCCATTAGCGTCTAGTTACGTATGATTACATGTCTGGTTGTCCGTGTTGCGGTTTCCTGTAGTGTAGATCAAGTGTGAGACATGACCACCTTGTATGCAACTATGTGCTCTCTAATAGATGCAATTTTGGAGTGTATTTTATTTATTATTGCTATTGTATTCAATACTCCTTTATTTGGTGAATGGACGGATGGAGAATTGGCATCTAATATATTTTTTATATGTTAAAAATAGTTATTTGTTATACAAGAGTGCAAAGTTGTTTTTTAACCGCGTGCTCAATTTTGATGACCGAGCAAGCGAAAGATTCTAAAATTGAGTCACGAGCGAAGCGAGTGATTCAAAACTTAGAATCTTGAGCGTTAGCGAGGGAATCAAAAAAGCTCGAGGTGAAAAATCTTTGCACTCGAGTGCAACACGTAACTTTTCACCCCACCTCAGCGAGGAAATGAATAAACGCAAAAAAAAAGTGCGCATTGTTAACAAATGCAGTTAATTCTGTTGGCGTCAAATAAACTCCCTTGTTATTACTCCCTCCTTATTATTATTAACATGACGTGAAAAGAAAATGGCGCGCGCGAAACATATTAAAAAAGGTAAGTACACCAAAAAGGTTCCGAGTCTGAGTTCTTAAGAAAAAAAAAAAAAAAATGTATGATAAATTCGGCATACATAACTGAAAGGATTCATACTCCGACATTGTTTCCTTAAATAAATAAATATTGTTTTCCAATATGAGTATCTTTTTATCTCGTATAATAAACAAAATCCTAAGTAAATAAAGATTTGCATTAATTTAAAACGTGTTGTTTTAGCATTCATTTATGTATTTATACTTCCCGCATTAATATTACCTACTACCTTACTCAGATGTTGCATACCGAGATGCAGTTCGGTAACCTTTGCTTTTTTATCATGCGAACAAAATTTGGTTCCTTCATTTCACTCTTCGGCCTAACCTTTTCCCAACGACGATGGGGTCGGTTTCCACTGCTTTCAGTATAACGGATGCAACCGAATATCAGAATTTTACATGAAGCGATTAGCTGTCTGACCCCCATAGCTGCACAAGTGTACCGCAGTTATTGGGTATCACAAAGTGATGTATATGTTTATCACTTTATCTAAGACCACCAATTTTGACATCTGTGATTCTCTTGTAAATTATAAAAAAAAACTCAAAAAAATTTCCATTCCAATTATTAGGTATGTAATTATTTTATTCTTTTAAAATTAATTTATTTCTATGTGTCCAATTTTGTTATGTTTTGATTTTAATTTTGTCATTTTCCAATTGCTGCTTTGGCATTGTTACCAAATGTGTTTTGATTATAACTCTGATTTTACTTTTTGTTAGCTTAGGTTATACTTTTTGTTATGCATGCTGTGGTCTCCTGTAAGTGAAGGAGTACACCTAGGTACGTTATACTTTTGTCGTCGATTATTTATCTCATGTGTTTGTGTATATCCTTTGTTGGAGTTCCTTAATAAATAAGATTGGTTAGCTACTAAAGTAAAATGTTGGTCCCTTCAATAGCCAAAATTGGTCATAAATACATATACCCATCTATAGCTCAAATAGAGAAACCAGTAAGTGAAAACCGAGCTGTTACATCACATGCAGGTACCTTGGTCCACCAGTTTGTGGTTTGCGGTCTCGGCTTCGTGTTTCCTACTAAAAACTATTTCTCGTTCCAATTGGAATGAAATCGAATGGAACTGAAGATTGTGTTACGAGTTTGCGACCCCAGATTAATCGAGCGCACGTAATCAGGATGGTTTTGTTGATGTCGACATAAGGTAAGGGGAGAATGAACATTGGAAATTCATTGAATATTCTCTTGCTGGAAAGTGAAAAACGACGAAGTTATTAGTAAGTATAGAGAAAATAGTTTAGTTAATAAGGCCTTGTTAAGAATTTTGCAATCCTACAAGAACTCAGTTTTCGTCAATCGAAATCTATAAACTACCCAATTAGTTAAAAATATATATTTATGCACTGGTTTACAGCATCCATGTATTAATTGGAAGCCAATTTGTAGGCTATATTTAATTAAGTATTTGTTCGTGATTTGGTTGCGTTTAAATATTGATATTGGCATGCAATACACGCAAATTTATTAATAAACGGTACATCACTATTAAAAAAAAACAATTTGCCGTCTGATTGAAACCTCTTTACATCATATGTTTGCAACACAAGATTTTACATATTACGTGTTTCAAAATAATCGACGTTCATGCCAGTAACCTCTAACCCGGCCTACTAACATAGGTGTTCCAAAAACAAATATTTTTCAAAGGAAAAGAACATTTTGTTTTGCAATTGTGTCGTGGGTCATAGAGAAAGTGTCGGTTGACACAGGGGTAAGTTGTGCCAGCACTAATTGAAGTAAACAATAATGGCGATGGTGAAATGGTACGTGACGTGCCTGAATTTGATGAGATACTTAATTGTAAGTATTTAAGTTGCACTTTTAGTAAGACTTTGTAATAAAATTAATAGATGCTGTAGACTCATCAACATTTGCTGGATTCTTGTCCATTTTATTATATTGCTCCATTTATGTGACTTATCAGAAATGATTGCCATTCTTTTTTGTATATTTTTTTTATTTCTCTGATAAGTTTTTTTGGGGTCGAGGAAAACAGGAAAGCCACGCTGCCAAGATGGTCATAGTCATGATAGCCTATTTCTTAAAATTCGACAGCAAGGATGCTCTTCCCGCTTCTTTTCGGCCATATTTAGAAAATTAGATCAGGATTGCTTGATCGTTTCCATTTTGATTGTTACATGACAAGTAATTTTATAATAGTACATTATTTATACGTAAACTCATAAAAATAAATATTTCCGCAAAAGGGAAGTTAAACGTTGGGGGTATCCAAAGGTATTGACAAATGTTTACAACTTATGAGTTTCTGTTCTACGCATATGTCCCAGAAAGCCACGTGCTTCGTTGTTATTGAATACGGTTGCTTCTTCAAACCCGCATGGTCTAGTACACAAGTGGCAATTGCTTTCCCAGAGCTTGTAAGTAAATGACGTTCAATAAGATCAGTATCTTTTCGAATCCTTATCGTTGATAAAATGTGGTTTAGTTACGGCCCTTAGTTTTCGAAGTCTACCCCTAGGGTAATTGTTGAATAAAAAGAAAGTTTATTTAAGGAAAACCGGAACATTAACGATCAAGTTTGTAAGTCAAAATATTTCTTCACATTACAATTTGAAACTAGATCTTACTCATGCAAGTATTCCCAGCATTTAGATAATACAACCATAAACAAACTTGTTAGAGAAAGCTAGAGAACTTGACCAAAAAAGTTGGAATTGACCGCATTATCTAGTAACCTTCCTACGCTTTAATGATATGCATCTTTATTGCTATTATGACATAAGACACATAACTGTATGTTTACGCATTTGGACTTGAAATATTCTTTTTTTAAATGATGGAGCATTATGTTATAATGATGACAGTTACCGATTTGCTATGTGATAACAGTTACAGGTTAAAAAGGTGATCATGCAAATATTTTTGGTGTTCCTATTTCAAAATATGTTGATGGTCTACTGTTTCGTACATCTTTATTAGGCTCTAGGTTGTATTGCAACAGGGTTCAAAATCTAACCTGACATGTAGCACTGTTATTTTTTATAATTTCATAATAAGCGATTTTTAATGATATAGTTTATCTAAGATATTCAAAGAGATCACTGATTTATAGTGCCAAACGTGGCATGAAGAAACTTCAGTCGTCCATGTTTGTAAGGCAAACTTTGTGCAGGCTTTCTGGGACAGTCTTTAATTAGTCAAGTTTCAAAGAGAGGTACCACTATATTTCACTCAGCTTAAGTGGGAACCGGTCCTGCGATTCTCCATTATAAATGTATTCCCCTTTAGGTATTCTTCCTGAATAATGCCTCTAGACTAGAGCAATCATTTTTAAGCAAGGTTTACTGTAGACGCGTCCCTGTCATGGCCTTTTTTACAGAAACTAATAAGGAAAGAAAATAGTTCGCGACGGCAATAGTTTCTACAAATAATACCTATTTTGGAATTCTTAGCAGGGTCTGTTCTCTCTTAATGATTAATTTCCCAAACGTCATTGATGTAATCAGCACCCCAGTTAGCAGTTCAAGATTATAATCAGATAATAATAATGATGTAATCAATCTATTGTGTGTTCATTTCATCTAAATTGGACTGTTTTGATAACCTATACCATTGACCCCCATTCTTTAACCGTTGCTTAACACCAATCTGCCAATGAGATTGACGTCCCAAATCAATAATATCAATTGGTGTCAGTATACAATAATGATTTGGAGTATTCTTATGATACGGATTGACGGATCATTTGTTTGATATTCGAGTCGTAGTTTAGATGGAATTTTAGCTACTGGAGTTTCGGTTGCGTAAGGGCTACCGCACACTACAGACAAGACTGTCTTGAGACAGACTTGCCTCATAAAGACAAGTCTGTCTCAAAACTGTTTTGTCTTGGGCACATCGCACACCTGAGACGAAACTGTTTGGTCTACTATAGGGCATGCTCCCGGGAAATTCCGGTACCGAAAATCCCGGGTATTTTTTTAACAATCTGGTAACTGGCAACTTTATTTTTTTTCAATATAAAGTAAAAAGTCATATTCGTGCTTGCGTTATCGCAGGCTGCGGTGGGGGAGCGGGGGGGCAAACGTAAGCAGCGTAAACGTCCACCTAGAACCATTGTTGGATGGAATAAAATTGTGAGCGACAGTCACGGGGCGGCCAGGGCGAGTTTTCGGGAATGGCTATTGTGTGGTAGTCCCACTACTGGTGTTATGTTTGCTAAAATGTGTGAAACCAGAAAAATATTTAAATCGCGGTTAAAATGGTGTCAGAACCATCAAAACCAGTTAAAAATGGATGTTCTGGCAGCTAAACATAGCACGAAGGATTTCAAGGGGTTCTGGAAAAGTACCAACCGTTTGAGGATTCGCCCTGGTCTTCCCGTGAGTGTTGACGGGACGAGTGATTTGAAAGGTATAGCCGATAAATTTAAAAACAACTTTATTGTAAGGTCACCGTTCGGATCATCCTCGTCACTACGGGTGGGGGGGGTGAGTGGGGAATGTGTTGATACCAGGATTTCAGCCAGGGATGTATCAATGGCGTTAAAATTAATTTCCCATGGGAAATCTCCTGGTCATGACGGATTGGTTGTGGAACATATTCAGCATGCTGGGCCTCATATGTGCAGGGTGTTGGCTATGTTCTACAACTTTTGTATTTCACATTCATACCTGCCGGCTGACATGCTGAGGACTATCGTAGTGCCTGTAGTAAAAAACAAAGCAGGGGATTTGTCGGATGTATCTAACTACAGACCAATTTCTCTAGCTACAATAGTTGCAAAAGTGTTTGACAGCATTCTTAATACACAATTAAATAAATACATAAAGTTACACGATAATCAGTTCGGGTTTCGGCCGGGACTGTCTACAGAAGCTGCAATATTGTGTTTTAAGAGTGCTGTTAGATACTACACCGAGAGAAAAACACCTGTATACGCTTGCTTCCTCGACCTTTCCAAAGCCTTTGACCTGGTCTCATATGATATCTTGTGGAATAAGATGAGATCATCCCAGATACCGTTTGAACTTATTAACATCTTTAAGTATTGGTACGGGAACCAAGTGAACAACGTGAAGTGGGCGGGCACGTTGTCGGACCCATATAGGTTGGAATGTGGGGTGAGGCAGGGGGGGTTGAGCTCTCCCTCCATTTTTAACCTGTATGTGAATGGACTGATCGAGACGCTCAGCGAGCAACATGTCGGTTGTCACATAGATGGCGTCTGTTTCAATAACATCAGCTACGCGGACGATATGGTGCTGCTGAGCGCCTCGGTCTGTGGACTTAGGAGGCTGATGAGTATATGTGAGGATTACGCAGCTGATCACGGGCTGCGGTATAATGTGAAGAAGAGTCAGTGCATGGTTTTTCAGGGTGGGTCTAAGAAAGTGCGAGAAATACCACCCATAAAGCTGAATGGCTCACCCTTGGTAAGGGTGGACATATTTAAGTACTTAGGACATTTCGTGACGCCTACCTTGAAAGATGATGCGGACATTGAGCGGGAGCGAAGGGCGCTGTCGGTCAGAGCGAACATGGTTATCCGCAGGTTTGCGCGTTGCTCTATAGATGTTAAATTAACGCTTTTTAGAGCCTACTGCACTAATCTGTACACGTGCAATTTGTGGACTGACTATACGCAAAAGTCGTACAGCGCCCTTCGTGTGCAGTTCAACAACGCGTTCAGGATGATGTTGGCGCTCCCCCGCTATTGCAGTGCTTCGACTATGTTTGCAGAAGCGCGCGTGGATTGCTTCCACGCCACTATGCGCAAGAGAAGCACGTCGCTGGTGCGGCGAGTGCGGGGGAGCGCTAACAGTATGCTGGCCGCGCTCGCGGGAAGGCTTGATTGCTCCGTTATCTCCCACTGTTGCATGCGACATGTGGTGGGCTGATGCGACTGATTTTAATATGTAATTTTATTTTTAAATTGATTATGATTATTTTTTATTAGTATTTTTATTTGGTTTTTAATTTTTAATGTGTATTTAATTTGGTTGAATTAAGTAGATGAAATTGTTATAAATTGAAAAATATTGTGTATGTAATGTGACTGTGAATTTGTGTGATTTCTATATGAGTCTGTGATACTCGAATTAAAATGATTTTATTTTTTTTTTATTTTATTTATTTATATTAAATAAACTACTTTTTTTACAATAATGGTAAAACGAAACATTTTTAATCGAAAATTATTATCATTACCGAGAGTAAAAACTATTCAACGATGTAAATAAGGGGTCAATTATAAGAAATGTAAGTTGAGTTTTGATTTGTTTCATTTATTGCATTCATCATCATCATTTCAGCCGAAAGACGTCCATTTGAGGATATAGGCCTCCCTCAAGTGTCACCACATTGACCGGTCCCATGCGACTCGCATCCAGCGGATTAAATTAAAAGACCTATTTGCAAAATAAACATCTTATCATTTGATAAAAAAAAAAACGAAAAACTCGGGTACCCGGTTTTGGACAAAAAAACCCGAAACCGAAAACCCGGGTTTGATAATTAGCCACTTTTCGATGCCCTATCGCTAGACTGTTTTGTCGTAGATGTGCGCGCCCGCGTACATCCAAAAGGGAAGCCGACAATCGGTAGTCAGACTTGTCGCTGTGCAGTTTTTGTAGGTATGAGACAGTTTTGTCTGCAAGACGTTTTGTCTCAAGTGTGCGCATCTTCATATATTTTGTATAGCGAAAGTCTGTCTCAAGACAGTCTTGTCTGTAGTGTGCGGTAGCCCTAAGTGTTTTCAATCTGTTTAATTGCACTTATACAATATAGGTAGGTAAGTACATACATTTATTGGTTCAAATTTTTCAGAAATTCTAGCCCTAGTACACTAAATACAGTTTTTTAAAAGTGAGGCAGAAGTTGAGTTTCTCAAAGGGAACTTTAGAAAAACTTTGATTCTGATCCGTAGAAATTCTCTCTGATTACTGTAAAATCTTTAATTTTCAAATGCAGTTGATAAGTTAGATTCGCTTTTTGTATGATTATACATTATTTGCAAAAGTATAAACAAAGCATTATGATTCACGATTTAAATACCGAATATGCATGCCAATTCCATATTCAAATACTCATCGATTGATGAAATCACGCATGGAGTGCAGTGAACCAAGGCACGGTCATTCATTCTCGGGTCATTTAATGATCATGATTTGACCTTACACGTCCGAATAAAATAGAGACCGTAAAATAAACTATTACTAAACGTATAATCAAGAACATCAATATTAGTTTGTAGTACTAACGGATTTTTTTTTGTTTTTAATTTGGGGCAAAGGTTGATAGACGTTCGGCTTAGTCATATAGTAGTGGGATCTCCTCTTGCATCGATAGAACCTTTTTATTATGAGGAAAATTATTGTTATTTTTTTTTCTTTTTTTTTTTTTCTTTATTTATTTAGGGACATTTATAATCGCAATGCGTATGTCAGTATTGTTATTTTTATGTGCCGTTACTTTCAAGAGCGATGATGTATTTGCGAAATGATAGAAGTGTCTTACTTTTTCTTAGAAGCACATAAAAAAACTGCATTGTTTTAAACTCCATGTACGTTTTAAAAGATTAAAGGGAGAGAATGCACCTATATGCTACAACTTTTAAAATTGTGTTAATTTATTGACATAATTAATCAGCTTTAACTTTCAAGTCAAGAATACACGTGTTATAACAATGTGAAAGCTTACAGCGAAGCTCTCTATCTTGTTTCGTGCACCGATTCTATAAATCAAGATTATAAAATTGATGTTCCACCTTAACGAATACAATAAAGAATTCAAATTACAATTGAGCAATGTTTAATTTCACCACACCATATTTTGTGAATGCAAGGCACACGCAATTTTTTGGTGCAGAATGATTAAATTGCCCCGATTATAACTTCGTGGGTTATGGATAAAAGAAGTACGAAACATCTTAGTACGTACTTGCGACATTGCGATCATCATCCTTACAAGTACGTTATTAAAAGTGATAATTATTTGCAGTAAGATTGTGATTCACACAATATTGTGCGTGTGTTCATTATAAAAAAATATTACTTTTTATGATTTCTTGATGGAAAACTTTTCTGGTATGATTATTTTTCTTCATGAGCCTATTGTTTTAGTTGTTTATTGCCGCTGTTGGTTTTTATTACTATTATTATTAATTTTACTCAGTCGCAATAACATGTTATCATGAGCACAATCTCATGAATCTCATGATAACATGTTTGTTATCATTAACAAACATGTTATCATGAGCACAATCACGTGTTTAAGTATCGTACACTAATTACCAGTCACCCTATATATTCCTGTTGTAGAAAATTATATCTATTCTGATAATCATGTTTGAGTGATTGTCATAAATGCGAAACTTTGCTTTCGCTTAACTTCGGAACTAAATGACCTACAGACTTACAGCTTACTTGATGACGAAAATTTCTGCGTTTTGGTCTTATCCAGAGGTTCTCAAATAGGGGCCTCAAAATGCGGCAAAATGGTTGCAGTAAAGGATGGAACGGCAGTTTTTGCTTTGCGCTTGACTTGGCGGGGGCACTGCCGTGCCCCCCGATTAGTTTTCTTACGTTTTTGCAATATTCCTTTTACTCTGTATAAGTAGTATGGAAAAATAATGTCATTCATCTACACTAATATTATAAAGAGGAAAGATTTGTATGTTTGTAACGAATAAACTCAAAAACTACTGGACCGATTTGTATAATTCTTTCACCGTTGGAAAGCTACATTCACCCTGAGTAACATAAACTACATTTTATCTCCGTACTCTCACGGGAACGGGAACTACGCGGGTGAAACCGAGTGACGTCCGCTAGTTAGTAATATAATAAAGAACATTTTATAAAGTTCTCACAGCAAGAAATAACAATAAAAGGGTAATTAAAAAACAGTAAGATGACATTCCGTAATTAATTACCTACACAGAGTATGCACACAGTAATGCACAAAGAATATTTTCAAACAATAACATAGAATTATATTTTTACATTTCCGTAATGTACTACATTACCATATAATTGTAATAAATACCTAAAATGACCAGATTACAGCTGTAATGTCATGGAATTTCTATAATTCTAGTATGTAATGACTTCCTTTTGCGAATGTCATTACAATATCATGTTTTCCTGTCAGCCTGAGGTAAACAAATCACTTTGTACATTGTTTCCTTCATTTGTTCACTTATCTAATGGCCATCGGTGATCAATATGCGTAATATTTTATTGTGAAATAATGTTTTACATGTTTTTAATAAGAGGAATAAGAAATAGATACAATGATAAGATCTATAATTTGTTTACCGACTTTTGAAAAAGGAGGAGATTATGTGTTCGGTGCGTAATTTTTAACCGACTTCCAAAAGGAGGAGGTTCTCAATTCGTCGGAACCTTCTTTTTTTAAATAAAAACGACTTCTAAGGACACAAAAAAGTGAAAAATAACTTTAGTTTCAGAAGTCGGTGACAAAAAACTGTCGGTTTTATTTATTGCAAAAAGATTTTTAAAATTTTTTTTTTAAAGAATTGTGTACAGCCTTACGTGATTCTCTTTTCATTTGGTAGAGGAACACTAAGTGTGGTTTATTTTATTGTCTGTGCTGGCCATAGGTAGAGCTTATTATGGTTGTGAATTACGATTTTCTTTTTACCAGTTTTAGGGTAACTTCATTTACTGTCCTTACTCAATGCAGATTAAAAACAAAACCTTGTAACCTTTTAAATAAAATTTACATACTTGTAAGCACGAGAAAAGCTTTTTACAACGTTTATAACGATATCATTTAATTCAGTCAGTATTCATCTGAGTGTTAAAACAAGGGCTCTCAAGACATCAAAGGATGAAAAGCACTTGTGCAAGTGAATGTACGTTTGCGAACGCATCTGCACTCATCTGTACAAGCGTTACTATATGGAGCGTGACATCGATTTGGTACATATGCGTACTCCGGTTATGTGACAAATGACAACATGTGACATGTGCGTGACGATACGCTTTGATTTATGTAAAGTGTGGATTATGTGCTTGAATGATTACTTTTTAATAGTGTTTGTAGAACATGTTGATTTTTTTTGTATTTATTTGGCACTTGACTTCTCATGGGACCTTCCCGACTTCCTGAGTCTTGGTAGTGTCAATTCTGGTGTAATAGCAATGCAATATAATTTTCACCTGTTCATTGACAGATAGCCGAAGATTTTCAATTTTTCTCCGTTATTCTTCATTTTCTATTTTCTTTTAACGTGTAAACACGTTAAAAGAAAATAGAAATGAAGAATAACTAACTAATAACTAACTAAGTATAAGAATAGAAGGTGACGATCGGAAGCCAATTTTCAACTTACAAACAAAACGAGTTAGTTCAATTTTGTTATTTGGACACACTGACGGCCCAGGTCATAGGTATAGTTTTTGTACTTTTTTTTTTTTTTTTTTTTTTTTGGATAGGGCATCTCGCAGTTCAGTCTACGAAGACTGGCTTCTGCTTAACCGGGCAAGTCCTGTGGATGCCTTGAATTTAAGGCCTCCAGCCAGGGCAAAAATGACTAAAAACTAAGCGACAGCGCTCTAAGCCTTAGAGCGCTGTCGCTTAGTTTTTAGTCATTTAGCCCTTAGAGTCTAAGGGCACCCCCTGTGGGGTACGGACCTCGGCTTAGGGCGTCGCTGGGGGCAGCAAAGGGACAGGCTGGATCTGGTTGTCTTTATTTAGGGACTGTTTTATTGCTAAAGGCTCAGCATCGCGGGCTGGCTCAGGCAAGGGTCGGGGAGGGATTGACTTGGGATTACGCTGTGACGTGATAGTATTTTATTATCAAAAACTTACCCCGTGCGTCGGGTTTTTTTTTAGAACTTCATTAAATAGAAACTAGCTGTGCTAGTTAGAGCAAACACTCAATACTCTGGTAGTAGGAAGAAACTTAGGAAGATGTATATCGTTACATAATTTTTGTAGGACTGATGATAAAAATGGCTGTGCAGTCAATGCGACAAGCCAATTTTAAATTCGAATTTAGAAAGGACTGTTACATTTCTTTCTTTGAGTACGTAAGCACTATGGAGGTTTTTTAGTCGTCGTGGAGGTTTTACGTCCACGAGACTGTAAATGAAACGACATCGTTACAACGCGCCGGACCTCGGCGGCGAGGTCGGAAGGTTTTCGGTTTGTATTTGTACAATCTACGAACTGTACTGGTATCTTTCCTACTCTCTTGCAAGATAGTGATCGGATCGTCGGGGGTGACTAAGGTGTGACGCGGACGTTGGACTGAGCTAATACGCGATGGGTCGTACCGGGCGGCCGATGCGATTAGGGGGTTCCTATGTTTGATGGCAGTGTCGAAGTAACGCTTGGACAGGCGTTTCATGAACTGCTTAACGGTAGGGATTCTAAGGTCTACGTGTAGACTGTCGTTACGGACGTACGGGGGGGCACCGGTGATCTTACGGAGGAATCGGTTCTGCAAGGTCTGCATCGTGTGGATATGACGCGGGTGGGCATGAGCGAATACGATACAAGCGTATGTCATGATGGGACGGATGACAGCGGTGTAAAGACGCAACTTGCACTTGAGTGACAACTTGCTCTTCCTAGTGATCATGAAATGGAGTCGGCCCATAGCAAAGGCAGCTCGGTCACGAGCTGCTTTGATATGAGCCTTGAATGACAGATGGTCGTCAAGAATAACTCCAAGATATTTGGCTTGCTTCTCCCAAGGGATAGGCTTGCCAAACATAGTGACGGGGGGACCTGGCGAACGCTTAAGGCGTGCCTTATAGTACAGAACTGCCTGGCTCTTGTCAGGGTTAACCTCAATCCTCCACTTACGGAACCAAGCGCCGAGCGAGTCGACAGCTGTTTGGAGGATGCGACGGATGTTAGTCATAGAACGGCCGGTGTAGTAAATTGCCGTGTCGTCGGCAAATAGGGCTAACTGAACCTTCTTGTTCTTGGGGATGTCACTAGTATACAACGTGAACGCGAGGGGAGAGATGACGGAGCCCTGAGGGACTCCGGCACGGATAGGATGGGGAGAGGATAACGTCTTACCCACACGGTAGCGGAAGGTACGGTTTGACAGAAAGTCTCGTAAGATGAGCACGAGACGGTCAGGCACGCCGAGTTGGTATAGCTTATATAATAAGCCATTGTGCCAGACCTTGTCAAAGGCTTTCGCTATATCGAAATACATCACGCCTGTCATCGCTCCGCGCTGGAAACCAGCGCTAACGTGTTCGACGATGCGGTGGACTTGATGTATGCAAGAATGTTCGGTCCTGAAGCCGAACTGTTCTTTAGGGATGAGGCCCTTTGTCTCGGCATAATCTCTGAAACGCTTATAAATAAGCCTTTCATAGATTTTGCCGAGAGCACTCAGGAGACTGATCGGCCTGTAGCTCGAAGGCTGGGCTTTCGGTTTCCCAGGTTTGGGAATACCTATAACAGTGGCCTCTTTCCACGCTTGGGGGAACATATTGTTGCTCAGGGCGCCATTGAAGATGGCAGCCAAAAGGACTATGAGCCGGGCGGGGAGGGCTTTAAAAACTCTATTAGTGAAGCCATCGGCGCCTGGGGCTTTCCGAGGCTGTAACTCTTTAATATTTATTTAAATAGTAGGTAGCCCTAGTTTTCATCTTTACTTTTAAAACCTCAACAAAAACCTCTTCCAATAACGTAAACGTAGCTAGTCTAGTGTTGAAATAGAACACTAATGTTGGTGTGAGACATGTGGGTCGTTTCGTTACGTGCACGTCTTTAAGACATTAGTGACACTTGTCACAGAGATTTCAGTTTACACTGAATAACGCAATGGTCAGTCTTAGAAAAGGCAAAACAAATTATTTTTATGAACTGTTACGAAGGCAAGGAACTGCGCTGGTGTGTTGCTAAAACAATGAAAAGAAGTTTTGAAATGACTGTCAAAACATAAAGAAGTGTCTAATCTTCTGTAACGTGATTTTCCACTCTGAATTCAATAAGTAAGTTCGTTAAATTAAGCATTGGAAATAAGGGTGTTTTTTCTTTGAAGCCTATTCAAAAGCCAACAGGACCGCCTAAATGCATAAACATGTTATGTCACTCTTTATTCAATGCAAAGCTTAACTACACATAAACAATATTCGACCTACGTAATAAGCTTTTATGATCTCATTATTCCTGCTTAACCATTTGTTCTATTTGACTAAATACATGTCTATACAAATGTGAGCATAAAATCATCACGACATTTCAATGTCTCAATGTAACATAAAGAAATACGGAACTCATAAGCGTTACAATGACGCATATATTACAACCATTTATTAAAAGCTCATACACGACTATTATAATTTCGTTCTTTGTCCATTTTGTTACATATATTTAGACAATAATTAGATCTCGACAGTGGACAGCATAATTATGCCAAAATACATAACAAAGACCAGCCAAAAATAATTATTCGGAAGCGAAAAACTAACAACAATTAATCATGTTTGTCGAAAAAAACGGCCCAGATAATTAGTTGCGTATATATCAATAACAAAAGTATTCTATCAGTAAAACTGTACAATCACTGAGCTGTATCCGCGTTGTCAAAAAAATAACGTTATAACGATGTTGAAAATTCAACATTTATAACGTTTGAGGAAACGCTCAACAAATCATTGCATCGTTTACGCCTATCAATTTTTCCGCGTCAATAATTCCTAGAAGAGACGCACGCGAAAGTTTTCGGCATACACATAATGTAATGTTTTTCTTATGAATGAAAGTGACAATGAATTTATTAAAAAATAAAATGTATTCAGCTTTTGTGTTTTACGTATTTTTCTTTATGTTGTCGCACAACGAAAACGATGCTCGCGATAGCCGCGATGGGAATTCAAAAATGTTTAATGGAAAGGACATAAGCTACCGAAAAGCTTCATTCCTGTTGAAAGACATTGTAGAAAAATGAAATGCTTTGAAATCGGTTGCCACTTATGCAGGTCCTCAGGTGGTTTAATCAACGAAACCAGTCGCGTAAAATACTCTTTAGTCGGAAGCCTAATCAAAAAATCACCGCATTTGTTCACCAGGCCACACTCAAAAGGCATTAACGTAAGACCTAACACAAGTAGCCTTTTCACAACATTCCAGCCCCGATAATATCGACCGTGAAGGTCATTCGGCCAACAAAACCGGGTTCTTATCGATTCGGGTTCGATTCGCATTCCGAATAATTTTGTGGGTGTCGGACGTCGGCCCTTACTTCTTGATTGAAAGTGGTTTTTATAAGAATGTCTGGTGTGTATCTTATCGTGCAGTTGGCGTATTAATTTTGGAGATATGTGATTTGTGTGTTTTGAAGTTGAGAGAATGTTTATTGGATTACGGTTTGGTGTTTAAAGATTTCTAATCTTAATTTATTGGAGCACAGGTTAAAGGGTCAAGTTAATGATCATAATTCAATAAATACATACGTGTTACGATCGCAAATCATATTTTAATCAACATAAAATATGACTGTGACCTGTAAATTGCAAAAAAAAATAAGAACATTTTGATTTCGCGGGCCACCGTTTCCACCTTAAAAAATTGTTAATATGCTCTTCTATTTGAATGAAAATAATAATAGTTTTAATTAATTGGAGAAACTACAAATCTCACATGGAACAAGGATAAGGAAAACATTGACGGAACATAATTTTTACAACTTATAATAAAATCAAGAGCATAAACACGCCTATAATGCACGCCTAAATGACACTAAATTACAGTTGCATTTTATAGCATACCATTAAACACTGCTTTCTCAGCTAAACAGTTGTCTGCTGCGGCCGCGCCAGCTACTTAATTCAATTTACAATCTATAAAAACATTCTATGTACGCAGTCTAACATAGTACAATGTTCGGGAATAGTCATATCTTAAGCTGGTCCACAAAATCTCCTCCGTCTTACAGATCCAGCCTGGCCCAGCCAGTTTTCAAGTACGATTCAAGAGATTCTAGAACTTGGTCTCCTAATCAAAATTAATAATTATAATTCTCCTGTCCTTTTCCCTTTTTATTTGGAGTCGGTGCAGCAAATCTTCTTCTTCTATTACTCGTCACACACACACACACACTTTCCTTCTACACATAACTTCATTCACATAGTCCATCCAACGTTTTTTGTTACTACTTTCTACTCTTATTCCCATTTATACTCAAAACTATCTTTAGGACATTTTGTTCATTCTTCTGCATCACATGGCCATACCACGATAACCGATTATTACACAACTTTTCAGTCAACGGTGCCACATTCAGATTTCCTCTACATCTATTCGCGTTACACCAAAAATCCCTTTAGCAGTCTCATCTCAGCCACATACAATTCCCTTTCTTTCATCCCTTTTGTGGCCCATAATAAATTCTGATCCATACAAGACAGCAGGTCTTACCATGGTTTTATAAATCTTCCTCTATACAAAATCTATACAAAACCAATCAGATGATTGGTGGTTTGATTACAAGAATGTCAACACACAATCCGTAAAGCAAAGATCACATTAATTATTCACATCACATTTTTATTTCGTAACTCTACATAGTTTATAAGTTCCAATTGTTACTAACCATTATGGATCTTTGTAATTTGACATTAAATATAAATTAAATTAAACCAATTTCCCTTTCTAGGTCGTACAACGCGTTGATGAGTCAGTGACTCGCAGCAGCCATTTTTTTTCCGCGCGAATACGCTTCCATTACGTAACGTAACGCGCTGCGTAACGTTTACAACTTTACTGTGTCATTATTACTTGTCCAATATATCTTGAAACGCGGTGAAATTCGGAGCTGTGTTTAAGAGTACTGAGTTTGACAGTTGGGTGACGTTTTCCTTAGCCAGCAGCGCCGCTGACATGTGTCAAGTTATTTTGGTTTAGTAATACAACGTTACTGTGTCATTACGTTTCTATCTCGGACGTTTTGTTACTCGATTAGGGACGTGCTACGTTGCGTGCGTGCTTGCGGATATGGTTGTGCGATTATAGTGTTAAATAATGTTATGGTGGGTTATTTTTGGGATTTCATGCTTTAAGTGATTTATTGGGGATTTTATTACGGAACAATGATAGTACGTTGATGGCGTGAAGTATGTTAATTGTCTTATGATATGCTCTCCAAAGAAAGTATGAATGAACTGCGTTTAAAATGAAGAGGTGACATATAAATAACGGTATGGGTAGTTCTGATGCTCTAAAACCATTGTAAAATAAAGCAGTAACGTTCAAATATTGAATCATTAAAGTGCAGTTATAATACCCTTCTAAAATTATAACTACAATTACCTACACTAAACGTGCCTTTTAGCTGAATATTATAACGATTATCATTACTTAATCGAATTACAGAACATTAAACGAACGATCGACATCTCATGTTTCTTAGGTACATCTCTAATATACCTTAATTATAAGCCATCTTCATAAATTGATCCGTAAATATAAGGTGTTACTAAAGCAATTTCATCTCAAAGACATCTTTATTACAGTCCATGATGTAGGTACAGTCACACCATTCAACATTCGTGCTCCTAACGCTTGACGGCATGTTGTCGGTAGCGTACACAATGATCTTAATCTCACAAGTCGACACGAACGTTTTCATATCTTGTGGTTCTAAATGTCCGAGCCTTGTCGAGCAAAAATATTATTTAAAGAATCTAATCACAGTGCTTAAATAAACAAAATATAAAATAATGATAAAATTCTATCGTTTTGTATTCTAAAAAACTCAACTTTTTACTACTAACTAACTTATAACATGTTTTCCTTTTGAAATGTTTGTTTTCAGTTCCTGTAGAATTTTTTAATTGGTTTCAACCTAGATGATTCCAGAAATATCGACGATCTGTTCCACCTTCTTACCTTCGGTTTCAACCCTTCTCCAAATGTTTAAGGCCTGCGCAAACAAGGGACAATTTGTTCGAATGGACGTCAACCAATAGATGAAAAAACAACACAACAACTAATGTACAGGAATGGTAATTTCTATCCGGCCGGACAAAAGTCTTACGTCTGGCAGGCCCATAGATTTTATAAAGATTTTTTTTATATTTATATGGTCCTCATCTAATACTAATTTTATTCCTATGTTTATTCTGATAATTATGATAGTCTTCCTACTGTGTTACCATTTTATCTATAGTTCATGATTTTGCACACCATTATAAACCAGTATTGATGTCAGTCCTAAGATATATCAGGTCAAGTTTTATTGATGGACGTCAAGATTGATCTTCAAGTGAATAATGTAGACTGACAGTATCAATAACTAAAAATATAAATATTTTACAGGCTGTCACTGATTTGCCTCTGTCCAACAACAATGCGGCTAAGGATGCCTATATTATTGACGGCTCTATGCATTATCCCATCATTGGTATTAGAGAGGTCTTAGCTCAAGGATGCATGGCTTGGTACTAAATTTATTGTGTCGTACTATTGAACGTGACTGTTAAAATAATAGTCTTTAAGTACTGTGTAGTAGCACGTTTTGTTATTCAAATGTATGGCTGCAAATGTACATGATTGCATAGGGTGCAGGTTTTGGACTTTTGGAGGCAATTTCCTCACGAAAAACAAACTTAGATGTTCGGATATAAATCAACGCCTCCAATGTTCCCACACGCCTTCCTGATGTTCATATTGAGGTATCTTTTGAGATTTGAAAGTATGTTAGTATTAATTAAGGACATTGGTTCTTGGTTTTGATTTCCGATACCTATAATGTTAATGATTTATTGGAAACAAAAATCTTTTTGAGATAATATAATTATTGTGAATGAAACTTGATCTAGCGGTTATTATTTATTTATTACTCCATACTGATAATTAAAACCAACTTTTACTATAACTAATCGTTTACTCTGAGCTGAAAAGTACAATTCTAAACACAGCACTTTACTGTTGCGCGTCCGTTAGGTACCAGAAAGAAATCAGCCAACATGGCCGACATCGCTTTTATTAATCGTCTTAAAGAAACTAAAATACAATAGAACTTATTGAAATAATCAAAAGATAACATGATAAATAGTATTATGAATTAACAATAATTAAACAGGTCACATTTCTTTATAATAGGATTGTTGATGCAAAAATATTGAACAAATCATTTGACATACTCTCAATACAATTATTCATTTAAATCCAAAATAAGTCAGCTATTTTCATTAATGTATTTTACCAGTAACAAAAAATAAGTCTACTTAAATACAATTATTTTTTCTAACAATACTGACTGAAAACTTTACAAGAAACTCACTAATCAGTTATCTATGTCACCGTAAAATTGTCAAATATGTACCTACGTTATATTACAATATAACGTGTATCTCTCTAGCGATATTGTAAAGTCTCGAATTATTGTCAACTGAACATACGGAAGTATCCCTTGCCCCCATAAACGGGACTTGGGGCACCCCCCCGTTAGGTTAGTTAGGTTCCTTTAAACCGTGCACTCGGAAATAGGGGCCCGCGAAGCGGGGCTCCGTCGACTACGCTTTTTAGGGGAATATGAAGTGTTTTAAGGTTAGGTTATATTAATCGATATTTCTCAGGAATGATACAGTATCTTTTCCTGAGAGTGGTACCACTGGGCATGGAGGACCCCTCCTTCTCTCCACACCGCGTGAGTTGACTACCATCGCATGCATTACACGAAAAATAATGCGTTTTATTGTAAGCATTATGTTCATTTGACAATAATTCGAGACTTTACAATATCGCTAGTGATATTACAATATAACGTATTTGACAATTTTACGGTGACATCTACATAACATAACATCACGCCTATAATCTCCGAAGGGTTAGGCAGAGGTGTATCTAATAGTACACTCACATTTCGCCAGTTATGTTTAAGTCCCATGTAATAGGGAGCAAGCCTATTGCCATCAACCGGGCACAAATCCAGACTCCGTGGCTGCTACTGAGATATTTCTGATGGAAAAACCCAATAACACCTTGCACCTGGGCATTGAACCTAGGACCTTATGCTCAGCAGCGCTTGCGACCACTAGACAAGCGAGGCAGTCAGTTTCTATCTATGAACGGTCGAACAAGCTATTTGGTTTACACTTTACAATGTAATTTGTGGGTTAAACTGTAAACCAATTAGCTGGTTCGACCGTACTTTGTTTATCAATAAATTCATCGCCACAAGCACCTTCAGTTGCTCTCCACCCTTTGTTTCGAAGCAGGAACTCGAGAAAGTAGATCAACCAGTTGCATTATCAAAAAAGACGTCTGCATTGGATTAAATCATCACCAGTAATGCAGTCACGAGTTCTTTCAAACATTTCGAAAGCTTATGAAGATGGTACAATATCTCACAGTACAAAGGTAGAAAGTACAGTACGATAAAGAGATTGGTTTACAGGTAACAATATTTATTACATGTAGCATAATATGCCTGTAGACAGAGTTGTGTCTAAGGCACACCCGCATTTTATATATCGCCTGTTATGGTAGAAAGAGGCTACTCCCATCAACGAGGCCGAATCCAGCCATCTGGCTACTAAAAAATTCTTTATCGAATAATCCAATGACACTTTGTCAGATCTTGGAATCAGGCACAGGATTTGATAATCAGCAGTGACGCTCATTAACCGACTTCCAAAAAGGAGGAGGTTCTCTATTCGACTGTATGTATTTTTTTTTTTTTTCATGTATGTTCACCGATTACTCGAAGACGCCTAAACCGATTTGAAAAATTCTTTTTTTGTTTGAAAGGGTATACTTCCAAGTTGGTCCCATAGTCGCCAAGTCGGGATCTGATCATGGAATCTTGGCGAAATCGAGGGAACTCTTCAAATTTTATAGGATAACGTACAGCTATTTTGGTATTTTCTACAACAAGTGAAGCATTTGCGTTTGATAAGAACCATTCTACCATCAGATCTGATGATGAAGCCAAGAGTCACGGAACTCCATAATGAGACAATGTATCCTAGTCGTGTTTGGGCTTGTTGTAATTGTAACGGTATGCACTTTCCATGTGAACAACTAAAAAGTGAAAAATAAAAACTTTTCTGCAAAAAATAAAACCGACTTCAAAAAGAAAAAGTGAAAAATAACTTTAGCTTCTGAAGTCGGTGACAAAAAAATTAAATCAATCATACAAACGTTACCGACTTCAGAAGCTAAAGTTATTTTACACTTTTCCTTTTTGAAGTCGGTTTTATTTTTTGCAAAAAAGTTTTTTTAATTGTGTATTTCCCACGTTTAAAAAGAAATAAAAATTTATGGCCAGCGATACGTGAAATTTTAACTGTCCGATGTCCCCGTGGCCCATATGTACATAAGGGGGACAACGGTAAGGAATTATTTGACGTCCTGTTATCCCCGTGACGGGGACATAGATTACGGGGACAACGGGAATACATCTGTAAAACAAATTCAGTTTTGATAGAAATATTAATATTAAAAGTGAGCCTTGAGTACTGGTATTTAGCTGCACCCGGTTAGACTGGAAGCTGACCCCAATACAAAAAAAAGAAAAGGAAAATGGCAAAGGAAAGGGAAAAGACAAGGCAGATGATGATTAGCCTTGATTACTCAGCAGAAAATACAGTATTAATTAAAAATAGTCACTAAGCTAGCTTAGCAATCTGAACACTAAACTCTTTCCTCGACTGTACTTCGAAGCTCCAAGCTCACTTCCCGATGATGTAAGAAAGTAATCGATCTCATTTGTCGAATCATTGAGTCGTGTTTCTAATGTGGTCTAATGAATTTTTGTGCAAGCAGCGAGTTACAAAGCATATGTATGTGAAGATTGTTATTGTTTTGTTAAAGTTACGTAGGCGTATGGTTCGGTGTCGTGCTTAATACGTTTGTCACTTAGTTGAGAAAGAGTCTGATGAAATAGAGCAAGTGAGAGTTTAAGTTGTGATTTCGGAACGGTTTTGTAATATAGTTAGTGTTGGAAAAAGGAGCCTTTTTGTAATAACCTCGTTTTCCTTAATTTCTAGTCATAAAAGACGCCATACAAGACTAGAATTTGAAGCGAAGTAAGCATACTTAACATAGTTTCCTGACTTTAAGTATAGGTACACTTGAAGTTAATGAAAAAGTTCTGGTTTACTTAAGCATAAAAGCTAGGATCCCCTACCCTAGCTTTTATGCTTAAGTAAACCAGAACTTAGGGTTTAGCTTTAGCTGTAAAAGGCTTTTCAGCAAATGGATCTATCATTCATCATCATTCTCTTGTCTTTCTCTTCTCTTGTTCTCTTGTTTCTTCTTCCATACTTACGTATCACATCAGATACCTCCTTTCATGCCATATGATCCTCCACACAGTCCATCCATAGTTTCTCGTATCTATCATTCATTATGTGTGAGTATCATCAACAATCTAATTGAGTATTAGCCCACGAAGTTCCTTTTACATTTTATTTCCAATCTAAAAAATATTTCAATTTAATAATAGATGTGGAAGCTTATATAATTAACTGAATCACAAGCATTAAGATAGGTATACGTTAGTCATAGTCATAAACCGTTTTCATCAGATCACTGAGGGCTCTCACTTCGTCGTTATATTGAATACATTGAATAAATAGGTAAATGCACGTGCTGATGGCAAATTATTATGGGTCTTATTCAACCATTACAGATGAAAGTTTAAAGGAGGGAATGAGTATTTGAGTATGTAACCTCGATATGCCCTAGTATTTTTAAAGAGAAACATGGCGGTATGTACAAGGCAGAGTTGCCTGCAGATAAACAAGAATTATTTGTTGCAGTAAAGACAGTAATCAGATCACCTTATAAAGAAACATTAAAAATAAATTTTGAAATACCTACAGCAATAAAATTATATAATTATCTTCTTATTAAATCATGTGTTTTATCTGAGTGAATGCCGAGTTAATTTGAACTGTCACCGTTGGTACTGATTTTAAAATGAATTCGGCTTCAGCTGATCTAGAACTTACTAATTAAGATACGAGATATGTAGGTATGTCTAATCTGAAAAGAGATCAACTGATTTGTATTAGACATTGCAACTGAGCGCAATGATTGTTACTGTGATTTCATGGCTCTGGCCCATTTCGTAACTTACCCATTTCGACAACTAAACAAAATACGAGTAGCATCACATAAGTCCCATTTCGTAACTATTTTGATCGTCATACATTGAATTCCATTTCGTAACTATTTTGATGTTCATACATGATTTCATTATGCTTGATTGGAATTAGAATAAACTCTTCATGATTTTGAAAGCGCACCTAGTATTAACTAAAAAGCAAAACCACCCCTTGTTTTAGAAGTAGGTTGATTGTTAGTAGACACAAAGGTACCTGCTCTTAGTCGTCATCATCACTCCCCTTCTCTTATCACAATTTATTTGGGGTCAGTACCTCCTCTAAGTATCATATCCAATTAGTAAGTATCAAGTTTACTCATCATATTAGTTAAATTGGCATAATACTAATACACCTTTTTTTTTTTTTTTTAGGATGGGAAATCATCAAATGACTTCTCCCACTCTGGGCGGAGCGGGAGGGAGTGTCAGACTCTTACTGACTAAAACCCATCCATTCCGGGGCCGCGGTATCTCTTTCGAACAGTCCCGCAACCCCGGCAGGCTTCGGCCCTTGCGGGCCCCTCTCTTCTGCTGACGTCTCTTTGAGGCGCGCGTGGAACACGAACGCGCCGTCGACACGGCCTGTCGTCACTAGACGGACGGACGGCTAGCTAGCCCATAGCTAACCGTCCACAGGCCCGCATCTACGGGCCACGTGGTGGCTCCACGTGGCCCCCGACGCCCGGTGCGTCTCCCGCGGCGGCCGGGAAGAGAGGCTCTCTCCCTCTCTTGATCCGCCACCTCCTTCGCCAGCATGACTGCTTCGCAGAAGGAGGTGACGGCTTCCCATTCCGTCTCGCTCCGGACCATGGATTGAACCGGGGCCGGACGCGAGAGGTCGCCGCCGCCGATCGCCGCTACGAGGACACGGCGGTGCTCCGCCCACGCAGGGCAGACTTCCACCCTGTGCTCCACCGTGTCCTCCGGTCGATCCTCACAGTGGAAACACCCGGGCGTTTCCTCCCGCCTGATTCGGTGCAGGTACCTCCCGAAACATCCGTGTCCGGTGAGGACCTGCGTCAGGCGGGAGGTGAGGGCGCCGTGGCGCCTCTCAAGCCACTCCTCAAAGAGGGGACTTACCGCCACTATCGTGGCGTGCCCTAATACTCATACCCCTGCTTTAAACTTTCATCTGCATCTGTATCATTTGTGAATGAGACCTATTATCATTTGCCATCAGTAAGTGGATTTACCTATTTATTCAATCTATTGAATATAACGACCTAAGAAGTGAGAGCCAACTCAGTGATCTGATTAAAACAGTTCATGACCATGATACCTATGGATGATATTATGATACCTATGGTATACGATAGTCATGGTCATGATTGGCTTGTGATTCAGTTAATTATATAAGCTTCTACATCTATTATTGTATTGTATGATTTTTATACTACTGGATCATTCTCCCCCATTATCTGATGACTTCCTACTTCATCGCATCATAAAGTTGCATAATCTCCAATAGAAAGGTGCGCTTCATGGGATCCACTTTGCCCTTTGGTAGGTGAGTATAATTTTCGTACAACTACAAGATGAAAGACAAATATTTATGGTAGAGGCGTGTCTAAACAAAATTGATGTCTAATTGTTGTTTGTTACGTACAATTGTTGATACTATGTTTTGTGCTGCAATATGTGCATTATGTTGAAAACTGCAAGTGTTTGAGTTAAAGGTGCTATTCGTTCTTGCAATAAAACATGGAAAGAACACAGTTTCTCCATGGTAACGAGTATACGCAGTTTATCCCATAAGATGTCGTAAGTAAAGTTAGAGATTATTTCACTAATTCAGTAGATTTATACAAATATTTGGTCATGTCATTGCTCACAGTCATCAAATACGACCGAAAACAAGTAGAAACAGATGCAAAACATAATATACGTATAATTATGTAGATTTATTCTAAAGTAGATACTGTTTTTGAAGAACATAATGAATCATGAAATACTCTGCTAATTAATTTATTTGTAAACTTTGTTTAAATGGCATAATGGTGTGAAAAACACACATCATTAATAAATTAAGCAGACAATATCAGTAAAAATCACAATAAAGATATCTTTAATTAAAACATTAGTAAGGAAATTAGGTGTGTTTCGAAAATTTTAACAGTTCTGGTGATCTTGGTTACAAGGTTAATGCATCGTTTATCTTTTAGAGAATATAGACTGATTGTGTACCTATTTATTTTTACTTGTTAAAAGTAAATCCGAATGACCTGTTTCATTTTTTTGGATACTATGAAGAATTACCGGCAGTAAATTCCATGGTAAATGAATCAATTTCTATTAAAGTGGAACTTAATGTGTCATTGCAAATCTTCATTGAGTATCTTCTTTATTTATCATAGTTTACGTTTTTGATACTTTGTTAGTCGATCTGTTCTAGTAAGAGGCATCGTTTGGTAGTTCATGATTTCGGGGTTCTGCAAGGTATCATTCTGGGACCCTATCTAAACAATTGTTATTAAAGAGTTTTCATGATCTGTTTATATTTTGACTGATGGCAAAATAAGCCTTTGAAAACCAATTCAGAATAAAGTTACAATACCAGGACATCAGTCCTTAATAGCCAACTAATATGCGGAATTATCTGAGTCACTTTATACATTATTAATAGCCCCGTTTACGCTCCATTCACCGACCACGATCATAGTCGATTATGTCCTGTTCAATGAGAAAGTGAGGTCAAAGTAATTAAAGGTAAAAAAAAACAAAATGAGCAGTTGTCTCTGCCGACATGATCGAACTCTTTGACAACTGTCAAACTGACGGTTGTCAAATTGACAGTTGTCAATTTGTTAAAATTAAAACAAATGAAAGTGCGTCAGTAAAGACACGACAGCTTATTATGATCGTGTCCTAATTTGAGTTGTCTCTATTAGTTCTAGTTCTTTGTTCTTGGGTTCTATATTGACATATTACATTATGTTTTATTCCATTCGTGTCACTTCTATTAAAGTTTCAGCACCGCTAAAAGTATATCATGATTGTGCATTTGTTCAGCTTTTATGAAGTCTATCGTCTATCCATAGGCTCTGACAATAAGGCGTAGCATTATACAATAAATGCAATCCTAATCCAAATCATACTTAATATCATAAAAGCAAAACTAAATCTGTCTGTCTTTTTGTTACCTTTTTTACATTTGTCACTAGACTTGCCACACGAATCATAGTAAAGTATCTACCATCTACTTTACCTACGTTTTACATAACGATACAAGATCTAAAGCCGAAGTGACGTGCAGCGATTATGACATCGATTCAATGCGTTGATTGATCGATTACCGACCGGATGTTTGGTGTCATTACTGCCAAGGCTTTTACTGCTTGTAAACATTCGAGCATCGAATTACGACAGATGGTGTTAAAGAGTCAAGAATATTCACCGTGAACTGTTAGGTACATGTCTTCCTAAAACTTCGGGGATTACAAGGCGTATATTATCTTGTGTTATTAGATTTTTAACCGACTTCAAAAAGGAGGAGGTTTGCAATTCCTCGGAATCTTTTTTTTTTGTGTAGGTTCCCCGATTACTCGAAGATGGCTGAACGGATTTGGATTATTATTTTTTTGTTTGGAAGGGTAAACTTCCCAGGTGGCCCCATACTCATCAAGTCAGGATCTGATGATGGGATCCTGGAGAAACAGAGAGAACTCTTCAAATTTAAAAGGCATACTCGAAGCGATTTAGGTAGTTTTTGTAAGAGTACTTAACGGAGTAGTCCCATTTCAATTTGGTAAAGAACTGATGAAGAACTTTGGAGATAGGTAACGGAACTCCTCATTTAATGACAGCAAATGGACTGGAATTGCTAAAATCTCATGTTTGTCTATTGTTTTAAGGTACTACGTAAAACCTTTGAGATATATAACATCACATCATGTATACTTACTCAATCATCATCATCATTTTAGCCGAAAGACATGAACTGCTTGACATAGGCCTCCTCCAAGTGACACCACATTGTCCGGTCCCGTGCAATTAGCATCCAGCGGATTCCCGCAGCCCTCACAAGATCATCTGTCCACCTAGTGGGAGGCCTTCCAACACACCGTCTTCCGGTTCGCGGTCACCACTCCAGAACTTTTCAGGCCCATCGGCCATCCGTTCTGAAAGCAATGTGCCCTGCCCATTGCCACTTAAGTTCAGTTTCCTTGCGTGATCGAATCAGAAGTGAAGACATCCGCAAGAGAACCAAAGTTACCGACGCGGCGATGTAGCCCGAAGAATTGCCAATTACTCAATGAATAAGAAAACTCAGTTTCGGCTTAAACACTGTTTTATCATACTTTAGTATTTAAGAATTCAACAGACATTTGCAAACTTGCTGCGAACTAAGATTAATAAGCGTGATATAAGCACATTACAATAAGTACAACTACAAAACCATGATAATGTATTAAAGCAATTAAAATTATGCGTTAATGAGTATTTCGTTAGTTATTAACATACGACCTTATTGCTGAGCTAATAAAGAACAACCTTCATTTACATTCCTTTGGTTTTATTGTTGAATAACTTATCAGATGTCATAAAATAGTGATAAGCCCAGGATATTGAAATGTGTTTATAGGTGTAAAGATGTTCGGGTTAAGGCCAAGTGGTTGGTGCTTGAATTGACCAATGCCAACGTTTGCCGCACTTATGTGAATGTGACAAACATTGGCATAGAGTATGATTTATTCGCGTATGTTTTGTGTCTAAGCACGACTTTGTTTCCTTACTATTTCATATAATCATAACAGAGACCAGGTAAAAATAGTACGGTCAAACAAGCTAATTGGTATACATTTTGCAATGTAATTTGTTCGTTAAACTGTAAATCAAATAGCTTGTTCGACCGTACACTTAGATTTCGCCAGTTATGTTTAAGTCCTATGTAATTAGAGGTGAGCCTATTATCATCAACCGGACCCTAACAATATTATAGACTCCGTGGCTTCTAAGACATTCTAGATGAAAAAACCCAATTATATTTTGTCGACTCCGGAGATTAAACTCAGGACCTCTTTCTTGCGACGAGTATACCAACGTAGCTGTCAGTTCCCTTATAATTGATAAAATATACTGCTGTAACATAATACATACATAACCTTATCAGACAAACATCTTAGTAGGTACTCATAGTACCCGCTCATATCTCGAGATAACTTTCTTGTCACATAAACTTATGTCATACATCGTAGAACAAGTAAATACGATTGTAAGTTAATTAAATGACAGCGGTATCTACATAGGAAGGTACTTTTGTAGATCTTGTAAGGGCGGGACACACTAACTGGGCAGTCAGTGAGTGTGTCCTCGCATTACGTTGCGTTTGGCGCGTTGCGTTTGGTTCGCAGAATAGGGTAGACGCGACAAAAAAATCTTCTCTTTTTCTTTTGTTGTTGTGTTTGTTATGTTTTCTCTACATAAACCAAAATAACGAAGATACGGCA
This sequence comes from Xestia ashworthii, assembly GCA_950022955.1. NCBI lineage: Eukaryota > Metazoa > Arthropoda > Insecta > Lepidoptera > Noctuidae > Xestia > Xestia ashworthii. The sequence continues at coordinate 7,257,116 of OX465559.1, read as the reverse complement.
CGTCACGCCTTGGTTTACTTTTTAGTGCGTTCTAACGTCACGAACCCGAATTTTGGGCTCTTTAGTAAATTGGTCCCGGTCATTTGGGTCCCGCGGGATGAGTTTACCAAATTATTGTTTTTATGTCATTTTCTTTGGTAGATTGGTCCCGCTATTAAAATTAAAAAGAAAATTCCTTCGAATTTCAAATTTGAGTAACAGCGTGTAGAAAAATGTTAGGCGGAATAAAAATAAATCAAAATAGAATCCCGTGTGCCCCACCGTATTTTTAACATTGTATGGGATCGAGTAGAGTTAGTACAATTGTGCTAGTTACCTTACGAACAGTAGGTACTAGGGTGGCATGATTCCAAGAAGGTTTTTATCAAAAGAACACCGTACAGCCAGAATTATCAAAATCCAGAATTATCCAACTACCTTGAGCTTATGCAAGCCTGGTACTTTTTGAGGAACATAATTATGTGTCATATTTAGGGAATGCAGAGCCGGTTCCGATAAAGAACTGAGACTCCCTTGTATTGTTTAACGGGCTGGTTTCCGCAACTCCACGTCAAAACGCGTATTTTGCGTATGGGCATAACCCATCCACGCGGGGCCAGTGCGGGTTGGGAGACGTCACATGTTGCGATTTTTTGGTTCTAGGATATGCCGGTTTCCTCACGATGTTTTCCTTCACCGTTTTGAGAGCAGTGGTGATGAAATAAATTACACAAAGTAATGTGCCTGTCTGGGTTCGAACCTGTTCGTAAGTCGGGGCCGCCACCACTGGGCCACCGGGACTCCCATACTTTCGATACTTTAAGTAAGCATATAAGACAGTACGTTTAAAGTATTGAAATGAAGAAAGCATGAGAAAGACGAAATGACAGGACGAAATAAAAGCATTTAAATCAAACAAATTTAAATCACGAAAAAAACTTATTAATACGTCTACCAATACTGCTGAGCGTGCCCGCCTGCTGGCTGTGGGTGAGTGGGAGTCGGGCCTCTGGCTTCAGACACTACCGTCACCTAATATTGGCACTATGTTAGGTGACACAACTTTCCGGCTCGCGCCATGTTTGCGTTTGAGCGCTCCTTGTGGGGTTCTATATTGCTGCCAATGTGGTAAAGCATTTGACTGCCTCAGACACCATGGTATCAACATAATGCCTGTGGAAGTTGGGCAGAATTCAAAAATAAAATCTGTGAATGTAGATTTTCTTCTTTAAAAAATAAAGGATTGTTTGCTATCTCCAGTATTTAGAGTACTCACTGCACGTGGCATTGAAATTCGACCCCGTAAATACACTTATGTTCCCCAACAAGTACCAGGCTGGCATGAGCTCAAGGTGGTATGCATTTCAATAATTATTATTCTGGATAGGTACGGTCTTCCAGTAATAAATACCTTCTTGGATTCATGCCAGCCTGGTACTGTTCGTAAGGTTACTGCCCGTAACTAGCACAACAGCTGTACTAAGTACTAGATCCTATATAATATTTTTGAGTAGTTAAACTAGGTAATATAAATATTAACCCACCCCCGTCCCACCAGTGTGGACACGGGCGATGAGGCCAACGGGAATCACCATATAAATTAATATCAAGAAACTTTTCATCTTGACTATACAAATTATAAAATTGGTCAGCGGGATCAGTTGACCAATTCAAAAATTCAATAGGTCGATTCATCCCGCGGGATCCACCTGTGTGGGATGAAATTACTAAAGAGCCGAATTTTGATGCATTTTATCTTTGTCAATATTAATTGACTTACAAAAACAAATCAAAAGTCCAAACAATCCGTCAGTTAGAATGTTGGAAAATAATGGACACGTATCTATTATTTTCCTCTAACGACTGATAGATTTGCATTTTTTTATACTGTCGTCATGCTTGTTGGATGTTATTATTTATTTGCGTTGAATAAAATATTGTTTTGGATCTTTTGTTTTTGTAAGGAATGTTTATTTTTCTTATTAGTTATGTTTGATTGTAAGGCAAGCCGGGCTTTTCAGGGACCTAATTCTGCTATTTTAATAAATTCGTCACTCCAACACGATTCCATTCTCATCCCATTGTCATTTTGCGTACAGTTCGTAATCTGCTAAATTCACAATGGTCGGTCAATAGTCTCGTAATAAAATTGTGTTTTAATGGCATTTTCGTATTGTCATTATTATAAAACCTTTAGTACAAATGGTTTTCGAAATCTACTACTAAATGCGAACATTTATTCATGCCAGATTTCATGTAAAAGATTAATATTCTATGACATTTCTTTCAATGGAGTGTCAGTGGTTGTTCATTGAGAAGTCATAATGGCGCCATTATGATAGTAGAATTAACAAACTTATCAAAATTTGACATAACTTGATCATTATGAAATCAATGATCGAATACTCTGACACTATTGTAATAGCAGAATCGAGGCCCAGGTTGTAAGAGAGGTACGCCACTGCTGTGGTTGACTGAGTGTCAAATAACATTGTGCAAGCTACTAAATTTTATTATTTAACCTTTTGATCGCTATAGTCACATATACGTAACAAGCATGCGCGTGCCCTGTACGCCAAACGACACAAATAAAGGGTGTACAAAACCTCTTAACGAAACCGAAAGGTACTTGTTTTCTCCGTCATTCTGATCATTTTGTTCTACACCATACCTGGGAACCTTCTAGTTACGGAGATATTGGGGGTCAAAGTTACAACTTTTTGACAATTTTTTTTTTTAACCCATTACAGCATAAAGTTTAATAAAGCAATTAATTTGATTTACTTATAACATAATGGTTAATTTGGGTCAAATTCATAGCTTAGTTAGGAAAAAAGAACCAGGTTCACTATAGTTTTGTTTTTATAGCCTGTCCGATATATCGGACGCTATGCACGGCGGCCCCTGATGCTAACCCTAGAAAGGTATAGACGGAAATGAAAAATGCGGATATTTATTAGAAAAAACATATATTTAACTAAGAAGTTAAGTTAAGTATATGTTAAGTACATGTTATGATGACAAGCCCATCACAAATAATCGTTCATAAAACATTTAGGATGGACGACTACATCGCATTTGAGACACTTGAACTTAGCTTTTCCTCCACATTGCATTGACTTGCACTGGCTTTCTGTGCTAATAGGTACAATCTAATGCTGTTTCCCATAATATGTATGTTGTGGTAGACAACGGTTTAGCAGGGCTTTGTCCTTGATGTCGTTGCGTTCCATGCGAGCCTAGCAAAGTGAGAGCTATACATTTCTCCTGAATGCGAACAAAGATTGTGTCTCTTTGTCACAACCATTTTTCCATTTTTCCTCGCAAGTAGCCAACTGATCACATTTAAAGTAGGCAAAAATTGGCCACCACCATTTTCTAAGATTTGCAACCACTTGATCCCACTTATACACCTTTGTTATTTTTGGGTGTGAAATCATCAAATAACTTCTCCCACTCTGGGCGGAGCGGGAGGGAGTGTCAGACTTTTACTGACTAAAACCCATCCATGTTCTCATATCCTCGCCCTTTATGTTCCGGGGCCACAGTATCTATTTCGAGCAGTCCCGCAGCCCCGGCAGGCTTCGGCCCTGGTGGGCATTTTGCTGACATCTCTCCGGGGCGCGGTGCCCCAAGTCCTATTACCTGACGTCCTGACCACTCTGTTCAATAGGTGGCTCAACATAAATAAGGTTCTCCCTGGCTTATATACATCCTTGCTTTCTAAAATTTGCAAAATTTCATGCAACGTCAATCTGTAAAAAGCAAAAAAAAATCAAACCTTAGAGCCTGCCGTGCATAGCGTCCGATAAAACGGACAGCAACAAAAACACATAGATTAGCAGCAATCTAACAATTTTCTCATAAAAAACAATATTATCTCTAAATTATTATTACTATTAGAACAATAACAACTAATTTTCAAATCAATTATCATAAAAATAAATAATAATAAACAATTCATTACTCACCCCTTTCTCGAAACAGTCCGTCCGCGTGCCGCCTCTTTCGAAAATGACAGATGACAGTCGTTATGCCAATCAATCAACCAAAACCGAGTTCTCAGTGTAATACATATATATTCAACTTTCATTCAAAAACAAAAAAACAATCAATATTTTTTTTTCTTTTCACTTATTCTCAAATTAATTCCGTCCGATTTATCGGACGTTATGCTGTAATGGGCAAGTTTTTATTGTAAGACTTTTACTTTTTAAACATCTCCGCACAATGTTTTAAATGCGTTTCATTGAGTTCTACCACAAAAAATGATTTTCACCCCAAAAAACAATGTCGTTTCCCACCAATAATTTTTGCGTAAAGTTAATTAGTTTGATGTACTTACAGAATGCTTGGTTGACGGCTTCGAGATGAGGTGGTTTACACCTTATATGTGACAAATGGTAAGTGAAATTGCGTGCGTTTATGTTCTGGCGGTTAAAAGGTTAAAAGACTAAGAAAAAATTACAGTTGTTTCTAAAATAAAAATAAACTTTATCAGTTCAGCACCCATTTCCAGCTAAATCATGAAACGCTCTCTGTCACTTTGTCTCTATCTTGTACACCAGTGGTTTTCAGTGTTTTTTGGACCAGGGACCACTTTGGTGTCTTTATTGTTAGCAGGGGCCATGAGATGTGAGGATCGACCGGAGGACACGGTGGAGCACACGGTGGAAGTCTGCCCTGTGTGGGCGGAGCACCGCCGTGTCCTCGTAGCGGCGATCGGCGGCGGCGACCTCTCGCGTCCGGCCCTGGTTCAATCCATGGTCCGGAGCGAGACGGAATGGGAAGCCGTCACCTCCTTCTGCGAAGCAGTCATGCTGGCGAAGGAGGTGGCGGAACAAGAGAGGGAGAGAGCCTCTCTTCCCGGCCGCCGCGGGAGACGCACCGGGCGTCGGGGGCCACATGGTGGCTACCGGCCACCGTAGATGCGGGCCTGTGGACGGTTAGCTATGGGCTAGCTAGCCGTCCGTCCGTCTAGTGACGACAGGCCGTGTCGACGGCGCGTTCGTGTTCCACGCGCGCCTCAAAGAGATGTCAGCAGAAGAGAGGGGCCCGGAAGGGCCGAAGCCTGCCGGGGTTGCGGGACTGTTCGAAAGAGATACCGCGGCCCCGGAACGTAAAGGGCGAGGAAGGAACATGGATGGGTTTTAGTCAGTACGAGTCTGACACTCCCTCCCGCTCCGCCCAGAGTGGGAGAAGTCATTTGATGATTTCCCATCCTAAAAAAAAGGGGCCATGAGATCCTAGATAAACAGGGAAACCGACAGGATTTTATCTAGAGGGATGAATCTTTAACTAACACAATTCAAAAACATGGAAAATAGGATGAAAACCTTTAGAATTAAGATAGTGAAGGATACAAAAGCGATCAAAGTAAGCTTGAAAAATTTAGCAATCATTCATACGGATATTGGAATAAGCTAATAGATTCTCAAAAAAATTTAGAGCCTCGCGTCTGATAGATTCAATTAGGGGGTCGGAGAAGGCACCATCCTCTTCCTCCTCATGGTGGCGACGGGCGCATTGCACCCGTCACCACCTTCGTCAGTCATTCCCGGGCCCCTGTGAGGGGCCCGCCATGAAGTGCAATCGTCGGCGGAGGACTGGACGTAAAGGCTATGCCGGTTTCCCAGTCCCCCGCCACTCGGACGAAGCGGGAATGTCGCTGGGTTGTTTTAGTGGGTATCCCGGGTCAGACCCGGGGAGTCCCACATAGCCCTCTCATCCCCCGATGGGAGGGTATGCATAATGCATTTTTTACCAGCGTCAAAAAAAAAAAATGTTGAGTTGAGCTTGCATCATCTATGCAAGTTAAACAGTACGAATAACATTTTAACCTTTCGCGGGCCATATTCTAGGCTTCTTCGGATCATCGGTGGTCCGCGGACCATAGGTTGGGAACCACTGGTCTAAGACCAATCACGTGATTTGAGTGTACACATTGAGGCAAAAAGTTCAAATTCAATGATGAAGCTCTTCAGACAGACATAAAAAGTTCATTTGAAAACACTTGTTCACTGTTTGGTACCTCATTTACGCAAGTGCGTATTTCCGTGGCCGGTTGTTAGGGTTCCGTACCCGAAGGGTAAGCAAAGGGACCCTATTACTAAGCCTCCGCTGTACGTCCGTCCGTCCGTTTATCAGCGGTCTGTATTTCATGATCTGCAACTAGGTAGACTGTTTAAAAGAGATCCCCCATTATGGACCTGGCCATTACACGAATTAGATATGTACCAAAATAATCTACTATTTTGCTTAATTAACCCATTTAAATCTTAGCCTCAATTATAATGGCCAAGTGTAGAACAAAGCAGGTTTAAACAAGGACTGGGACTCATATGATTGACGTGAAAATTGGACTTGTAAAACCTTCCCAAATGTGCTAATTTATGGCCCTGCAACGCCAGGCCCAAGTTTCTATGGAGTTTGGAACTTCTCCTTTTCACAGAATGTGTATTTTCTTTTGCCGCTACAACAACAACAAAATAAAATTAAAACTTTAAGGGGGTAATATTGAAGTAGCAGGTAGTAATTAATGCCGGGGCTGCGGGACTGTTCGAAAGAGATACCGCGGCTCCGGAATGTAAAGGGCGAGGAAGGAACATGGATGGTCTATCGTCAGTAAAAGTTTGACACTCCCTCCCGCTCCGCCCAGAATGGGAGGGGTTATTTGATGATTTCCCAACCGAAAAAAAGGGGTACCTACTATGATGCTACGATACCGGTACCCTTTATGCCTAAGTCTGACAGGCAATTTTTTATGGCTGGTTTTTTAATTCATGCTTGACAATGTTTGTGCGCACGCGCCTCAGAAAGCCCTCAAGCTGTCACAATATTATGGTGTGACGTAAGTAGGTACCTCTCTATTAATACCTACCATACCACTCGTACCGGTATTTACAAAGTGCGTCTATGTACGGAACCTCTCACGGAAGTACGGGTAGGAAGCGAACGTCCCACGTTTTTCTAATAATTCTTGAGATACCAACTATTGCTTTGTATGTTGAGTTTTTCGTTTTTGGTGTGATATTTTTTTTATTACGTAGCGCTAGTATAGTTACAATTGTTGATAAAACTGTATCTGTCATCACTTTAATCAAAGCTACGCTTATATTCCTCGTTTTAACCAAAACGATCAGCCGCATGAATATGCGATCATGTTGATGTCATGCATTTTTGAAATGAAAACTTCTTTAGGCTATATACGCACTATGCGGTTAGCCGCAATGCGGCCAGCCGTCCGGCTGACCGGAACCAAAAAGGAGACATATTTTTTTGTTCGGTGATTAGGCCACCCACATAAATTGTAGCATTTAATAATGAAACTTACATGGATTTCTTTCTTATAACCTCTAGATTACAGTGGTTAAATTAGCCAAGCATTGTCTAAACGGAATAAATGTGAAAAATCTGCAAAAACACTTACGAAAACCAAAATAAACAGAAAAAGTAAATGTCAAAATAATGAAGTTGTCTGTCAATCACTAAAAAAGTGGATTTATAACGTTCCGTGCCACGTTGATTGTTTAAACCATCTATGCGATTTTAGTGTAAACCTCTAAAAATAGCATTACAAATGCTCACAGTTTAAAAATATTTATTTTATATTCTTTCTGAATCTATAATAATTATAGCAGATATGATTACCAACGGCCAACCCGTACGGCGTACCGTACTTTTTTTAGTAAACAGAGAAAAACGCCCCTATTCACGTAAGTGTTTGCTGTCAAATGACATTGACCACAACAGGAATGATTTGGCTCGCAAAACAATGTCATAACATAGCTTATTTATTATGATTTTAAGATTCTGTTTTCATTTCTACGTAATATTTCGTTTAATACCATAGTAAAATGGTTACTTTTTTTGGTGTTATTATGAATAATAAATGCAACGACCAGATGGGCCCAAAAAAAATTATCTCCTTTGTACGAGAAAGTAGTTTTTATACGCACTGCGATGCGGCTGCCGGTCGACCGCTCCGGTCGTTCTGAGCGCTGCGGCCACAGAACATATATACTCTAAGGAGGCTGCGGCCCGACTGACGGCCAGTCGCACGGTTGCTATACACACTACGCGGATGGTGCTAGTTTGCGGTTCCCCGCCATTGACGGTTTACCTGTTCACTGACACTCGCGCATTTTATCGATACTTAACTATGGATTTCGATACAGAAAAGTTTATAATTGAGATACAAAATAGGCCAGCAATCTTGAATACAAAATCCGCAGAATATTTGTAGTAATTAGCTGCAAATTCTTCGACGTCCATCTTGGAAATGAGTCGATCCATCCGCAAACCACGACGGTTTCTTAACCGCACGTTCCGGTTGCGGTTGCGGCTAGCCGCCACCCGGCCAACCGCAAGCGCAACCGCATCCTGCGGCCGCATTGCGGCTAACCGCATAGTGCGTTTGTAGCCTAGACGCGTTGAGCACTTTTTAAGTGAACAAAAATCATGGAACTCGCGTGACCTTCACGTACGCTTTTCGTACGCCGCGCCGTAGTGGATCGTCTACTAGTTTTCACTTCTATCGACTGTCCCCAAAGACTGCCCCCGCAAGTTTTATTTTTATTTTGGAACACCAAAAGCCTTGGTTCGCGTTACGCGTTCATGAAAACGAACAAAAATAATGTGACTGTTCCGGGTTTCTGCGACTACAACCACTACGTACTAATTCTTAAGAAAAAAATAAAATAAACAATGCAACTGAGAAGGTAAAAGTGAAAAGTACTCCAATTTCCCTGACCTCTGACCCTTTATTTAGTAATGCTTTCTAACCCCATATTTGCTACTAAAGATGCGATCATTACCTCTTCTAACAACGCCAACACGACACGAAAATAACATAACATCATCGTAGGTAAGACGTAACCGGTAACAACTTTGAAGGGTTAATATTAGATTATTATCGTGATATAACGAAAGTAAAGTATACCACTTTAGTGTGTATGAAAGTGTTTCGGTATTGTGCTTTTGAAGTGTAGTTTAACAAACGATTTCTGTGTTAAACTAACCTTTATAAGTAATTTGCTATCCGTTGCTAAATCTGTAAAATAATCAACTTCATAAAGTAGGGAAAGATATTCTGTAAAGGTCACGGCAGAGTATACCGGCACCGCAACTGCATAGCTGTAGCACGGAGTCGCCTCGAATTTAGGCTTTGGCTAGCCACCAGCGCGTTAGGCACGCGTCGTCCACGAGGTGCAAGCTCGCGGTCTGTTCGCCGACATGGTGTGCCATGTTGCTTTTGTATCCGTGTTAACATATTCATAGTGACAACTAACACTATTATTGATAGACTAAGTTACAGCCAAGGGGCCTCATCATCATCACTCTCGAGCACTTATCTCAATTAATTTGGGATCGGCGCAGCATGTCTCCTTATTCCAAACTTCTCTATAACTCGTGATCTCATCAGACACCTCATCCAAGTGCCATATCATCCAAGGGCCACATATGAAGTCGGAAAGTTGTGCATAGATATTAAAAGGCGAAAGTGTGACGTAGGTGAAACGGTGGTTATCTCTCCAGAATGCGAGATACTCTCACATCAGAAATCACTCCGTTTTACTTGCGAGCAGTAGATGTGAGCAGTGGTTTATGCATAAGCTCTCCGTCGCTGTCTACGTCTTCATCTATGTCGTTAAAATGTAACAGTTTGTGCATAGTTATGAATGCAATAGTAAAAAGGTTCTTGGTCACCGGCAAGCTCCGTGCTAGTCAAACAGTTAAGAATTGAGGTTAGGTCACCAAAAAGTACCAAGACTCTCCGAAAGAAATAATTAACGAGAAAAAGCGTTCACACAATGAGACTATAACAAAGTTACTGTGACCAAATTTTGTTTAAAAAGTAAATATATCTTTACACGTAAAAATTCTATATCCGGTCACGTAATTTTGAATTTCACCGAGACTGTAGTCTGTACCTAAATGAATCACGAACGAGAAAAAGTTTCGCTTTTATGAATGTAATAATTTTATAAAAATGTGCTATTTATTTTCAGTGGAATGCAGATGTTTGCAACATTTTACGCCTTGTAAGTCGAAGATACGTTGTGTGGGTTCTTAATCCGACAAGTGTAAAAAACGCTTAAGAGATGGACGGATCTGGATGGTTTTATTAAATGCATGGGCTTTTTTATACGAACATCGACAAAATGTTCCAGAATAAAAAGGCGGTGGAAGGGTACTAAAGTTCTCTGTCTCATTGTCAGACCCTTTCAGATCATAATTTGATCAACTCATCATTTTTCAACCGACTTCCAAAAAGAGGAGGTTATCAATTCGTCTGTATGTTTTTTTTTTTTTTTTTTTTTTTTTTTGTGTTTGTTACCTCATAACTTTCGACTGCGTGAACCGATTTTGATGATTCTTTTTTTATTTGAAAGCTGGTGCTTCCCATGTGGTCCCATTTTAATTAGCTGAAGATCTGATGCTGGTCTTCGGAGATATACAATGGAACTCTTCAAAAATGTACGGCAAATCTGCAGTGATTGCTATTATCGCTTGTAGGTTTATTGTTTATACAACATCATGACGTAATATCACGCCTGTATGCTCTGAGGGGGTACGCAGATGTGTACAATACACCCGGATTTCGACAGTGTTTGTTACCTCAGTACTTTCGACTGGGTGAACCGATTTTGATGATTCTTTTTTAATTTGAAAGCTGGTGCTTCCCGTGTGGTTATATTTTAATTAGCTGAAGATCTGATGCTGGTCTTCGGAGATATACAATGGAACTCTTCAAAAATGTACGGCAAATCTGCAGTGATTGCTATTATCGCTTGTAGGTTTATTGTTTATACAACATCATGACGTAATATCACGCCTGTATGCTCTGAGGGGGTACGCAGATGTGTACAATACACCCGGATTTCGACAGTGTTTGTTACCTCAGTACTTTCGACTGGGTGAACCGATTTTGATGATTCTTTTTTAATTTGAAAGCTGGTGCTTCCCGTGTGGTTATATTTTAATTTGCTGAAGATCTGATCCGGATCTTCGGAGATATACAATGGAACTCTTCAAATATACACGGCAAATCTGCAGTAACTGCTGCAATCGCTTGAATGTTTATTGTTTATACAACATCATGACGTAACATCACGCCTGTATGCTCTGAGGGGGTACGCAGATGTGTACAATATTCCCAGATTTCGACAGTTAGGTGTATTAAGTTCCATTTATTGGGGATAAGTTTTTATTTTATTTTATTGGCAAGGGCACTTCAAGGGTAGTTTGATGAGAATTTGGTTAGGTTCTGATTATGGGATCCATGACAAAGGAACGGAACTCTTCAATTCTTAGAAGCAAATTACCGATTCTCGGCCAAATGTTTTATAGGCTATCCGGATATTTGAGTCACGTACCATAACGTCGTTAATAACCGACTTCAAAAAAAAGGAGGTTCTCAATTCAATGTTCCCCGATTACTCGAAGATGACTGGACCGAATTTGTTTTTTAATTGTTTGAAAGGGTATACTTCCCAGAAGGCCCCTTAATCATCAAGTCAGGATCCTGATAATGGGATCCTGGAGAAATAGAGAGAACTCTTCAAATTTTATAGGCACACCAGAAGTGATTTGGGTAGTTTTTGAAAGAGTAGTTTCTCGGAGTGATCCCATTTAAATTTGGTATAGATCAGATGAAGAACTTCGGAGAAAGGCAACGGAACTCCTCATTAAATGTAGCAAATGTGTGTCTCTTACTGGGATTGCTGAAATCTCATGTCTGTCTATTGTTTACACCAGTTCATAACAAAAAATCACGCTGGTACGCTGTGAAAGGGTATGCACATATTGTGAACCACTAAAAAGTGAAAAATAAAAACGTTTTTGCAAAAAATAAAACCGACTTCACACAAAAAAGTGAAAAATAACTTTAGCTTCTGAAGTCGGTGACAAAAAAATTAAATCAATCAAACAAAGGTCACCGACTTCAGAAGCTAAAGTTATTTTTCACTTTTTTGTGTGAAGTCGGTTTTTTTAATTAATACTTCAATAAAGTTAAAATACGTTTACTTACTTTTTAAGATTTTGCGTGTCAGCTACCTACGGCGCCGTATTTTTATACATAAACACTATTGTAATAATTATTTCATTAAGTGCAGTACATAATAAAACATTCGCCGCATATGTGCAATTGATAATTAATGGCCAATGTGTGATAAAATGTGGAACAATAATGACATTTACTGCCCATAAAATCGGTAAAACCAATTGATAAATTATAATAATGGGGAAATGGCAACCAACATTGCTATAAGGTATCATGAGAAAAAAAGGCAAAAATTATTTAAAGAAACCTCACATTACTATGTTGAAAAATTACAATGAAAATACTACATGAATATTGCATAAAATACTTAAATTGCAGGTTTCATTTAACAATGTCAAAAAAGACATTAATTCTAAACTATTCCTAAGCTAACCACTGTTTTATCGGCATAAAACCAACATCCACATTTTAAAAACAAACATCAATTTAAAAATAACCAGTTAAATTAACAAGTTTACTGGATCACTGGGTGAGATTCGAGTCTCGATACCGATGACATTTCGACAGATTATGATAATTGATTCGATGATATAACGAACAATATCTCGATGTGGGCCAACGAGGTTTTTGACGTCTCCGTGTGTTCGTAACCGAATGACCATCATCTTGGGAGGCCGGGAAACTTCGGAAATATCTGAATATTTCCGAAGTTTCGAGTATTTTTGGTTGTTCATGCGATGATTGACAATGTGAATGATAATTATTGAGGAATTCATGTGATTGAATATTGAGGTAGCAAGTAGTAATTAAGCCGGGGCTGCGGTACTGTTCGAAAGAGATACCGTGGCCCCGGAACATAATTTGCGAGGAACGAACATGGATGGGTTTTAGATAGTAAAAGTCACTCTCTTCCGCTCCGCCCAGAGCGGGAAGAGTCATTTGATGTAGTAATTAGTGTTAAAGTTCTATCAACACTGCAAAGGTATAGAAAAGTTGTAGTGGTTGACTAAACGCTTTGACGTTCAATAAGTTTCACAATGACAAAGTGTTAGAAGCAAATTCTTGGAACAGTAAAGCCGCCGAGCCCGGCTCAGTAAGAGGTGGCGAGACGATTTGGACGCGTACCGCGACGGCTGATCCAAGGAGGCATGGGAAAAGAGCACATGGAAGGAATTGAGAGAGCCCGTTGCCCAGCAGTGGGACAGTACAGGCTAATTAAACAAAATCAAAACAGTCATAATTTAAAAAACAAAAATAGTTTCTGTTAAAACACCTACTGTGTTTTGTCTCTGCATCACCCTAAAGAAGACTGGTAGAAAATGCCCAAGGCATTAAGACCGCCTTTGTATAGTTTTTAATTGTGCATAAAGTTTTGATAAATAAATTATTGATGCGTTTGAATTTTATAATTAATCAAATTCAAATTATCAGCTACCATTTGTATGTTAAATGGAGAAAGTCGTCAGAAGTGCCTTGTCATTTAATCTCCGAGCTTATTATAGCTTGCTACTTAGCATAAGCGTAATTGTTTGATCGGTCGGTATGATTACTGTATAAAGCCGTGGTTGCATAGAGAGGCAACACAACTATATCAAGGACTTTTTACTAAGGACCGTTGGAGATATTCTGGCAAGATCTGTCAGCCAAACCTCCTGACACTTTTAAAGTGATTACCACTTGTTTAAGTATGGCGAATCAAGTAAAACTTGCTTTCAAAACGTCGTATTTCTAAAAAAAACATTCAACAGCGATTTCCCAACATCGTTATTGGTGATAATCACATTCCCATCACTTTGTCGGCGTTCCTAAGGGCTAACAATGCGGCAAGCCTATATTAAGGCGAACAGACTGTTCGGAAACCCAAACATCACGAAGAGTATAATATATATAGGTTAGTGGGGCAAGCCAAGGTTTTAGATTGTATATGAAAGTATCGCCACTACTTTGTTCGTCGGGACTGACGTAGCTTAAATATTACATAAAAAGATACCGCAGGACATTACCCACTGCGCCATCTAGTGCCACACTAAGCAACGAGGCTTGTGTCGTGGACACCAGATAGTTGATATACTAAATATATACTTTTTTGTTCGTAAATACATACCTATTATAAATATAAACATCCATGACTTGGAAACAAATGTCTATGCTCATCACACAAACATTTGCCCCTACCAGGATTCGAACCCGGGACCTTAAGAAAGTAAGGCAGCCTCACTATCGCTGCGCCATTGGACATAGGATTCGACAGAGTTTCTCAGTGGTTTTCAAAAGCCAATGTTTATTGTTTTGTTAATTAATTAGGCCACTGACAGAGGCACTACAGCGTGCGAAATCGTATGGTTTTTGTCTGTGTCGCATCGGCTCTGCGCTGAGCCGGTTCGGCCATGACCTGACCGATTTAATTGCGATTAAGTTCTATTGTGACATGATTGATTTAGGATCTTTAATTAAAGGCTCTGGGCAGTGAGCTTGGTAAGTGTTTATGGAGTTATGTAAAATTGACTATGTAGTTAGAGCTTTGACGAGTAATAGGTACCTCAACCAATGGAGATGATTGAAGTCCATCCAACCAATCCTGCAATTTCCAATTTAAAATGATCTGGTCTAGTCCGTCTGGTTTAGTATGGTCTGGTTGGGTGATCAATCTTTACTGTTTTGGTTCACGTACTATCGGTCATCTTTGCATTTGAATACTGTATGACAGCGTCAGTGAGCAGATTAAAGGTGAACGTACACGTATAACATTATCTATTCATCCGATTCGGCGCGGATAAGTGTGCGAGGTTTCATAGGATTTCATACAAGTAATTCTAAAATTCGATCCTTTCAGCTCTGACAAGAGTGCGTTCACCTTTAGTGTATATCAAAGAACATTGGGTAAAAATGTCCCCACCCGCCAACAGATATCATTTGATGGTCCATTTTAGGCAGATCATATTTAAACTTTTTGCCATCGATACGGTAAAAAGTGATAATTAAAGCCAAAAAGTTGTATATTGACCACAGCCCACAAAACTGCCCATCTGTCCGCATCCTTATAGGTCGCGACATTTGCATAGCGTGCCTTGAATACCATTCCTCAGTTATATCACTCGTTATACAATGCAGCTTTCTCCTCTGTATCTCTTTACTTAATATATTGCTTACCGAGGATTCTCTCCAGCCTATTGTATATCTTGTCTTGTTTGTGTAGAATACGGTGTTGGCTTAATCAACCCTATCGACTTCAAATTAATTCTATTATAGCGAATTATAGCTTAGATGGTCTTATCTTGGTCACATTATTATAACACAAAGTCCTCCGCCGCGTTGTTTGCGGGCGAAGCCGCGGGCATCAGTTAGTCTAAAATAATCCTATCAGGCCATGACATTTTTTGACGATACACATTATAAAATGGCATCATTGGCCGTCGTTAAATACCCTAATTAAGACGAGATTTCCAGACGGTTAGAAGTGTCACTAGCAAAATTTAAACAACTCAAATAATTTATTTCAATTAGGCCATTACGGCACTTTTGAATGTCAATAAAACGAATAAAAAGCGAATAGCTACAGTCACTGACACAAGAGATAATAACTTGAGAAAGTACTGTAGTTCCCCAACTCACATTTGGAGAAGAACGGGCAACAAACTCCATCCAACAAATGTAAGCTGGCTGCATCCTGCTTACATTTGTTGTTTACATTTTGCTTTCATAATTAGATTCATTCATGACCTTAGCCTTACTTCTATGCTCAAGGAAAAGACTATACAGACCTGACATTAAAACCTCATTATCCGTCAAACTCAATAGAAAAGCTTTCAATACTCATTCACAAGAGGTCGAAGGGTAAGGGCGTAGTTCATTTCAATCGTTTGTTCATTATTAGTTACTTCCGGTCAGAGGTTGCCACGTAATGATGGGTCAAGTTAGCTTTCTATTGAAGTACCATTAGGTGCCTATTCATCATTATTTGTTCACATTGTACGTCGGAATTTGTACAAAGAGAGAAGAGGTGACAGTTGTGATTAGAAGACAGTTTTTTTTTGTATGTAGCACAAATCCTATGTTGAATAAATTAATAATATTAATCACTACACTTCGCCCGTGACTTCGTCCTCGAAAATTGTGATAGTTCGGCTTATTAGTATGATATCAATAATAATTTATAGCCTATGTTACTCGGTAAAGACGTAGCTTTCTAATGGTGAAAGAATTTTTAAAATCGGTTCAGTAGTTCTTCAGTTAAATCGTAACAAACAAAATCAAATATTTCATCTTTATATTAGTTTAGATTACTTCTTGCAATCAATAGCGTCTTTACGTTATGATGTGTGAAAGAGCCCGGTCCTCGATCAATACACTAGTACCTGGGTGACTGAGCTTTGCTTTGGTGAAAATAGAGAAAACGAATTTTCTCAGATACGAGAGCTAACCCTAGCTAGATCGATTTTTCGCCCCGTAAAACGTCTCTATAACGATCTCATTGGAAGTTGCCATAGGCCCCCCTATGAGATCTAAATGAAATCAATGAGATCGTTAGAGACGTTTTGGAGGACGTACGAATAGTATAGGATTTATGGAAAAAACAGTCTCTGTTCTGCCTTGACGGTCACTTACATCCAACATAGTAGGCCCATAGAGGGCCCAGTTTCAACTTTTTTTGGGGCCCCTTTGCCGCACTCGGGTTGAGTGCGGCATTAATGTCAAACAAATTACATTGCAAAATTAAGAAGACATCCTGACAATAAATTGAAGCTTTCTGCACCGTGATAAGTTATACTTTCATTTTATCTTTCATCATGAAGAATATTAGAGGTTGTAACAGGCTTTTGTAACTTTTTCCTCACCAGGGGCCCTTTACGGTATGTCTCACTACAAGAAACTCAACCGGTCGATATCTTACTGCATGTTATTCTTGCATGTCGGATACGTACCTGAAAGAAACAAAGTTAATCGTTACAAATTGTTACAAAACAATTAAAATAAATCAGATGCGTGGAGATATCGTAAGTAATAAAATAACACAATTGGTTTTGGTAGCCTGATTAGGAGTTACTAATTATTATCAGACGTTGATATAAATTGATGAAATGAAATGAAATTCAAAGTTTTTATATCTTCTTGCCCCAATGTCTCAATGTGCTCTTTTGACTGAAGAACCGCTACTTCTTTTAAAACTTAAATATTAATGTAGGTAATCGGCTTTATTTCTTTAGCCCATTTATTTCAATCATATCCGTGTTAATTAATGGCTTTGTATTGAGTCAGGTGCAAGCACATACCAGGCGAGCTTGCCCGATAACATAGATCTTTGTGATTGCAATAGCGGTGATAGATTGAATTTCGTTTTAGATTTAAGATGGATGACGACTTGTAAAGTAAATTACCATGGTAGCTTACAAAACGCTGTGTTTCTCTGAAATGGATATGTTTCTGACAGTGTACTGTTGTGTTCACTAGAATTATGACACACATACACACTACACACATACTTACATGTTACTTCAGAAAGGATTTGTTTGGCGGTGCTTGAAACTTTTAATAACATTATTCCAACCCCTGTAAAACATGTTTTCAATAATCTGATATGATTAAATAAAGGAACGATAAAAACATTGATTTTAAATTAGACAATTTGCACAGCGATGTAAAATAAAGAAATAGTCATAGCTCTTAAAAATCAATTTTCGTAAAGATAAAAATATCACTTCGGTTGGGAAATATCTGATAAGTTCAAAGGTATCTGATGGGGCTTTGTCAACCAAAACAGTTGTAACACAACAACAACAAAGCAACATAAATCATTGCTTAACAATTTAAATAGTCGCTTAACTAACCCGTTCCCCCCTAGTGAACATAATTAAATATAATAAGTGCGTAACTATTGCGATGATTGCACTTAATAATTATAATTGCGGCGTTTATTCGCACGGTTGCTTCGACTGTGTCATATTGGTTGCAGCTGCCGTGATATACATATGTATTGTGTTGAGGTAAACTTAAGAAGAGCGGTTTTACAAGTATGACCTGCATTGACAGAGGTTTCTTTTTCTCTTTCTTCTTAGATCTAATTTGTGAGAGGGGAATAAAGCTCCTTCAATCTACATTTCAAGAACCCACCACTGGGGCACTGGCCTTCTCTCTGTTAGAGGAAGTTATTTTTAGATGTAATGTCACAAACCAAAATGATATTAATTGATAACGGACCAACACTTTGTTACTTTTTCTTTCCTTCTCGTATGATAGTGCTTAATTTAATGTGACTTGGCTCTACATATTATGCACTACATATTATGCACTATATTCACTTGGAGAGCAGCGGTGGCCCAGTGGTGGCGGCCCCGACTTACGAACAGTAAGTTGTGGGTTCGAACCCAGGCAGGCGCATTACTTTGTGTTATTTATTTCATCACCACTGCTCTCAAAAACGGTGAAGGAAAACGTCGTGATGATAACCGGCATGTCCTAGAATCAAACATTCGAAGACATGTGACATCTACCAACCCGCACTGGGCACGCGTGGTAGGATTATAGCCCATACGCAAAATACGCGCTTTGACGTGGAGTTGCGGACACCAGCCCGTTACACAATACAATATATTCACTTGATCAGATGCATAATCTTGAATCAAAAACCAAGCTCCAAGAAATTGCAAGATGAAAAATAATACAACATCTTATAACCACAGAACATAGGTATTATAATTATAATGTTATAGATACAGAACTGTGTCTAAAGGGTGTAAAACACCTCTTAATGAATCTGACAACCACTTGTTCTCCCCATCATTGCGATCATTTTTTTGTTCTACACCATACCTGGGAACCGTCTAGTTACGGAGATATGGGGGGTCAAAGTTCCAACTTTTTTACCAGTTTTTCTTTAAATACAAGTTTTTATTGTAACGTTTTAAGTGCGTTACATTGAGTTCTGCCAGCATACATGATTTTCCACCCCAAAAAAAAAAGTCGTTTCCCAGCAATAATTTTAGGTAAAGTTACTTAGTTTGATGTGCAGAATGCTTGGTTAACGGCTTCGTGATGAGGTGGTTTACACCCTGTATAACATTCAGCAGTTAAGTTCAGAATGTTAGATGAAGAATACTATTTATTGGGTAGACGACAAAAAAATCTAATTAGTCCGTCAGTTAGAATATCAACAAATATTTGACCCGTATTTTTTCTTTTGTAACGTAAACCAAAATTGACGAAGATACGACGCTTTTAAAATTCTCAATACATCACGCCGTGACATAATTTTTAGTGCGTTGCGACGTCACGAGCCCCCACTCCCGAGTTTTGATGTTTAACTTTGTCATATTCATTGATTTGCACAAACAAAAAAATACGTGTCCATTATTTTCCAATACTCTAACTAACGGACTAATGTTAACCAAAAAGATGACGGTCTGATTATCTAAAAATAGCTGTTTAAAACATTTTTTACAGGCAAACATGTCCCTTAAACAGCTGTTTTAGATATTCAGACCGTTATCTTTTCGGTGAACATGGACTTAAATAGGTTTGCAATTTATTGATGGAGGAAATTAGCCTATTGTATGTACATTGTGGAACTTCAGACAGAGCACCTCTTAAGAATGATGTATCTATTTTAAATGATGTTGAAACTTAAACCTTAGAGCTAGTTGAAGAGCCACTACCAAGTTAAGAGTTTCTTCGATAACTATAACTACAGGGTTCTTACTACTTGTAGGTTCCTACATTATGGTAATGTCAAGTTGCTTCAAGGCATGAGACGTAGTTAGTGTAATGTGTTCTCACGGGACTTTACCTAGTTATTTATGTATGTAATATAGTGTAATAGCTAGGTGATATATCATAAGACTAGTACTGTCCCATAGGGTAGTAGTACCGGGATAAAAAGTATCCTATGCGTTAATCCATTTTATGAACGCATACAGTCCATAAACAATAATAAAATATAAAAATAATAATAATGTAATATTTATAAAAAAAAAAAAAAATAATAATAAATGTAATATTTATTTAAAAAAATAAGAATAATAATAAATATGACGGCGCGACACATGACATTTGACGTTTGCTGTCGACGACGTCGGAACAGAATGGCAGCGTGACATATGTCAGCTGTCTGTCAACTGCCATTCTTGCGGAACGTCACACCGGTGGGAGCGGGGCGGCCATCTTGTTCACTTTGGGATCGAGAACCGCCAACGCACCACGCGCTCGACGAATCGCTTACTTCCGACGCCATCTTTAACAGTTTCTAAGTTGATTTAATTTAGTATCGTTATCTATGCCTAATTAAAGAGTGTTAGCGTTATATTTTGTTAATCTGTGAAGTTAAGGAGATCTAAATCACTGGAGAATCAACTAATTGACTTTGTTCGAGTTTCTGACCCACGTGAAACATGGAAGATTCTGATATAGGCCATCCTGAGTCTATAAATATAATAATTGTTAAAAAATATAAAAATAATGAAAAATATAAAAATAATAAAACATAACAATAATAAAATAAATAACAAAATAATAAATAAATAAATAAATTCGTTCAGTATTTTTTGCGTGAAATAGTAACAAACATCCATCCGTCTGTTTATCCTCACAAAATTTCGCATTTTCAATATTAGTAGAATATAATATTTAGGTGTGTAATAGTTAGGTGAAATACGAGTATCTTATGATTTAAGTTTTACTGCCTCGTTGGTCGCGACTGCTGAGCATGAGGTCCTCGGTTTGATTCCCGGGTCGGGCCAAGTGTTATCGGGATTTTCCGTCAGGAATTTCTCAGTAGCAGCCACGAAGTGTGTATTCGTGTCCGGTTGATGGCAATAGGGTCGGCCCCATTATATAGGACATAAAACATAACTGGGGTGAAATGTGGGTGCACTATTCGGTGCACATCTGCCTAACCCTACATGGAATACATGTGTGATGTTATGTTATGTTATGTACAGCTTTACTAGTTTTCGAAGGTAGTATTTTCGATTATTTGCTAAGGTACTGCACAAAATTGACGATTCATTTAGTTTAATCAGTCGATTAATTCAAATGTCGTCTTGCGTCAAATTATCGGTTTCGTCAATTATCTTAACAATTTGCCAATCGCGATGGTGGTCCTTTAAGTGTATAATAATTGCTGACACTGGAGCTTTATTGACACAAATTTACCACTTAACTTTTTGAGTTTTGGTCCACTTTAAATACTTAATAAATGATTTGTTTAATACAGCCTTCATCAAAAGTGGCTATTCGACGAAGCGCGAAGGTTTTAAATCAAGTTATAACCTCTTCTCATACACAAATACTCATGTTTTTTTGTTATAAACTACAAATTATACGGTAAAATGATGAATGTAGCAAAGTCAGGCAATATCTATTATTTATAATATTATAAAGAGGTAAGTTTGTATAGACTATCCCCATGTAGGACACGGGGATACCCTACATACAAACTTAATTACCTACACTCTGTAACTAATGATAATGATCCAATTTAAAAAATCTTTCAGTGGCAGAAAGCTACATTATTTGTGAGTGTTTTAGACAGTAAAGTATATTTATTACATGCATGTGAGCTGAGCAATCACAATTTTTGCTAACTAAGTCGCGGGCGAATTGCTAGTGTACAATTATGCTGACAACCTTAAATTTTCTTTTGCCTATGTTATCTACATAATTGACATAAAACAAAGTAGAACTAATAGACTATAGAATTAGTTTCATTCTCCCATTCTGGGCAACACTAAAAATACTTCAAAGTGACATTCAAAAGTATCTTACCCATTTAGGAGCGTGTAAATCACGTTCATCTAGTATTTTTTCATGCACCTGTCAGATATAGATCCGTGCTCCAATTCGGTATGTAAAGTAAAAATTAACCTACGCTGATTCCAAAACCATTTGGAGATTTTAGGGTCCTATGCCTTATTTTTCTATTTTTAGCTTTCTATATCACAAGATTGTGTTTATTTTCACAATAATACTTGTAATCATTTGACTTTCATTTGACCTCTAAATTACGTCATAACGTATCCTGAATAGACTACTTCCTTCGTGCTTTTCAAGATAAATTAAAAAAAAAATACTTTTGTTTGTCATACCGTCAGTGTCAAATCAAAACTGTCAATGCTAGTTACTGTGTTATTTATTTGAATGCATCGCGCGCTGATAATGTCGCGTTCAAATGATCTTCGCAACAAAAAAGACGACGCCCAGGCTTGTATTCCATATTTACTTCCTTGCACCACTTCTTTTTTAGCGTTTCTTTCACATTTACAAACAATTTGTGTCGGCTATTTGTTGTAGTGTTTTTACATGACGGTACGAAGCATTTAGCACTAGTTGTCGATGACAGATTCATTGCACGGATACGCAGCACGGATAATGGATAGAAATTAAAATTTGCTAAAAATCGTAGGAAAAGAAACTCAAACAAAAAGTTCACATCACAGTCACGATCACAGCATTCACATTTCACAACAAAATAAAAACACGTATCTGTCAAGCGTCAACTGTCATCAATGTCAACTTTGAAGTTATTTAGTGTTTTTTGTATGTACTGAAAACGTGGCAAAGACTTAAAGCTATTCAGGCTATGAAATGACGTCATCACGAATAATACTTTAAAAAATAATAAAAAAGAAACTGTAACTTGGAATAAAAAAAGCTTAAAATTAGTTGCTTAAAATTAAATGTTTTACGAAATAAAAATGTAAAAAAAATACCTGAAAAATACTTTACATACCGAATTATATAAGAATGATTAGGCATTTGATTGGTGGCCTTGGCTAATTAAGTATGGTTATCGAATCTTGATTATGTTTATAGACTAGTTAAGCAGGAACTATATTGTCAATTAATTATGGTAATTCACTTACACACAAATGGGGTTGGGTGCTACGATTTAATTTCTCCGCACCTATGTTTATGGTTTCATTGGCTACATATGGCCTATTTTCCACAGTCTTTGGTTACACATTTTCCGCAATAACTACAATTAACTTTATGCCTGAATAATATAAATGGACTTAATAGAACCTGTAAATGATCGAACTGTCATGTGTTTTAAACCCCGACACACAGGCGCGTTTTTGCGTTTCTGAGTTTTCTCGTTCCTGCGTCCGAATACTAAATGTTCTAAGAACTTATATTGCAATATCGCATTTTGTATTGGGACGCAGAAACGCGAAAACGCAGAAACGCAAAAAGTGGGAGCCTTTAATTTAATACCGAAAGCATCCACCGTCAGTGCAACGAAAGTTAAAGGAGGAAAGAACAAATTTCCGTAGCCTTAAAAATTAAAATGAAAATTAAATTTATTTTCATTCAACAAGATGCCATTTGCACGCAATTAAAAAATATCGTGAAGCCTCTTGCATATGAATTCAAAAAACGAATGTCGCTAGGAGTCACTAAAAGTTTAGTCCTGCAATACCTAAGTATTAACATTTAAAAAAGGAAATATTTTTAACCTGACCTAATTTTAAGTCAAGGCAAAGAGACCACGCCTCATTCCAGCTAAGTTAGTGATGGTTTTCTTAATGCACCTATGTCTTTAGAACAAGTTGTTCAACTTTTCTGTAGTTTAACAGGATTATCCCATACCTGACTTGAGTACCATGATTGGTATTGACTAACTTAACTTTAAGGTTATTTCATATTTCCACAAAAGATTTTTCACATTATTACAAGGACTTTTGGAAACTTCGTGTAGAAAACTACGTTATCGCTAGTTTGCCTGTAAAAAAGGTCTAAACGGACCCTACACACGACGGTAAAACTCAATGTAACGCTCTCAAAACATTGTGCTGATGAATAGTAATCATTTAAAAAAAATACGTTGTTGGAACTTTGACCTGCAATATCTCCGTAACCAGAAGGTCTCCAGGTATACGAAAAAACGGATTAAAGGGTGAAAAAGACTCTTCATGAAGCCGCCGAAAAGAACTTCATTAGTACTTGTTTAGCACTTGTTTAGTAATAAAATTTACTAATAAAATTAAAATTTATTAATAAAATTTACTAATAACTTAAACGTACTTTGCCAGTGACCCGACCTTACATTCCACGCTTGATTGGTACCAGGGTAGCAGCAGTGAGCAAGAAGTGAATCAGTTAACCCATCGACCTCAGTATGTTTAATTTTGTTATGTCAAGGCGAGTCAAGGAGACGCCTTGCTTGCACTCATTCTTGTTGGTTATCTTTGACACACGGGCAGCAAGATCGGTGAGCCGGTGGAAAATGGTTATTATGAAATAAAATCAGGGGACTAAAAAGGTGTGACTTAATTCTTTACGCGTGATTACTTTTCTCCTTGGGTACCCGAATCGTGCATTTTATCTTCTTCTATATGTATACGAAACTAAGTTTTAGTTTAACTAATATCAAAAATCGTTTTCTTTTATTTCATTTCGGTTCAAGCTTTAGCCAAACTAAATTCAAAGTTTTTTCTCCCCAGTATTATTTTGACGTTTAGTGAAGAGCTGATTTTCACCATAATTTGAAAAAACGACTTTCGTTTTTTGTTTGGACGGCTAAATTATAAAATCTTTCGTATTTATGTATAAAAACACGCATAAACATTAAAAAACATAATCACAAGGGAGTAACCGGAAACCAACAGAATACCACTCTCCTTACTCATTTACCTTAACCTCAACTTATCTCGCTTATAAATTGTAATTCACGTAAATAATAATTAATCATGTAATATTATCCAGTGTAGGCATATCGCAAGGATTCGTTTCCTCCCACAGATACCTACGTACATAGTTATCATGTACCGTCATCTTGTTTGTATGGGAATGTCAATCAGGCTAAGAACAATGGAAGATCATAGTGAGGAATATCATATGGATATGAAGTGTTTAAACGTTGTAGAACCTTGAGGCTGTGTGTAATGCAATACCATTACTGAAATCTTGTAATTATGCAGTACGTCTGTCTGGTAATGTTGTAAAAGGGCGAGAAAGAAGAATACATTCGAAATTCAAACTTACCGAATATTTTTTTTTATTAAATAGCTACTGCTACATTGAACCAACGACCACATTGGCCCTGGATCGAAAGATTTGGAGATCATGTGAGTCAAAGAAAGTGCTTTAAGAAAGAAAACTACTTACTTACATGATTATTCGATTTTTTTTTCCTTTCATGGTCTACTTAATAAAAATTACCAGTTTCAAATTGATCAATACGGACCTAAATTACAAACAGCATTACAGAAAAAAAGAATTTCCCTAATAAAAACGAACTCACAGAAAATTAATTTTCCCAACCAATTTTTTGTAAGTCATGCTCTGTAACCGTATTTACTCTACACCATTTAAATGCTATTGTTAACTTCGTGATGCTTTGAGTAACAATCAAGGCTGTTGCTTAGCGACCGTTGTTTTTTTTTCGAAACTGTAGGTCACAGTTTACAACAGAATGTTACGGTTTGATGGATTGACACGCGACCGATGTTCGTCCTGATAAGTTTGATGCCTAAATTAGATTACTATGCACTTTAATGATCAGTTATATCGTAAATGTGTTGTTAGTTCATAGTTAGGTAGTATATAAAATAGGTTGTCTCTGTGAAAGAATTCAGTCGGGACCACCACCATACTTATTACCTTCGTTGAGTCTGTGCAAGTTAAAAAAAAATGGGTACAGGCACTCAAGAATCTTTATCAGCTATTTCTCAGGGTGGATATTGTGGACGATGAATGACGTCTATAGATCCTTGGTGGCTGTGATCTCAAAAACATTGTTGTTTTTTTAAGGAGGTGTTGCCATTTCACACTATACATGGTACGGGTAGTTTTGTAACAGTAAAGCAATATTTTTGGAATTTTTGAAGGTATATTTATAGTCATGATAATAATGGAAAGGAGGTGTCTGAATGAGTTGACTAGTAATAGAGATATGGGAGAAGAAGACATGCAGCGCCAACCCTTAAATAAATGGCAATAAAGGAAGGAGAATGACGATGATTTAGTGTAATTATGACCTAAACGGCATTGAAGTTAGTAAGCTTCTTCAGGGGCTGGCGGAGCATCTGCATGCGTTTTTCACGAGATATGAGGAATTTAAAAATTTCTATAGAAAAATTATTTTTCTCATAACTCTTGTTTAAATGTACACTGCATTCAAAATATGTGTTTGGGAACCTATATATTCTGTAATCCAATCGAAATAAATACACACTACCTTAAGAATATGTTTGATTTGCAAATTATTTTGGTATTAGGTACGTCTCTTAAGCGATCAAATTATCTCAGTTGAAAACCAGCGTCGGGCACTAGCTGCTCGGCAATAATGCTGAACTGGGCCTTTTTGGCGCAGCCGTGAGACACACAATAATCTCTTTGTTTTCTGTACAGTATTAAGTTTCTTTATTTACTTTTTATTGTTTAGTTTTAAGTTTTTACTTTATTTAATTACTATTTTTGTTGTGTTGTGTTCACTTGCGGCATAAGCCAAATAAATATCTTTTCTTTCTTTCTTTCTTTCTATCTTACCATTTCAAGTTATTTATTCGGAGAATTGAAGTAGGTTCACCAGCAGAAACACAATTGTTGTTAAGCTTAATCCTGGAGTTTTTCTAAGATGTCACCTAAACCTATTTCCTAAGACCATGTGAAATGCAATAAATGTCTTGCTAAATTCGATCCATTATTACCTTGGGAACGATTGTGTTAAAGTTTAAACTTAATTTTGATTATAAAACAATAACAATGGCCTGCCTGGGTCTGGTAAAGTTCACATCCCCCAAGGTCCGTAGTATGCGAGGTAATTGAATATAGTCTTGGAAGATTTGAAACAAAACATTTGGTAATATCTTTATTATGGTGTACCGAAATGTTTTTAAGTAAGTATAAGGTTTGTTGTTTCGAGCAATCAAGCTGAGCTGTCAAAATTATAGTGTTCTGAGTATCTATTAGTGGATCTAGACACCATCACCATCATCCGCCTAGCCTTTTCTCAACTATGTTGGGGTCCGCTTCCAGACTCTGCTGAGTGATTCATGAATATGAACAAAAATGGAAGTGTTATTTTACCGATTTACCCTACATTTCAACCCGATTTACCGTTTCTTATAATTACGTCAGTACTTATTCTTTTTAACCGACTTCCAAAAAGGAGGAGGTTCTCTATTCGACTGTATGTTTTTTTTTTTTTTTTTTTTTTCTGTATGCTCACCGATTACTCGAAGACGCCTGAACCGATTCTTTGCTGAATTTGTTCAAAGAACTAACGTGCTTAGGGTAATGCCTTTTTTTTTTAGGATGGGAAATTATCAAAGAACTTCTCCCACTCTGGGCGGAGCGGGAGGGAGTGTCAGACTTTTACTGACTAAAACCCATGAACCTATCGATTCATAATACCCCTGATGCACCACCTACTTTTTGCAGTCAGCAATCTTGTATTGACGTCACACTTTCTAGTGCAGACGTTCGCTTGGATAGGTGGCGTGTCTTACCAGATGCGTCTTGTAGTGATCATCGCCTGATCGTGTACGAATTTGTTCCGGTGTCTACTCAAGGTCCGACTCATATCACTGGTAATTTTAGATATAAAAGTAAAGGCGCGAACTGGGAATTCTTTGGTTCGCTGTTTGCAAGTCACGCCAAAGACTTCACTCGTGATGGGTTGTCAGCTGAAGAAAGTGCTGAAATCATGTCAGACACCTTCACTTACTGTGCTGACATCGCTATTGGTCGCGCATCTATGACCAACCTCCGTAGATGTGATTGGTGGTGTGACTACTTAATTGAACAACGTAAAGGCTATCGCCGAGCGCGTAGACATTTAAACAAGCTTAAAAAACAAAAAGTCACCGGAGACCCATATACCATTGCTTTAAATGCGTTTAGAGTTGCCAGGTCCCGCTACAGAGCATCGACTGAAAAATCTAAGGGTAATTTACTGCGAAAAATTGTAGAAAAATTAGATAAAGAAGGACCGTGGTCTCCTTTGTATCACGAGTTCAAAGCTAATCGATCGGTCGACCTAGCGTTTATCCAAAACATTAAAGTAAATAATAAACACACCACCGGTATTGAGGAAACGACCGAAGTTCTATTAAATACTCTGATACCTGATGATTCGCCGGTTAATGACAATGACTACCATCAACAGATCAGAGCGTGGGCTGCTGTGCCACCTGAATCACCAGCGTCAGACCTTCCATCCATTGACGAATTCATTAATGTTGTCAGGAAACTGCCTCTTAAAAAATCAGCAGGTGAAGATAAAATATCTAATCGGATGATAATAGAAGCGTGTAAAACAGCGGGCGACGCCATTCTATCTGTTTTCAACCGATGTATTGCGGAAGGCGTTTTTCCTCGCGTATGGCGACGTGGCTTTATACGAATAATTCCAAAAAGTGGTGATAAGCCACCGGACGACCCTAAGTCGTACAGGCCCTTAACCCTGCTACCAAATTTGGGAAAACTCCTGGAGCGCCTTATCGTTCCGCGTTTGCTACCGGACGGACCAAAGTTTCATAATAACCAATTCGGATTCACCGTGGGTAAATCTACTGTTGACGCGGCACTTTCTGTTAGAAAAATTGTTAATAACTCTGAACACAAGTACGTGGTTGGAATCTTTTTAGATATTTCCGGGGCTTTTGATAACGCTTGGTGGCCGATGCTACTACTTAAAATGAAAAATCGTGGCTGCTACAAAAACATATATAATCTTGTTCATTCATTCTTTTTAAATGGTACCGCGCAACTAAAACTCGGACATCATTCTATGTCAAAGTCCCTTACCATGGGATGTCCACAGGGCTCGGTAATCTCTCCGTATGTATGGAATATAGGTTTTGATGATTTCCTCGCGATCCCACTTCCACCGGGCTGTTCATTAACCGGTTACGCGGACGACGGCCTGCTGCTCATTCAGTCAAATACCCGGGCTGGACTCGAGAATTTAGCTGACACTTGCCTACGATTAATATCTCAGTGGGGCGATCGAAACCGTCTGACCTTTGCACCGCATAAAACATTTCAACTAATTTTAAAAGGTGATCTTAAATCGTGGCCGAGCATTAAATTTAATAACGTTCCCGTGAAAAGAAAGCAGTCCGTATGCTACCTTGGACTGGTCTTAGAGAGGAATTTTTCATTCGTAGATCACATAAAAAATGTCGGTGAAAAAGCTAAAAAGAACTTTTATGCCTTAACGAGGATATCCAAATCTACGTGGGGATTAAGTTATGGAGTCAGGCGTTAGGCGTATAAAGGGCCGACAGCGGTGCGACTAGCACATTCGAGTTGGAACGCTCGACGAGTCAACAACTCCTGAGGATGCCCCGTGGAGGGGCGAAACACGTGTCGAGTAAAGGTTTGGTTGCATGGCATGCTAATTATTTCTCACTTGTTTTGTATGTGTGCATATGCATGAGGGCGGGAGGGTGGGCCCATATGTGCATGTGCATATGCATGACGGTGGGATTTGTGTCCTGCTTTCAGACCTGGATATTTTTGTATAGCGGTATTAAAACTAAATATTTTTCATAGCAATTTTACGTGGGGATTGTCATTTTTAACTTTAAAGACCATCTACGTGGCTACTTACTTGGGTTGTATGTGCTACGGGGCACCTGTTTGGGCCGATAGGGCCACCATAGGAGCGGTGCGACGTAAATTGCTTCATAGCCAGCGTTTGGCGTTGATATTCTTATGCAAAGCGTACAGGACGGTTAGTACCGAAGCTCTTCCGGTGCTTGCGGGTGTACTTCCAGTCGATCTGGAGGTGCAGCGGCGGGCTGCAATGTACTATAACGCGCGTGAGACCACGGACGCAGACTTTTTAACCGTACGTGATCGTGCTAGGATTTCTAGATTATTCAAACCACAGACCGACGTCTGGGAGGAACTTTTATCTGAATGGCAATGTAGGTGGGACAATTCCATCAAGGGCAGGCACCTCCACCAGTTCTTTCCATCCGTTCGTGAGCGGCTGGACAGGACATGGCTGGAGGTTGATCACTGTGTTGCCCAATTTCTCACGGGCCATGGCAACTTTAAGAGTAAATTATTTTCCTTCAAGCTTGTTGACTCGCCTTTTTGTCAATGTTCAACATCTGACTGCGAATATGAACAATCTGCTCATCACATTTTGTGGGAGTGTAGTCTTTGGCAAAATGAACGCAATATTATGTTGGATAGTGTACAGGTTACATCCGGAGTTATTTACTATACGGACCTTGTGGAAACTAGAGCAAATTTCCGTGCCTTCAAGCGTTTTTGCCATACCTATTATTGGAATCAAATATAACAGCTCTCAACTAGGACCCATTAACGTTAATATTTATCCGTGGTGCTTGGCAACTGGGCCTATCCCAGTTGTAAACGTCCCTTTGTGCCTATTGGCCTTGTTTCGTTCTGTCTCCTGCTGATATGGAGGGAAGTGGAAATTACAGTTCTTTCCTACTCCTCCGCTATACTTTCTGATTAATTTCGTTGCGGGATCCAAGACAGTTAAATTCATTCTCTGGGACTTCGTCGAGCTTCATTGTCTCGGCGCTTTTCTGGTGGTCGCCACTGTTGATTCTGGCTTTCAGGAGTTACAGTGGTTTGGGCGTGTGTGGCGGGCTTGTGACTAAAACCCATCCATGTTCCTTCCTCGCCCTTTACGTTCCGGGGCCACGGTATCTCTTTCGAACAGTCCCGCAACCCCGGCAGGCTTCGGCCCTTGCGGGCCCCTTCACTTTACTGGCATCTCTTTGAGGAGCGCGTGGAACACGAACGCGCCGTCGGCGTCGTCGAAACGGCCTGTCGTCATTAGACGGACGGACGGCTAGCTAGCCCATAGCTAACCGTCCACAGGCCCGCTTGTTCATGACAATGCCAGCCTCTATAATCGAAGCCATGGAACAATGGCAATGGAATACTGACAATATTTCACATTAATAAATGTATTTGTGGCTATTTAAACTTGCCTACGCGCACATCAAACAAAGTTCGCGGCTCCATGGTGTAGTGTTGCGAACGCTGACGATAGGTCGCGCGTGCACACGGTTGAATGTCGCTATGCTCACGCCCAGCTGCTACTAGGAGACCATTCTGAAGCAGTTTTACTTAATTGGTTCCGAGACTTATGTTTTACACCATAATTTGTTTTGAAATGGGTTTTAGGTAGATTTCCTTTTTTTTGAAAAAAAAAAAAATCTACCTATTGGTCTCTCACCTACGGAGATAATATGAATACGTATGTATATGGGTGACAAGCAAAATTTAGCCACACTCTACAGGTCGCAATTATGAACCGATTGCTTTCAAACTTGGCCAAAAAATCGAAACGGTCAAAACTTAGGCTAAGTTCGTGAATGGGCGGAATTCGTCCATGGGGGGCGGCGGGGGGGCGGTTTTTCTAAAATCAGTTTTTTGGCCATAACTTTTTTCCTATGGAAAATTTTTGACGCGTTTCTCATTTTTATCATTCTGAGTACAAATACGGACATTGTTAAATTAAAACTTTTTTGATGCAACCCCTAAATTGGGGAGGGGGTTGAAAATTCCAATTTTTTTGCGAAAAAAAATCATATCTCTGAATCAGTAAACATTTTGAACGTCGCAAATCTTTTCTAAAGAAAGCAAATTGTTTACTTTACAATTGTTACCTTCAAAATTTAGCGATAAAACTTATAGTTTTCGAAATAAAAAAAAAATTATAACTAAACATTTGAGGGCGTTTCCATGCTAAACTCTTATGAGAGAATTTAAAAAGGGTAAACTTTCCATTACAGGACAACGATTTTGAAATCATATTTTTTTTGGTAGATTGTACACATATGTACAACTCTTTATACAAATTTTCAATAGTCGGACGCTCCAGCACCTTCTTCGAAATCTACCTCCTCCTGCGGCTTGCCGGAGGGATTTTTTTTTTTCAAAAAGAAATTGTAAGTCAAATTAAGTTTTGAAAGGAGGGGAATTTCGATTTATGAAAATGATTTAAAATCAAATTCTAGGTGCCTATTAGGAACCTACACAACCACAATTTAAACTGTAGTGTATGAACACTAGAGTTTAAAGTGTGATCCAAAGATGTGATTAAAAAAAAGTGACAACCTCTAAAAATATTTAAAAGTTGCAAAAAAAACCTTTCGTGGGAATATTTAATTTAAGGATTATATTTTTGTTTCTATAAAATGTCATTAATGTTAATGTGTGTTCTAACTAACTTTTTTGACCAATTAATTGCTTATTGTTTGAAATCTTTGCATTTACAGAATAAGCAAACAGTTTTGTTGGCTTATTATAATAAGTAAAGTATGTGAAGGACTCAAACCATTCTTGCTTTTGTAAACGGATTTAAATACAATAACTACAAAGGTTCTGGAAATTATAATATTACTGTACGGATTAAAAGGCTCGATAACTACCTATATAGAGCAATGAATAGCATCGTACCTCTTACCTAATTATTGCTAATAATGGTGTGTATATCTTCACGATTGACAAATTGTGTTTATGTTACTAAAGCGTACTCTCTTTCAGCCGATATAAAGCCTAGGATTGCCGTAGGAATATCCTCATAGCCTAAAAAAATGCGTGGACGCCAAATAAATTGTGTGGGTAACGTTGCTGGTTCCCCTCGACTTTGGATGAGCTGATTGCTTTTATGTCAACAGAATTGGATCTCTAGTTGGTTCTGGTGTGGTTCTGGATTCCTAAACCAGCCATTGTTGCTCAAATCACCATCATTCAAAATTCGAATAACATCATGACGTTTTTAGGACCCGTTTCTCGTTTGTGGAGTCATTTAAGTAATTGCCACTAAACAAGTGAACGTAAAATGATGATGCGTGAACTTATCGTTCATTCAACATTATTTATCTTCTCATTGTACATAAACCTCACGAAAACGAGGTCCTTGAACTATTGGACAAGTGTACTACTATTTACTGAATGTCAAGATGGTTGGAAGTGGACCTTTGTTTATCTAACAAAACAGCTATGTTAACAGGAGTCTATAAAACATTAGAATATAGTCACATGTACTTGTCATATTCAGTCAAAAATGCACATTATTTTTGTCCCCCAGTGTATGTACACTGTCGATAAATATGTTTGACCCAAATTGCCTGACTTTTCGAGCACTACTAAACAACGGTGTCATACATTCGATTAGCAAATGCACAGTTATTATAAAAATGTGTACAAAATACGTTATTTCGTGACAAAATGCAGTGTCAAATTGTTCCGGCATTTTTTTTCTGTCAAAATAATCGTAGTCCGTTGCGGAATGGCGTGGCGCGTGCGTTGAATTAGTCACGCCACTTTTTATCTTGGAGTTTTTACGCTATCCATTAACCTTGGACTAATTGTCCGGTGGCTTTCTAATTGGTCATATTTTTATCTTTTACCGGAACGTGATCAGATAGATTTATAGCCACTCAATTACGTGTTTGTCATCATGAGTCTTCCGTATGAACACTCGCGGACAAATACTGCGTAGGAGTTGCTGAATGTTTCGAAACGCTTTTTGTTCGATTTCCAAACGCATTTCAAACTGCAAAAAACCTCCTTTGTCAATACTTAGGTTGACCTAGGTCTTTAAAACAAGTCTGGTCCGCTTCACCAAGTTGTAAGATCCAGGTGAGGAAAGCATTGCTCCATTGCCCGCAAGCGATGGGTCAGCAACCATTTGTGCAATATTGCAGTTTTAATACATCGCCGGTATTTCGATCAGTATCAATATATGCGGTGCTGGTTTCATTCGAAGCCTGCTTGTAGTAATTATCGTGCATACTTAATTAGTTTAGTACTTTCACACGATGTAATTTGTGGAATGCAATGATAGTGTGTAATTTTATGTTAGTGCTTCGGTGTGGGCGTTAGATTAGGCATCATTATTGATACAGGTATTCCTGTTTTCACTAATTCCAGGTGACAGTTAATTGGATGTTTAAATCAAAGTGTATTGTTGGATTTTGAAAGCACGAATAAACGCTGAAAGTTTACATTTCAACAGTACAGGCATATTCAGGAATTTTATTTAGGCCTTGTCATGTGTCATCTTCTTTCGACCTACGTTCAACGTTAGCTATTCTTCTGCTCCCTTTCTTCCTTCTTTGTAAAACTGAATCATCATCTGCCTAGCCTTTTCCCAACTTCGTTGGGGTCGGCTTCCAGTCTAACCGGATGCAGCTGAATACCAGTATTTTACACGGAGCGACTGCCTATCTGACCTCCACAACCCAGTCATACGATACCACTTGGTAAGACTGGTTGTCAGACTTTTTGGGCCACTGACTACCTGTAACGACTGTCAAAGATCTACAAATGACAGCTGGCACCAACAGCTTAACGTGCTTTCCGAGGCACGGAGGAAGCCTGATATG
This sequence comes from Xestia ashworthii, assembly GCA_950022955.1. Taxonomy (NCBI): domain Eukaryota; kingdom Metazoa; phylum Arthropoda; class Insecta; order Lepidoptera; family Noctuidae; genus Xestia; species Xestia ashworthii. The sequence continues at coordinate 7,222,805 of OX465559.1, read as the reverse complement.
TTAGGGTGGTCACCCATCCACAGACCAACCTACGCAAGCACGGCTTAACCTAAAAATCGACTCGAGCGGCTGTTATTATTAAGACACGAGCTCCTCCTTTTTAGAACTGACTGTCATCAAATAATCATAACGTTAATTTGTCATACGTTTCAATTTAATGTCGAAACCAAACTTAACAACAATCGGATGTCCTCCAGACGATCTTCAACTGTCGGCCAACATTCACGCTTCTATGACTCTTCAATATTAGCCAGAAAATAATACAACAATGCATTGTTTGAAAAATAGGATTACAGGCATCATCATTACAATATTTCGATCAAATTAGAAACGAATATGATAAAACAGTGAAGAAATTAAGTGTTCAAGCAATACTTACTAATATTTTAAAGTTAACTAATGTAATAGCAACATTTTCTATTGTTTGTGAAAACAAAACAACCTTCGTACATAAGAAACTGTTTCACTTAAACCCAAGGACAATTAGTCAAGAAGTGTGAAAATATAATTAATTGCAAGCAACAGTATGACGGCTTTGCACGTTAACTTCTAACACTTCGAAGTAAAATAAGAGTGTCGCTTTGCATCCTGGACAAATTAAAGGAGGTAGGTATCTATGCTATTGATTCTCGACCCGAATCCATGCCCGAATCTATAAAAAAATGGGTAGTCTTTTTTCTTGTTTACGGAAATCGGTATGTGTAAACCATCCGTATTAAAACTCAGCCTATCTGTTACTGGCCCTGTAACTACGCCTTCAAACACAAATAAACGCACACATAGACGCGTGATTTCAGATGATTCTTCTATTACTTTCGTATTATTCTGAAATACTGTCAAATGGAAACCATTTAAAATAGAAGCTTTAATAATATTTAACCGGGTATCGTAATTTAAATTGACTATTTATGTCTTTTGTGATTGTGACAAGCTCCTGAATTTTGACTAGAGCTAGAGTGTAAAGACTACACCATGTATAGTTATCGGTTTCTAAAAAGTTAATTCAATTTTGAAATGAGCTGAGAGATTATAATAATTTTAATAATTGCGAGACCTGTTGTGTTTGTGAGTATTGAATAACATAGTACGACCATAGAATGACCATAAATTAGTGTTGTCTGAAATTAAAATCTTAAATAGGATGAGTTGCGAGTGAGAGAAATTACTTTCTTGTTTTGGACTTAATTTATCTGCACTTAACTGCACTATAAATAATAATTTGGTTATCTACAGTTTTTGATAGTTTCAAAAGCTTTAAGGTTAACATGATAAATAATAAAGTAAACTCATTACTGCTTTGTTATCGGGCAATTTTTCCTCACGTCATAAAAGCAACTACAAGTTTCTCTTTCAAAATCTCTATAACCTTATCTACGCATCAAAACAATTAGAAAGTAAGAAACAACAGATACTAAGTAAAACAGTAGTAAGAAGTAAGAGTGAGTACATCGTGCCCTTGACCGCGGCAAACAATGGCAGCGTGTAATATCTGCCGCAGTCATAGCTCACTGTGGGAACTTGGTCGTGATTGCTGGCTATTTGGGACGCACTATCATGTATGGGTTCACACTTCTTGTGGGTGCTAATAAGGTAGGTGTGATCCTTTCAGTGATGATGTTAGTGAATGTCATTGGTTCTGAAAATGCAATACTTGCAAAGATATTTACACTCTAATACTACCACAAACCACTGCAACTCCTGAAAGCAAGATACAACAATGGGAACCACCAGAAAAGCGCCGAGACCATGAAGCCTGACAAAGTACCAGAGAAACATTTTAACTGTCTTGGATGCCGCAACGTAATTAATCAGAAAAAAGAAAAAAATAGCAGACGAGTAGGAAAAACATAATTTCTACTTTTACCTGTTTTACAAGGAAGTTGACTATGTTGATTAAACACATGACCTACATGTAAATTAACTGTGATGAATCAATTTATCAATATTTGTGATTTGCTATGAGCCTAGATTTTATGTATTTGACGAATAATAGAAATGGGCGGACTTCCTGAAGCTAGATACGGTAAAAATGTTTCAAATGCAAAACAATTTTAATATCAACTCAAATGTTTGTATTTTTGACTATGCAAAGAAAACAAGCGAAAAGGAAAACTTGTGCAGAATTTTGAAAAACTTTTCATCATCATCACCTGCCTACTAGCCTCTTTCCAACTATGTTGGGTTCGGCTTCCAGTCAAACCGTATGCAGCTGAATACCAGTACTTTACATGAAGCAACTGCCTATCTGACCTCCACAACCCAGTAAGTACGTAGTAGAAGAGTTTTGAAAAACTTTTTATGCTTTTGTAAATATTCTACATTCTGTCAAGTTCCACACCTACCAGGCGCACAGAGCTTTAAGCGGTGAAACCGTGTAAAGCGATAATGCCTTAAGTTCAGAGATCGAAAATCGTGTAGTGTATTACAATTGACAAGTTCCTAGTGCTTAACACGCAAACGCTGGTTTAACATCCTTCAGGTGACTCTTGACTCTTATCGTCAGGGGTGACAAACGGCTGGGAATATCAACTTGGTTGCAATATTGCGTTTATTGTACTCGGCGCCAATATTATTACGTTTCATAATCATCATCATTGATAATAAACAGGTTCCAGTTATAATAGTATATTTTATAACGAGGGACTAAACGAAACCATAATATACCCGAGGTGTTTTGACTCTCGAGCAAGCGAGGGAGTCAATGAAAGCGAGGGTATATTAAGTTGGCGTTTAGTCTCGAGGTGCAAACTGTACTTTTCACTTCGAGTGCGAGAAAACCGAACAAATTTACACTCGACAAAAAATCTGAACTGAGCGGTCAGTTTTTTCTTCTATCTGGTCAGTCACAGATTAACAATTTAAAACACAACACAAACTCTCAACATTTTCGCAATGAAGATGATCCACACTCCACAGATAATTAGTACATTTCTGCAGCGGCTAGCAACAGAGGCATTGATGGACGAACGTGGAAATGTGGGCCGAGGAGAAGCCGAGGTACACATACGTAAGTAAATCAATGTCTAGTTGTGGCGAAGGCTTATAAAGTACTTTTCTCAATTAATAATGCGAGGAAATGAATACAATTACTTTTCAAAATCAACGATGCACAAACAACAATAATTTTTCTCGCGTTGAAGAGTTCATTTGTTTTTTTTTTCAATAAACCGCATTCTATTTGCAAGCCAATTCGAAATTTAAATAAAACCTTTGATAACTTACTCTTTTGTTACCCTGTTTCAGAGTAAAAGATCATTCCATTTTTAAATTACTTTTTACTCCCTAGGGAGTAAAGTGGTCACTCTAGTCCCGCTTCGTAGGGCTATATTGGCGTACTTTTAGAGCATGAGAAGAGAAAAATTGATTAATCTAACCACAGTGTTTGCTTGTTTTTTTTTTTAAATAATGAATGCAGTATTTTTATGAAACAAATGTTCTTTTTTCATAACCAGCGGTAATTTTTACGCCTGGATCTTTTGGTCGAAAAGCAATGTGCTAAACCCAATGACAATATGTGCGTTGATATCTTTTACACTGAAAAAGTCTGACAACCAGTCTTACCCAGGGGTATCGTATTACTCGGTACTAACTGGGTTGTGCAGGTCAGATAGGCAGGCGCTCCATGTAAAATACTGGTATTCAGATGCATCCGGTTAGACTGGAAGCCGACCCCAACATAGTTGGGGAAAAGCTAGGTAGATGATGATGATATTTCTTACACTGCTGTCTTTATTATGTAGAAGGTACGGATGGATGCACCTAGAACATATAATTAAATAAAAACAGCGGCCAAGTGCGAGTCGGATAGTATAAAAGTTCTTGCAGTTCGTTGTAAATGAAAGGTAAATTGCGGTTCACGATTTATGATGTATTAAAAAATTTCGGTGGTAGTTTACATGGTAGTGTACATCATACATATTTTTTAGTTTTATCATTCTCTTATTTTAGAAGTTACAGGGGGGGGGGGGGGGGACATTTTTCCACTTTGGAAGTGTCTCTCGCGCAAACTATTCAGTTTAGAAAAAAAATATATTAGAAACCTCAATATCATTTTTGAAGACCTATCCATAGATACCCCCCACACGTATGGGTTTGATGAAAAAAAAAATTTTTGAGTTTCAGTTCTATGCATGGGGCACCCCCTAAATTTATTGTTTTTTTTCTATTTTTCTGTGAAAATCTTAATGCGGTTCACAGAATACATCTACTTACCAAGTTTCAACAGCATAGTTCTTATAGTTTCGGAAAAATGTTGCGGTGACATACGGACGGACAGACAGACAGACAGACGACAGACAGACATGACGAATCTATAAGGGTTCCGTTTTTTGCCATTTGGCAACGGAACCCTAAAAAACCTTAACCCCTGCAGAGGAAGCAATTAAAATCCATTATTATGAATGCAGAACATTAGCCAGCTACTTAGATACCGCAAAAAGTAGTATCACAGTATCAGTAGTCAATCTTTAATCACCATTTTAATCACCATAACCGTAAACTGTCCTAATTCCTTTCCTTTTATTCTTTGCATAATGATTTAGCACCTACTAATCATAGTAATAAAACAAAATCACGACTTGATATTAATAAATCTTATTGAATTAAACCCCCGTTACATTATAATAATTTAAGAAGCAAAGAATAGAATACCATATTCCATTTACCGATGCCATTATTTCTTAATCTGTGTCAGATAGAAGTACTTGATATCATGTTAGTTATAATTTTACTGGACAAATGAATTCTATGGACTGGTCATACATTCTTTGGTTTCATCATTGAAATACTTGCACGTTGCAATGATTTTCAAATCACGCATTTAATAAAATAAATACATTTATTGGATCTAGAGGTTTTGGAGGTCGATTCTGGACAACAAATTACCTGTTTTTAGACTGTGTTTCATTTTAATCGATCTTACCTATTTATCTGTGGAGGCTTGGCTGTGGAACTTATTATTCTGTAAGCCTTCTTAAAATTAAATATAAAAGTAAAGTATTTTCATACTAATTGTGTTTTTTATTACCTTATTGAGTCTATTAGATACCTATTCTCTATCATGGAACTTGGACGGCTCGAATTTCAGTTTCCCACAACTTTCAAAAGCCAGCTTAACGGTAGTAATTGGGTTTTCTTCATTGGCTCACTACTCCGTGGTTACCAAGAAGAGGTCTGTAATGAGGTATAATATCGTCATCATTCCTGAACAATACTCTATAACAGTATCCCGACATTTGTTTGAATAATATGCTGGCAATACATTTACCGCAAGTACCGGTAACTATGTACTTGACTACTAACGGTTCTGGTGAAATAGATAAGTGTTGGTAAAGCCCATATTGTTATGTTTTTTAGTACCATTTCTTACCGTTAATTTTGGGAAAGATAATCTCACTGACTTCGTGGAACATTTTATTGATGATTAATTGTCAAGTTGGTCTTGTACTTGATTAGACCATGTTTTTTATGGTCTTAGTAAGTATGTACTTTACAAATACCACCAATTATTTTTAGGAAACTTCATGAGGTAAACCCATACTAAAATAGCATAAAGCTTCCTTTAATTCAGATAAACACAACAGTATCAAGCAGCTAATAATTAATTTACTTTCGTTTTCAATCAAAGTAAGTACGAATAAGTATAGCTCCAGAGTATGCTACGTAATTAAGCATCTACGAGTATTTACCAGCAAATATGATTTAACCTTCAACAACGTAGTATAAAGAAGAAATACCGTCTGATGGAGTAAATAGAGTCTAATTTTACTCGTGCTATTCCACACATAAATAAATCTAGACTTCTAGAGCTTATTAACATCAATTCAGATTCAAAGATACGTTATGCCGTGTTTGAAATAATATTGGGTACTCGAATCGGACAGTGGTTTAGTGGACCACAATGTGAGGAGCTCAATGTTTACAGATTGAGCTACAGACAGACTTAACAGAAGGTTCAACTTATTGTGAATATGCAAGTTGTAAACGAATCCTTCACGAAGCCTTCAATCAAGCATTTTGTGTAACAAGCTAAGTAACTCGAAAATGCCTTTTTTTTTGGATGGGAAATCATCAAATGACTTCTCCCACTCTGGGCAGAGCGGGAGGGAGTGTCAGACTTTTACTGAAAAAAGTTGGAACTTTGACGTTCAATATCTCCGTGACTAGAAAATGTTCCAAGGTCTGGTCCAGAATAAAAAAATACACATGACGGGGAGGACAAGTGCATTTCGGCTTCATTAAGGGTTTTTTACGCTCATGATAATGAAACGTTTTCTTATATCATCATTGATCCTCTCCTCATCCATCATTTTTCTGATAACTTGAGATAGTCGCCGTATGACAGCCAATTTTGATTCCTGTTATATTGTTTGACTTTTTGACGAAGGCAAGGTCCAAGTGGTACACGCGCTGTAACTTGTTCCCCGAACAAAGAGTCTATCTTGTATGCCAAGGCACTTGCTTCTGCACGGTGTCTGTGAATAGTGGGACTTCTGTCTACACTTCTCAATTGTTTGTCCTAGCGGTTTGGCCAACAGCTATTCGACACCAACAATATTTATGCAATATATCTTATTCAAACAGTGAGTCAGAACCAAAGTAGAATAGTTTCTGACGAGAACGTTGACACTGCGAAGTTTATTGCACTACGTAATTATGTGTTACATGCCGTTTTCAACGGATTTGATTGATGCTAAGAACTTGTATGCTTTATTGAACACATTTGATCCGTTGAGGAAAAGGTAAATAAAAATTAAGCTAAACACAGGTATTATAATTCTCACGTTTGAGAACAAAAGAGTTTGCTTTTTATTACAACCTCTTTTTGCTTTGTTGGCTTTGACGAGGCCATTTTATGAGGAGTGGGTTTAAAGATCCAAGTTTGAAAAGAGAAACTGGTTTGACGAGTTGACAGTCTTCAGACCATGGCCACCGCTTCCTATTAATAAACTATCATCAGCATCTGCCAGCATTTTCCCAACTATATTGGGGTCGGCTTCCAGCCTAACCGGGTGCAGCTGAATACTGCCAGTATTTCACATGGAGCGACTGTCTATCTGACCTATAATCCCATAATAATATTATGTGTGGACATAGCACTGAACGAACCATGTCATAAGTTATAAAAATAACCAATGACTAAACCCCCATTAAGTATTTGTTGATCATGGATCATGGTATGGAAGAACAAGGTATGCTGCGCCGCCGTCCTCAAATGAATAAGGGCAAGAGAATGATGGCCCCCACGGAATAGTTAAGAAAGTTTCCTATTTTATCTGTTTATGGACCCCTTGTCTTGTCAGATCTGGGACCATGAAAGTTTAGCCACGCGGAATGACATTAAGGAAAATAATAATTAAACTTGAAATTACATTCAAATCAAGTATCAGTGGCAACTAAACGTTTGTTCGTGATAGACAACTAAAGTCCTACCAATTTCTCATTAGAAATATCTATTAGTTTTTGACAGCGATCCATTAGTTGCATACTACCGGTAGCACAGAAGCTGCAACCATTACATGAGCTATCAATCAGTGTGTTTGCTGTTTGTAGAAAAACTTGTATAGGTAGGGTTGCTATACCGAATAATAATAAAGAGCTGTATGTATGCGTGGTTTGTAAAATAATGTACCTACTAGGCTCATCTCATACGAATGACTCATTTAATATTACACAGCAATGAAAGACACGTGCGAAATGTTGAAAAAACAGGTATTTGACCCATTTTTTCATCATGGCCTATATTCACCTGTGAAACGTAACAAGTTGAAGAAGACAAATAAATAAACAACATTCTAAATTAACAAAAACATGGAAACATAATAATGTGGAAGTACTTTGAACTTGGTACAAAAACCGCTACAGTCTCATAAAAGAGGTGTGTCTCCAACAGTCATCAGACAAATATAATCAAGATTAACTTCATAAATCAAATCAAGACATACAGGAAGACTAAAACGAAGGTGTGAATACCACTACATGTCTAGATGAACCAGTTTACGTACCAACCCTAGAACAAGACTCTCTCATATAGGAGCAAGTTCTGATTCCTACACACATATGTGACGGAGGAATGAAATTCCGCTTCCTCATCAAAGCTGGTTGCAAGACTTGTTAGTCGTTAGTTAACTGATTACCATTTACTTTTCCAAGAAGCTGTTGATGGCCTTAGGCTTGTGTAAATGAATTTAAGCGTCATTTTGATGAATTAATTGTTTTGCTCTTATACTGGTAAGGAAAATAATCTATTAGATTCAAACTATGGTAGATTGTTTTAATATATTACTTTTTAGAAAGCTTCTACATAACAGTAGCGAAGGGTCAATTTTTATTGGAGGTAAGCCGGAACACATATCATTAATGTGAATATAGTATTTGCCTATAGAATATTGAGTGTGTCATTTTTCAAAGGGAATCCGAAAGGAATCGGGTTGTATGGAACCTTCGCCACAGCTACATAAATGAACACTTTATACCTTACCTTAACTTACTTTAAAGGTGTTCATAGTTATATAGTCAAATCTTAGATCGGGACTGACTAGAAAGTCATATCATACTTCATACAGTCCTGATCTACCTTCTAGTAGGTGACTGCTGAGATGAGGAGTCATAGAGAAGTGGGAACAAGAAGACAAGCTGCGTGAGTAAAATATCAGATTGTGGTAGGAGTTACGATTGTCCAGCACCGTAATAAATTAGCGAAGATATCTTGGAGCGTGTTAAAATGCCATAATTCCCCTTTTCAAAATAAAACGTTCCACAGGCTATAATCGTCTAAGATCAGAAGAGGAAGGTAAGGCAGATCCACTTCGACAAAATGTTGAAATCATAAAACGAAGAGATAAATCATAATCATCTACAACTTACAGGTACCCTTTTTCTTATCGACGAATCTTAAGATATCTATCAACGCCTCGGAAGTACCGGCAAATACATTGTGTTCGCGAGATGTAAAGAAATCGTTACGTCGATCAGTGAATCGCTAATTCCGTTTTTCTCACGTCTGCGACTGTTAGATAACTCGAAGTGCGCTTACGCACTATTGCTTTTTAAGTGCTTCTGCGCCAACTTGAATGTGTGCGTAATGTTGCTGGTGTCTTACTTACTTTGAGAATTTATTAGATGTAATATTTCGAAATAAATGGCTCAAAATGAAATTGGGCTAGCATAGCTATTTTAAAGAGCGGTGAAGCCCAAAAGTAGGATTATTTATTCAATCTGTATCTACGTGTTTTTGTGACTACAAAACAATATTTATTTTATGTAACAAGAAAACATCCTTACTATTTTTTTGGTTACATAGCAGATTGATAAAATTAAAATAGAGTATTGAATTTAAAATGAAAATATACATGTTGTTATCTAAATACACCGTTGCTGATGAAATCGGCAACCGTGAATTTCATTTGGACACCTGATATCAAATACTGAGTTCATTTCATAACTTGTACTGGTCTATAACTACATAAAATACTACAATAACACTGTAAAATAAATAGTACGCAAAGAAACAGTTATATCTGAAGGTCTTAGCTAAATTATGGAATTACCGCGTTTAATTTGAAATGAGACCATATCTGAATGAAAAATCACTTCATATAGGTAGGTTATTATCCAATCTGTAAATGCAAACTCCTTGGTAATTTAATCCAAGCAAGCAAATTGGTATAATCAAATCAATCTACTTATAATGAAGTAAAGACTCGTAGATACCAAGTTAGAGGTAAACAAGTAAATGTAATGTAATCTAACAAATGTTCGTTAGCTTATTTGAATGTGAAAGGTCGTAGGTATGCGTTTCAAAGCAATAATGACGAAAGTCAAAACTTAAACATTATTATAACATACCTAACATAAAGCCTGTAATCTGTTAGGGTTAGGCAAAAGTGTACCAAATTAAAATATCAATTCCTGCCTTGGGGTAATAGGTAATCGTTTCGTATTATACATACAACGATTTTCAGCAAGCTCGCTATGCATTTGTAAATAATTGCACCTAACCTAACTGAATGCCTGAATAAATGTTACAGCACTGTCGGAATATAAACTTTCGACTCCAAGCCGAGTGTTGAAAACAATAGTGTACTTTCTTTAGGAATTCATTTTGGTGGTGCTAGTTGGCAAAGAAAACTGGTATAAGAAGACAGATAAATTACAACGTCCATAATATGCGTGATGTCTGCCATCATTGGGTTATAAAAGTTATGTAAAAAGCGTTGATTTATTGCTGCACGTTGTTAAGAGATTATTTATGTTCATGGAAGGTAATGGCGACGAAATTGCTTGGAGGAGTAATTAGAGGTTATTTTATTGATTTACGATAGCTTTCGATAGCCTGACTTATTGCAAGAATGTGTTAGATTTCTCTTGGGGCCTGAGGAGATGGGTGGCAAAACTTAATTTGGTTTCTATCTGCAATAATGTCTTGTAAGGAAAAACTGTACGTGCATTAAAATACTTGTAAGTACTGAAAAAGACTGGCGTCACGATTTGGTTTTATTCCGGACTGATTGGCCCGAGAAGGCAAAACACCGAGAAAGTTGGAAAGAAATGGAGGAGGCCTCTGTCCAGCAGTAAGACAGAATAGGCTAATAAGATAAAAATAAAGTGTCGATCAAGATGACCTAGCGCATCGCATTCCACCTCTACACATATGCTTATCTTAATCGTAACACCCTGCTTATTATCATTTATTTCATCACCACTGCTCTCAAAAACGGTGAAGGAAAACATCGTGAGGAAACCGGCATGTCTTAGAACCAAAAATTCGAAGACATGTGACATCTACCAAACCGCACAGGGCCCGCGTGGTGGATTATAGCGCATACGCAAAATACGCGCTTTGACGTGGAGTTGCGGAAACCAGCCCGTTGTACAATACAATACAATACAACACCCTGCTTGTCGCTTTCGATATCCAGGCTCACCCAATCTTCTTCTTAGAACATTAAAAATTTCAAATGTATCCAAAAGCTACAGTTAATTAATTTCCTCTTTCTTAAACATAACCTTAATAACTTTTCATTTCGTTTTCCAGATAGTTTGCACCTACTCGTACTCGTACCATAAATTGGTTTGTAAACACACGTTGAATAACTGGTAAACAAGCTTTCACATTTACAGTGGGTAAGCATTAGTCAAGATGGGGTTTGCTTCCTGAACCCACTGCTTCTGATGCTTTATAGTCAACACTAAACTTAAGTAATTCTATAGTATTTTCAATATTCAATCCATTTCCCTGAAATCTCCATCTAATATGAAGTTTCCTAACAATATTAAACTAGATCAATAGACGAACATTAAGCCATGAAGTTGTGATCATCAATAACCTATCCTTTTTCTAACTACGTCGGGGTCGGCTTACGGTCTTGCCGGATGCAGCTGAATACCAGTAGGTATTTTACATGGAGCGACTGCCTATCTGACCTCCACAACCCAGCAGTTAGTACTGGGTAATACGATACCGCTTGGTAAGACTGTTTATCGACTTTCCGACCACTGACCTGCAACGAGTATCTTTATGATGTATGCTAATAAAATGTAACGTTATTATTCCCTGTATGTGTTTCCACATTGGACAGATTATCTGACTGTCTAAAAATGGATGGTGCACGGTTCTTCCTAGGAAAAGCCACCTATTCAATTGTGCCTTGTCTAGGTTCTAGCCATAATTCATCCAAAAATTCCTAAGTTAACAGCAATGTAATTCAAAATCAGTAACTCCGAATTGCGTTGCTAAATGCAATTCATAAATTTAACACTTCCTCTAATCAACTTTCTATCCGACAAAGTTACAAAAGGATCATAATTTAGTGCTAAATGCAACGCTTTGTTAAAATGTTAATTATCTATATTAATTGCTTATTGATTGTCTGAATCATTTCAGGTTTAGTTTAGATATAATTGATTATCGAGTTGGAATAAAATATCTTTCAACGGTAAGGGTAGTTTGCAAGAAGTCTTTTAAAGTCACGCTGCAACGGAGAAGAATACTTCTCCGTTGCAGCGTAAACGAAAATTGCATGAACAGAGGTGCAAATCTCCTAACTTCTCCGGATAAAGCGTGACAAAGTTGCGCCAGTAATTTTAATTAGGCAAGGTTTGTGTCGTAACAGCATTGTCACGATGCACCGACCACTAAACCGCAAGGCATGCTCCCGCGCAGCTTATTAAAAAGTCAGCTGGTTGGTCTATTAACATTAATATTGCGTAATGTTTTATGTAAATAAGTACCTAACGAAGCTCGGATTGTTTTGTTTTGCGAAAGAGTTAGTGCGTTTGTTTTTTAAGGTGATAGCTATAGGTTGTATGTTGATGGAAATATCGTACGCGACTGTAATACGTATGTAGTTACAAAATTATAATCATCAAAATCATCAATATAACCCTCCAAGTTCATAAAGGTCGAGGAACTGCTTTTTCAACGTCAAAATCCTGAGGTCCATTTGGTATTTTTTTGTAATTTGTTAATTAAATGCATTTTTTTCTGGTTTCATTAAGTGATGTAGGAATAGTACGAAGGCTCTTTTATGCACCCCATTTTAAACTGGATGCCATTCTCAAAATTCATTTTTTTTTCTTCCTATACGTATAAACATTTTAAATTGATTAGTCACGCTTACGGGCTGTCCACACATAATTAATCAATCTCATTGAATATTTATTAGGCATCTTGAGAATACTTCAAATATTATTAAACTAGCTGACCCGCGCAACTTCGTCTGCGACATATAAATGAAAGACAGGGTTACAGAGAGTGGGTCGTAAGCACCTCTAATACAATTGTCAAAGAGCACATCACATCACACAGCATTCCGCATAATGAAAAGCGCGTCCGGTACATGATCATTATTTTGCTGCTGAGTTATTTAAAACGGTGTATCTCTGATATTCATTGAAATCAAATTACGTATCCAAGGGCAATTATTTTTAAAATTAAATACTTGTGATTAACAACGTATTTATTTTGATAAGGATAAATTACCATGTTTATAAAAACAGTTTAAAGGGCTTCCCTCGACGTCCTAACGTCTTCATCCTTAGACACTCGATGACAGTCTCATACTCCAGCTAGGTCTGAAGTTCTCATCAACGTGTATGAAATGAGCCGCGACACGATATAGCTGCTGTAAACTGTTGCGGACCTCTTACAACTATATGCCATTTCAAATTTCGAACTCTACGTGCCTATGAGGCCGTGTCCTAAAGTGCACAACCTCTTTAAAGCTTAGAAACCTTCAAATGCGGTGTTAATATAGTACGGTGACTATCGGGACATTCCAATTTTAAAGAGTATTAGCACCAAGTTTTTATGTGAGTCCAACCTTTTTTGAATAAAATAGGATTGAGTTTTCAAACATTTATCAAAATAACATGTAGTTTAAATCAAAAGCACTAAGGTCCATGTTCACCAAAAACATGACGGTCTGATTATCTAAAAACAGCTGTTTAAAACACATTTTTGTATGGGAGCATGTCACAGGGACAGCGGTTTTTAGAAAATCAGACCGTTATCTCTTCGGTGAACATGGACCTAAGGAGTGTTGATATCAAATTCGAAACAAATCACCGCCAAAGTAACTTTCTACCCCTTTTTTCATCATTTCAATTAAACACGTCTTCCATCAATTCTGTTAAAATTTTGAAATAGATTGGACCAGTAGTTCGTTGTATTATTTTATTTGTAATATGTAATAAACAGGGTGGAAACGGTTAACGGGGCAGTAAAGGGAGCTACCTTAACCGTTGAGTATAAGAAACAGGATCGATTGGCATCAAAAAAATGTTGTGTAAAATAGCAATTTTCTTGCTACCCGTACGTTTTTTTTTTAATCTGTGAATGGGGATCAAAATTTCACGTTAAATTTCTGATGGTTTTCTAAGACCATTTTCATGTAGCTGCAGTGACTTTTTGAGTACTCTAAACCTGGGTTGGTCTGGACGAACTTTTTGATCAGTGTCGGAAGGAAGATCGATTGGCATCACAAAAATTGTTTTGTGTAAAATGGCAATTTTCTTGCTAACTGTACTTTACTTTTTTATTAAATCTATGAACAACATTTCTCGAAAAAAATACGGGTTGTTTTCTAAGACCACTTTCGTGTAGCTGCAGCTCCCCTTACTTCCCCGTTTACCGTTTCCATCCTGTATTACCAACTACTTATACCGAGGAAAGCCGATTTTCTTGAGTTCCGCTATTTTGGGCGTATTCACTTCAAAAATCAAATTTCAAAAAAATTGAGAAATTGTATTTATCTGTATTAGATTTGAAGTATTTACAACAACTTTTAAAGGTTTACACTTCATTGGATTTTATTCTCTATGTGTACGAAGTTAGTTAATTTTAAACACAAAACCCTCTTTTTTACGTCTCTGGATGAGATTTAAAAAAAATGCTGTAACAGGTATTTCTTTATTTTTAATAATAAGTATTTACTCTGAGTTTTATGATTCTAGAACAATCTAAAATTTTTTTTTCATACAAACTTTACCCCCCCTTTTCACCCCCTTTTTCCAAAATTTTCCATAATTTCTATAGCCTAAATGTTATTCTGAGTTTATTTAAATAGAATAGTGAAGTTTTCATCAAAATCCGTCCAGCAGTTTTTACGTGATGCGCGTTCAAACAAACAAACAAACAAACAAACAAACAAACAAAAATTTTAAAAATGGTTTTAATATGTTCAGTTACTTATTTTAAGTCACCCTGATCGGTTTTTTTTTTTAAATCTTCAATGTACAGATTTTTTGGTCTCAACGATTTTATTATATGTATAGATAGATATAGATGTTTTAGATACCACATTGTTTTAAATCGTTCACATTCTCGGCTGAATAAAAAATCTAGACCATGCTGTAGTATATTTAATATTAACATAAATAACGCGTTCTCACTTAGTTACATTACTGTATTTATTATGTAAATAGGTTTCTCATAACATTGGTTATATGAATCGGGCATTTATGAATTACAGATGAATGAGATACAATGACAAAACAAGATCAGTCGTGAGTCGTGACATACTTCGAATAATAGCGAATAAAATCTATAAATTAATTATAATATAAAGCAGATTAGGTACAAAAAGTACAGTAAATCTAACCTTTTTAAAGGTAGGTACCGACATGAATTATGTATACGTTACAAGAAATCCAGAGCAGCAAATAACAGTAAGTTCACAGATAAAGAGTGGAGATCATCATCATCTTCATTTGAGCCGTAAGACGTCCACTGCTGGACATAGGCCTCCCCAAAAGGGGGGTTTTGTCAAAAGCACAGAGAACGCTGCTGTCCATTCTCTGGTAAGTCTCATAGTCGCCTCTTACAACACCCACGGGAAGATATACGAGTATGATGGTGCTATTCTTTACGTCCGACACCATACAGTACCAAGTAAAAATGGAGATCGTCATTCTGGAACTGAGAATATAACAATATTTTGTATGCTGCGGTTACGCAGAATATTTTCCATGCAAACATTTACTTATAACGTCTTCGGGGAAAAGAGACGTGACGAATACTGGCCATAGAGAAAAAATAGGATCAATTCCATGTAACATCGACTTGGTTTATATTTGGTTACCAATACATCGAAATTAGTTTCTGTGGTCATGTTGACTTGATTTTGTAACACATAATGATTGTCACGTTCGAAATACCGAAAATTGTCCATAGGTACTTTCCTTGCACAATTTTTAGGAATAATTGTATCACGTAAAGTTTTGATTTCACTGTTGCAAGATTATAATTCTATTACACGCTTTGATTTTCTTCCAAGTACCTACCTAACAAGTTACGTTTTTTTTGTCTTTGTCAAAGAATTATAATTTGTTTAAAATTTCATAGTTTCAGCATCACGAACATCTTTAAAACCGCAGGGTGAATCCACCGCGAAGTGTTTATTTATAATGCCGAAATGTAATTTAATATAACAGCTGTTATTCCAATATAAACTGTATGACCTCAAGATAGGGGTTTGTTTAGATTATAAACGAGTATCAGGCATTTTAGGCATTACACCATGTTATTGGATTTGTTGCTGTATTTCGCATAATGGACGATTTTTATGCTAAATGTTCCAATTATCAGCATTTATTACTGGGGACCGATAGCGTTTTGTAATTTAATCTGTTTTGGGTGTCAATCGTGATTATTTTTGTCTCGTTTTGTGCAAGATACTGACGCTATTTGCAGCAATGAGCCTTCGAAGTTTAAAAGACTTCGAAACTTTCGAGTTATCGGCAAATATTCGTACATAATCGATTTTCTTTTCTAACAGTTTGCTTATACTTTGTGTGAGTTGCTTATACTTTGTGTGAGTTTAAATAATTACGTAACAGATTAATGACTTATACTTCAAGCATACACACATAAAAAAACTAGACAAGTGGAACTTATGTTTGTGTTTTCTAGCTAATACGACTTGCATGCATTACAGTCATATCAAGTTATGAGTTGACTAGAAAGTGAGAAATGAGTTAAAAACCATTCAAATTGTGCGGGGTTAAAAGGTTTAACGTCTACCTCCATTTTATCAACTATCTGCTGCTGAATTACAAACATTTTGGTAGATGCAACCTACTCCAAAAACCTCAACTAAAAACAACAAAACAACGTGCAGTGTAAGCAGTGCCAGTGTTACAAAACAGAACGGAAGAGGGTCGTCACTCACTTACCACCTTGTCATCAACTCGCCTTGAACGCCTGGGTGCACCGTCAAGGTGTCTGTTAATCGCTGTTAACTTCGCGGTCTATATGTGTCACTTTACAAAAACCATTTACTTTTTTAAACGGGAATGCATATAAAAAAAAAAAAAAAAAAAACTAGAGTGTAATAAAAATACCCTTTATCGAAGCCGAAAGGCACTTTTTCTCATTCTGGAGGTCAAAGTTACCCAGTATTAACTGGGTTGTGGAGGTCAGATAGGCAGTCGCTCCATGTAAAATACTGGTATCCAGATGCATCCGGTTAGACTGGAAGCCGACACCAACATAGTTGGGAATAGGCTTGGCAGATCGTGGTGATTGAGTTCTGAACTTTTTTATTTTTTTATTTTAAGATTTTTTTTTATAGGTTTAAATACCCCCAGGACCCCTGTACTATTCAATCCATCCATTAGCACAATACTTTGAGTGCGTTACGTTGAGTCCTACGGAGATTCCTTAGTTTTCACCCAAAAAAAAGCCGTTTCCCAGCAATAATTATTGCGAACAGTTACTTAGTTTGATGTAAAGAAAGAAAGAAAGCATTTATTAACAGAACAAAATAAGAGCGAGAGAGAGAGAGAGCAATATAAGTTAAGCATTTATTAGCCCGCACAGGACAAAACACATCAAAAATATCAGTATTTAAAACTTACTAATAAAAATTAAACAGATAAAGAAAATGTATAAAAAAATAAAATGAAATGAAACTCGTCCTGTGCTTGGTTGACCACTCCATGAAGAGTCCGTTTACACCTAGTTTAGGTAAACAAAGTAATTGTTTATTCTATTTCTAAGTAATCAACTTCTAAAATCATATAACAGTTATTATTTAAAAGGTAATAGAGTTACTTTATGATAATTTAATAACTGCAGATTACTCACTTTGTTATACAATTTTATGTTCTAATATTGTATAATCTGCAATCTGTTGCAAGTAAGAGTAAAGTAAGTTATTTTGATGACTAGATAGATAAAAGATTAGGTATGCACATTGCACATTATATTATGCATTACTTACTGCAGAATTGTAAACAAAAGAGAATGCAAGTTACAGTAGAGAGATTATTTTATTTTAGAAGCATTTTTTTTATTTGAGTTGAATTATTTTTCACTAGGTTCCGCCCGCGACTTCATCAGCGAAATTAATTATTTTACACAATTTCTACTATTTACTACTTTCTACAGGGAAAGAAACGTATGTGCTAACCCTTAGTAACATGGGGCCAGGGCAGGAAGGTGACAATGATCTTTATATTATACAGGGTGTAAACCACCTCATCACAAACCCGTTAACCAAGATTTCTGTACATCAAACTAAGTAACTTTACGCAAAAATTATGATGTGAAAAGATGCTGGGAAACAACTTTTTTTTTTGAGGTTATAAATCATGTTTTGTGGTAGAAATCAATGTTTTGTGTTGATGGATGGATTGATTAGTACGGGGGTCGTGGAGGTGTTAAAAGTTAAAATCTTACAAAAAAAACTTGTATTTAAAAAAAAAATTGTCAAAACGTTGTAACTTTGACCCCCCATATCTCCGTAACTAAAAGGTTCCCAGGTATGGTGTAGAACAAAAAAAAAATGATCGCAATGATGGAGAGAATAAGTGCCTTTCGGCTTCGTGAAGAGGTGTTTTACACCCTTTAATATAGCTTGTGTGTCTTTCTGATGTATAAACTAATCTTAATCCGTCTTGTTGTTCAAGCGTGAAGGAGTACCAAATGTACACACGCTTCATCATCAGCCTACTAATGTTCCCAATGCTGGGACACAGGCCTCCTCTCGATGAGAGGGAATGGGCTATAATCCACCACGCGGGCCCAGTGCGGATTGGTTCACAAACAAACATACTTTTTATTTTTATGTTTTGACTTCCTCTACTTACCCGTAAAACCTATTATAATCACTACATAGCTAGTATAAAACAAAGTCCTCCACCGCGTCTATCTGTCCCTATGTATGCTTAGATCTTTAAACTACGCAACGGATTTTGATGCGAGTTTTTTTGATAGATAGAATGATTCAAGAGGAAGGTTTTAGTATAATTTTTACGACGAAGCCGCGGGCATTAGCTAGTAACCAATAAACGTCTTACGCTCCATTAGATTGTTCTCATACAAAACTAACCCACTGAATACCAATTATTTTGACTATAAAACAAATAGTCTATCCAGAGGGCACACACTAATAAAAACTAACAAATGTTAAAATCGTGACATAGGGGCAATGAAAACTTCACAGATAACAAATAGAGCCTTACTTATATCTAACAACTGTTTTAATTACAATGAGGGCTATTTAAATAACTACACAATGTGGATTAGGACAGAAGGTTCATTCCGATGATTTTTCGGATTCATGTGCGTCTTGTATAATTATCACTTGCCCGGAGCAAGTAGTAGTAGTAAAGGAAAAACATCGTGAGGAAACCAACATGCCATGACAGATATTTCTTGACAGCATGTTAAGCTAAGAAAGTCCGAGGCCCATATGGGCGGCATAAAACTCTGACACTAGCACTAACCACACTATAAACAAGTTAAGTCAAATAGTACATTAATCTACTAGTCAAGCCCTTTAATTTGATACCCATATTGAGGGAGTTGTGAAAAAAAAATGTAATTCACCATTTAGTGGTGGCGGCCATATTGAATTTGAAATTTATTATAGCGTATAGTATTCTACTAGTCAAGCCCTTTCAATTTATACCCATATTGAGGGAATTGTTGAATAAATATGTAATCCGCCATTTTGTGGCGGCGGCCATCTTGTACTGATGTTTTCAAACATAGCTAAGAACACTCCCGACTAATTCACCTTTCCAACAAAAGAAAACAAAATCAAAATCGGTTCATCAGTTCGGAAGCTACGATGCCACATACACACACACACAGACACGTCAAACTTATAACACCCCGTCGTTTTTGCGTCGGGAGTTAAATAATAAGATTGAAGATGTAAGAGGTCCTAACCGGTAAAATTATTATATTTGAACAATGTATTCAGGCATAACCGACTAATAACGAATGAAAGGAAAAGTAAATGAGTTTCAGTTTCAAATATTTCTGTTTTTTGTCAGAAAACACTGAGCATTGTATGTTCTGCGATTTACACACTGACTTGTTTTGAATTGGCCCTGTAATGAGCTTAACAAGTTATAGTTGTATAAACCTTCTGTGGATACCCCTTTATTATGTGCTTAAACGAATAATTTAATTAAAGAATAATTCCCAACAAGGGCATTCTGAATGCCAATATAATGTGAATCGTTCTAACGATGACCGTGGTGTATGGCGCTCTGATTCGAATCTAATCGATTTATTGATAGTGTTATTTACTTTATTTATTGTTTACTGTTAACAGCTTATGTAATGTGTACTCTTGAACCATTGTTCTATTTCATACTACTAGTTTTTAAAGAATGCGTCCAATATGTCGTCGTGTTGTTTGATCGATTCATCTGTTAGATATTTTTGTGCGAATCCAAATAAAGCCGTTGAATTTTTATTTATTTTATTGGTAACTAGCTGACCCACGCAACTTCGTCTGCAGCACATAAGAGAGAAAAACGAATGTGAAACGATAAATGGACTATCCTATACAAAAATATTTTTTCAATTCGAGCCAGTAGTTCCCAAGATTAGCGCGTTTAAAGGTTAATTTAATTAAGCAGGAAAATAAATTATAATACATTACGCTACGGTACGTAACTCGATAAAGAATATGATATCAGGAACACATTAGAATAAATACGTTACATTAACATGTAATGACACGCAAAAGGAATTCAATCTCAATTGGTTTCGATTGTCAATATCAATTTAGGGCGCGTAATTGTTCGAACAAAAAAACGCCACATCACGTTAGAAAAAGCGCGAACTCGGAAGTATATAAACAAAAAGTCACAGCATACGCGAACTAGGAAGAATTGAGTTACGCGATTGTGTGAAAAGGCAATTACAAAAATTATGTAAGTCAATGAAGGAGATAGTTGCGCGCCTTGAGTCGAGATACGATCGATTTATACTTAGACAACGGACTGCATACAAAGCTCACTCAGAAGAAAAATAACTTATGTTATAGTCATCCATTGTAGTCTCAGTTAAACTAGATTAAAATAGAGCATGTCCCAGTTACGCTCCATTTTACGTCCACTTCCTAGTTTTTTTTCTTATTTTTTTTGTCAAATTACGTGCTAAATAAATACAGATTCTTGACTTAGATAAAAAAAAAAAAACATTTGACACGAAATACTCGCATTGACAGCTCCAACGAAGCGAGAGTGATTTATGAGATCCAACGAATAAGGTCAATGTCATCGATTGTTTAGCTGAAAACATTTTCTGAGCGGTTTTATTTAACCTGGCATCTGCAATACGTATTGCAGAATAGAAAGATTTCTTAACATGTAAACGCTAAGTATGCTATCGGCATCCGCGAGTGATGTACAAACTCGCGAAGTATCTAAGTAGCTGCTACGATTCTGCTCTCGATTTCCCGGAATGGTGTTTTGAATCGTGTAATCGCGCGGTGTATCTCGATTCAGCCGATGTGCGAGATTACGTAAGGAGGCGTCATCCAACATGCTCCAAGTTTCACTTTCGCGTGAGTTACAGTTTCGCCGTATGTCGTCCGCGCACGCTCCGAATCGCACGCGCATCGGAATCGAATCGATTTTATTTGGGAACCGGTAGTTGATTACACATTTTCCGAAGGCCAGAGATTTTTTGCTAACAATACTCGTTTGTAGTGAAATAGTTTACGAAACATACCTGATTATTTATGCTAAAGATATGCGAAGTATGTAATTTGTGACGTTTAGAGAACAACGACCGTTTAATAAGCGGCAACTCATTAACTGCATTCGCACGTGCTTATTATATATAATTTTATAAACATATTTGTATCATAGAAACATAAATTATTATGAACTACGAATATTGAATGGAGTGTGGGAATGTTATGTGATAATTGTGATAAATGTTGCTGAATTTTATAAAACGATTTAAGGAATTATAAATGATAAAGTCTCAACTAATTAGGAGTTAGTAGCTGAATAATAACTCCTCCGGGATGATCTTCAAGATAAACCGCGCTTTCGTAGATTGGTCCATGGACCATCTATTATCTATTTGCTTCGTTGGCCCCGGCTATCATTTGAAGATTTTTGACAATCGTTACAGGTAGTCAGTGTCAATCTAACCAAGCGGTATTGTAGAACCCAGTACTAACTGAGTTGTGGAGGTCAGTGATAGGCAGTCACTTCATGCAAATACTGGTGTTCAGCTGCATCCGGTAAGACAGGAAGCTGACCCCAACAGCTGAAAAAGGCTAGGCAAATGATGATTGTCAGTGATAGAAACCAAACAAACATTGCTATGAGGTTGGAGGCATCTAATTTTGATTTTGCACGTGCATTTTAATAAATTCAGCACATGTAAAATCATAAACACGTACAACCAAAGACCACGCAAAACACACGTCACCGCTATCATTTCAATTTCGTTCTTGACCCACATCGATCATCTCAAATGTCAAATGTTTGATCCATTATTCGGGCCAGCAAAGAGTTGGTGAAAGCATTTATCACAGGGTGATTGACACGAACGCAGTTAAATGCCATTTGTCCAAGGTTGGCGCCCATTGTGCCGCGTGTTGGTTACGCCCGCTTCGGCGAGCTGGCCCTGTTAGCAATGCCTATAGTATGTATGGGTTTGAACTTACCGATAGGTAGGTAAGTAACTATAGCCAGGTTTTAATGCGCTTGTGGAGAGTTACTATTACTAACATAGTTTTAGGATTTTAGGTTGATTATACTAACAAAAATGTTGTTAGTGTGAATTTTTAAGGTATTTTTTTATACAAGTCTTTGTTACCTGAAATAAATGGATTATTATTCATAGGTATCGTTAGCATAAGTTATGGGGTGGGTTTTGGCTCCTATGCATTGTTTCTAAACGAATTCGCTGTAAGTTTTTATCATACCCTTGGATTTTAGTCATACGGTCATTATTTTTAAGAAATAATTTGTTTGAATCAAAGCCAACGCATTCAATCATGATTAAGTCCGCACATTTTTGTTTTGGTGAAAACTCACGCGTTTATGTCTTTTGCATACAAAAAAAAAATCTACTTAAATGTTTTTTTTTTCTGATTCATCGTACGAGACTTAACTATAGAAGAGTCATTTTTGTAGTATACAAATTAAATACCGCGTAAAAGTATCAGACGTTGCACATAATGTTACTTTGTGTAAAATTACAGTTAACCATAATTTAGAAGTTACATCGAATTACAGAGATTGTGTGAATATCTAACCGGTGAATGCAGTTTGTACCTATAGCATGTATTCGTATAAAAATGCAAATTGGTACTGTCAGCTGCCCGTCATGACTGTGAAATGCATATTCATGACGTTTTATGACATAATTATGACTCAAGTTAGTTACTTTCAGATTTTTATAAGCTTCAACTTGCCTTGTTAGTTTAAGTTTGTTTATTGGTATTTGTTGGTCAAATCTTGAAACTGATGAATTTTATATATTCAATTGAAAATTTTTGTGATGTTATTCGAAAGAAATGGAGTAAATCCAATAGACCAATTCGAAGAGTCATTAAGCTAGGATAATGATTTTCAGTTTAATAAATACAAAAAATGGTGAGGATGCATGGATGTATTATAATTATGTATAATTAATGTTTTATTTTTTTGGAGCTTTCCATGAAGGTTTTTTCAAGCACTGAAAACACGCGTGTACAACCAATGCGTTCTCCCAGTGATAACGTATGCTAGCGTGGACGCTGATGGTCGGGATACTGCACCGCCTGAAAGTAGCGCACAGGGCAATTTAACGTGCAATGCTTGGCGTCTCTTTGAGAGACACGAAATGAGGACATTCGCCAACGCACCCGAGTTATCGACATAGGTACCCGGGTTGCTCGACTAAAATGGCAATGGGCCGGACATGTATCTCGAAGAGACGACAACAGATGGTCGTACAGAACCCTTTACTGGAGACCTCGCAAAGGAAGCAGAAGTGCCGGTGCCCGATGGTCGGACGACATCAAAAAGACAGCAGGGCCGACCTGGACCAGAATCGCTGCATCAATACTGCTGGACATATCCCTCTTGCATGGCGCTCGTGGAGAGCCATGCAAGAGGCATATGTCCTGCAGTGGACTATGAGATGCTGAGAAGAATGTTTTATTACTCTTCCGCGTGGAAGACTCCGGGTCCCTGTGTTGTAAGAACCTAATATACTGCTTATACTATGCATCAAACAACAGCCAAATATTTTCAGCTAACTAACAATCTTTCAAATGAAATTTCATGATTACGTATGAAGTGTTTCATTCTTATATCATACTTGAGCTTGTCAATTCGAGTTGGTGGTCATGTACCGGGTCTGGTTGTTAAGATTAATGTTTAGCGATAACATTTAATTGAGACTAAATGTCAGTAACATTTAGCCGGGTCAGTAAGAGTGAATGTTATTGATATTGATGATTTGTTGCATGTTAGTTCTGACGCCAGCATGCCAAACTACTAAAATCGGTAAGATTTCTTTAATAGATTCTCAACTTTATCGCTAATCCCTAATAATTTCAAGGTTGATTGGGCCAAATTTGATAGTTTCGGGTAGTTTGATTTGTTTGTCGTCTGTACATAGGTAGATTGTGCATGTATCTGAAGCCGTTTTAGATGGACATGTGTGGTTATAGTACCTAGTATGTGCTTATGTAATTGAAATATAAATGCAGTCCCTGTTCAGTTTGATCTGGGAAAAGTGTCATTACAAATCTAAGGGCTAGGCAAAGATGTGTCTAACTTTGATAGGGTCTTTAAGCAGGTGTGTTGTTACTTATAATCGTAAACCAAAACTTTTTCTTATCTGAGCATCATAAAAACTCAATAGTTCATAATTTATTGTTGATTAAAAATCAGAGCTACACGACGTAGTAAAACTTAAATAAATAAATGAATCACGTAAATTACTTTCCGAGAATGTAGGTAAACACTCAATATTCCTAAAGAGGAAAATGTCATACATTCGCAGAAAAAAATGAGAAGGTGCACCGAAGATTATATTTTTAAAGCACTGATTAATTTAAGACCTATTCTTCGTATTTTACGCTAAGCTCATCGAAGTTCTTCGGATAATTTGTGTTGATTCATATTCCCAAATTTTTGATTTCATTTTAGGAAAACCACATCCCAAAACCAAAATAAAACTCTAGGGGATGACCCTTTTCCTTAAAACCGATGTGTAAGCTTAGTGATTAAAAATAATGATAAATACTAAAGTTAATCATAAATTCGTGATTTATTAGTTCACAGAAAATGAAAGAGGATCAACTTTTGAGTCATCAACACTGATGACTTGATCTCTTGCAAGTTTCCATGGACTCTCAGTCTTCCAATGAACATCGTTATGAAAAGTCTTAGAAGTAAAGCCAACAAAAAAATATTCCTCACTTGCTGGTTGATAATGCTGATAGCAGTTCTGATACACACACGACATCAAAAATGTTCACTATTTATTTTGGTGTACTCTCAGTGGGTTCTTGAGTACTCAAGAACCCACTGAGAGTATGGACATATTAAGGTGGACGCACACTTATCCGCACCGAAGGAATCGACCGCGCCGAAAGAATTTTTTCTCATACGTCATCTATTCGTCCGATTCGACGCGGATAAGTGTGCGAGGTTTAGTAGGATTTCATACAAGTAATTCTAAAATTCGATTCTTTCAGCGCGGTCGATTCCTTCGGCGCGGATAGGTGTGCGTCCACCTTTAAGAGGCAGGAAATTTAAAAGATGTTATTTTGACATTATTAAATTCTTTTTCATTTCAAGGTTCTAGCTAAATAATATATTTATTATAACAGAATTGAAATATTTTAGACTTTTTTGATTAGGTAGTTACTTACGTGTTCAGCTAGGTATGTAGTAGTTTTTAATTCACAAAAAAAAGATCAACCAGTCTCCACATTAATATTATTTAATTTCTCTACTTTGCAAGGTTATGTCAGCGTACTTTCCATGAAAATCTTTGTATTGTGTTTCAATAACAATCGATTTTGATTCAATTATAAGATAAGAATATTATTGGAATATTTAATCAAAAGTGATCAGTGTTATTTTTAAATATAAACATAAATAAATACTTACAACAAAATATCAATGTTTTTGGTATAAATCTTAACCTGACCTAGTTGCTCAAATTATACACATAAATAATTATTAAAATCTTCTACAATAAAACATTCTGTGGGTCAATGATCGAATCGTTACATTAATTCGATTAGACCATAAACAAGTTTTTACGATTATCATAATCGAGTAAAACAATTTATTTGTTGATTATATACTTATTTTCTCATCAACAAAGATTTTGATGATTAAAAGGTACAATTCAATAAAAAATAAGGTAATAAACCTCATTAGTATTTTGTAAATAGATTTAAAAGCAAATTAGGACCTAATGATGTTGTTGATAAAATACTAAATGAATGGTTAACGCAATTGTTGTTTTATATAATTATTTTTTGACTGTAACTGCAACCGCTATGACCTTAATTTGACTTTGGTATTAACAATATTGCTAAAGTCTTTATTATTATCATTCAATCAATGCATACAGCTAAATATGGTTGCATATTAAGACTTATCAGAAGTTTAATAATAATCTTGAACTATTCGCTGAATGATCTACGGACAACTAAATTGTCAATGAAAAAATTAATGAAATATTTTTAACCTGCAACCTTAGTATCCACTTTAGTCAATTTAAGGTCAATCACTCCATTAAGAAATGGAATGTCACGGTTTAAACCCACTGCAGGAATAACAACCTTTAGTTGAGTACTTACAAAACAACACAAGTGTTTTTCTAAGTAAAAAACTCTTACCACAGATTGAAATTGATGCATGATCATGCAACAACAAAGAAAAAAAACGATCATCGTTCAAATGTCGCTACCAACGGTTTATGACCCCTGCGGTTTTGTATTATTTGCATTCTCCAACTCTACAAAGGGTTTGAAAAGTCTACGTTTCCATGCAACAATATGTGACGAGGTTATTGCTACCTGATCTTTGGCCTTGGTCGTTCAGAGATAGTAAACCGTTTTTGCATTGACGTAAAAACAAATTGACGGGTTCTGTACATACTTCAGTACAGTCAATCATACAAAATTAAATTTAGAATGGCTCGTCGAAATGTCATGTTAAACTTGCAAGTAATTTTGGTGTGTATCTAAATTTAATTTGGAATTACTCGTCGTCTGCTGCTAATGTATATAATGAAGGTGAGTTGTCAATTGAAATGGAACGAGAAAGGAGATATTATTCCCTTTTTCAATGATGACAGTGATTTTACGTTGAAAAATTAAAAACCAGGCAAAACAAAGCGTTTCACGTTGCTGATTGGGCCGATCAGTTTTAACATAGTTTTAACCCTAGAAAGATAACCATTTTTCACTGTACGTTAAAGATAACCATACGTCGATCGCATGTTTGAGGGGGCATATTTTGGATTATGTTTATACCAGGGTTATGAATGTGGCAATATGTCTTAATGTATGTTATTATGTTGTGAGTAAAAGAAAAATATTATGGTTAATTTTTATTTTTATTTGAAAATAAAATAGAAAACAAAACACGGTACTACAAAACTTAAACATTTAGAAATCTCTTCGTCAGTCTTATAATTGTGAAATGTATACTTTTTAAAATCAATTTTTTGTAAAATCTTTAGTGTAGAAAACATAAGTAATTAAAAAAAAAAAACATTTTCACCCTAAAGGTACTTAGGATAGGCGCTGGACTTGTGCATACTTGGCGAAGCACTTTCAAGGATTTCAGGATCATTTTCAGACACATTTTCAGTGTTCAATGGGTTTTCCACTTGTGAAACACTCACCTGAAAGTCTTCGGCATCAATCTATACTTCTTTTTCTAGTAAATTATTCTCAATTTCACTGTCCAACCCCTAAATCTCTTCGTCGCTTGATTCATGCAACAACTGACTGATTTCTTCATCGTTTGCACGAATTTGTGACGTGTTTATATTTTTTTTAACGTAGCGTATAACAAATACAATAAATTAATAAAAATATGTACATTTAATCTCAAAAAAATCACAAAAACGTATTTTCTCGAAGGTCAAAATAATACACTAAAGATAACCATACGTCACATCGACGTATGGTAGGTAAATATTGACGAAAGTATTGCACTTATCGAAGCAATAAGGGTGTGTCCAGGCAACTCTGAAGGCCGACTGAGCTGGCGGGAACGGAAAGTTAAGTAACGCGAAAAATAAACAAGTTATATCGATTTTTCTAAATCGAATACGTCGATTCGACGTAGGTTATGTTTCTAGGGGTTAGTTAGTTTTAGTTTTTTTTTTGTATTTTTATCATTATGCATGTTAGTCTGTAAGGTATAAATCTATGCGGCACAGCTGCCTGAAAATAAATAAACATCCAGTTATGTTGAGCTCTGCTCAAAGTGAGCGAATCCCGAATAAGATACGGGACAAAATCCATCATGCATGTAATTTTTTCTTCATTTTAGTCAATTAAATACACTATAATCAACCCAAGAAAAGTATTAAAAGTTAATTTTAACTACTGCTAGTCGCTTAAAAATAATATTAAACTCCTGCAATTTTCTATGACGTCTGTGATTGTCGTGGCCATAATGTGACGTCATTTAACACAATCTGCATTGTTTACATATATTTTTTTTACCTTAATAAAGTAATTTTACTAATTGTATGTGCTTTATTCAAGCAAAAATTGCGAAAACGATATTATAATAAAATCGTAGTGAAACTTTACCTACATTTTACAGTGTGACCAGAGCTTTTTAAGGATTTTAAAATCAAACTTAAATGAGGGAAGCTCTCTACTTATAATCGAATGCAAATATGGTAACCAAGATTAAAGTTATGGACATTGTAGGATTCCGCCTCAGTAAAAATACTACACCGTTAAAGTTACCTCTTCGAAGGGACATCATATAACATTATATTGGGAAACCAATTGCCTTTTTAATAAAAGATCATACTTTACTTGTTGCAAAGAAATTAAGATACGACGAATAAGGATGTTATTGGAAGATAATCCAGAAGTAAACATCGTCTTGATTAAGCTTTCATGCATAATTAATTTTGCAATCAACGTTATCCTTTCTGTGTCTTGTACCGGTATTGTCAAAAATAGCCTGATTGATAAGAACGTTACGAGATAAAGATGTCAGACCGGTTCATAATCTGCAACTGGTACTTACATAATTTGTATTTCATCTCTTATTTTAATGGTCTCTAGAAATAGGGCCGTCAAATCAACGAAAATCCCTCTAACTGCAGAAATTGGTTTGATATTTTAGACTTCGCTTATTTAAAATAAGTGACCTCTTCAAAATTAACCATAATTTTGGAAGAACCATAAACTCTAGAACGTTTTCCAGCTACAATTCGAAATTATTGCTCCATACACAGATGCTACTATGCATTTCTATTCAGCATAAGTTATTCCAAATCGGAAATGACGAAGCGAAAGTCGAAACACCGTCGCTGTGCATTGATAAGTTCAAAACATTGCTTAATGTCTGTGACTGACATTTTGCACATAATCTGGACAATCACTTGAACAACTGACAATCGCTTGAACAACTGAATTTCACTTGAACAACTGATAATCGCTTGAACGATTGACAATTGCTTGAACAACTGACAATCGCTTGAACAACTGACAATTGCTTGAACAACTGACAATTGCTTGAACAACTGACAATGATTACTGTAAGCAGTTTCAAATTTCATGTATAGCTACATATGTAGAAATTCCAATATCAATATTGTAATAAACTACAAACTGCAATAGACAACCGTTGCGAAGTGTTGCAAAGGTTATTTGATACGTTATTTCTTATTACTGTTTTTGCATGTGAATACGAGCAATAAAACATGAGTGAAGATATGAGAAAATCGGAGAAGTACAAGTTACTGTTGAAAGGCATAATTATTATTAAAATTAAACTTACAAATGCTGATGAAATAAACGTTAATCATATACTAGTAAAAACAAAGGCTTCAAGTAAGTTTGATAAATAACTATGTACTACTAATATAAACAAAACAGACACGTTTCGAAATGGCTAGTTCTAAACTAGTTCAGTTCGGGTGTGGATTGCTAATTTGCCAGCACCAGCTAACAAAGAAGTTTCTTTGCAACTCAACTGGGCAAGCGAAACGTTATCAAGGTCGCTTGTAGCAGCGAATGCAGTGTCAATAATGAGAGTTTTTACCAATATTTGCGGTTATGAATATTCATTTATATTGACTGAGATATTTTTTGAATTATTGACACAAATACCGAACGCGTGCCTTGAGTTGCAATTCAAGTATTAGTCATATTTGATTAGAACCAAGTTTTAAGCACAATATTTTGCTCCGTTGCAAGCAATTTAACTATTGTAGTAACTGAGCTTTTACATCAAACAGTGGTTATAAAGCACGGCCATAAATAACAAGTTAAACATACAACCTCCAAGTACAAATGTTAATCTTTTGACGGAATTGACTTCCCTTAAATAGTAAGAAAACATTAATGCCTTACACGGACTATAGAAGAATGCCTTAAGTAAACGTATAGTACTCGTTCTATATGACGAATTGGTAATGTCACTCAATTGCACATTCGTAAGTACGGTCACTTGCAACAGTAATAATAAGCCATTTCAAATGCATATCACGTCAAAAGTAATTTATAGCGGACCATGTTTGGCAATATTTTGATTGGAGAAACTCCTTTTTGTTGACATTACCCATCTATTTACTTTTTTATGTTTTCATTTCAGCTGGCTGCCGACTGCAACATTGAATTACTACAACCCGAAGGCCGCGTTATTGTTCTTGCCAATGACGATTTGGGACAATTGAATGACATCGACATAATTGTCCATTTCGATTACGTTTCAAACATCACAATAATGAGGATTTGCCAAATCATAGTGATTGTAAGGATGGTGTTGCGTCTGTCCCAAGAGTCACGATTTAAGACTCGACGCGGCAAAATTGTTGGTGCTATACTATACCAAGCCGTGTTGAAATATGATATTACAAATATTATGTACAGTACAATAACTGATAATAAAACGGCTTTACCTTAAAATTCAAAGAGATTTCAAGAGCTTTGTTCCTTTAAAAGCATTTCGCAAAGACTTGACCACAAATTGTATGTAGATTAAAAAATGTCTCATGAAATTGCCAGCTAGTTTTATGTTCTTAAAATATTTCGAAACTGCACTAGACAAGGTGTGAAATAATGTTGTAAGTAGTCCAAGTCAAATAGTTGTCATTTTTAATAACAAAACGAATAACATAAAGCTAGAAACAGATCTTCCACGTCTATGCAAAGTAAAGGAAGCAGACTACACGTTAAATCATATGATATGACAGACGGTTAAAATTAAATATACAATCCGTTGTCATAATTTTGTAACAGTTTTCATAATAGTTTCCAATTAAAGCTTCTGGTCATACATCCACCTGAAGGCGAATTTCTATCTGAAATCATCATCATCAATAATCTGTTTTAACGTTTAATTTCTAAAGCAATTTTGCAATAAAGCCTGTTGCTGTAGAAATCATAACATAAATCATAATCATCCATTTAATCGGATGCATCGCATCAATTGTGTCGGATGAGGTTCAGATTGTGTTCTAGATCTTAGAATAATGGATTGGGTAATAGGTGTTTACTTCTTTTTGTATGAGGCAGTTATTTTTGGGAGCACATCTGAGTTTTTGTTTCGTTATTTTGTTGTTGCATCTTTTTTTGAAGTGCATATATATAAAATAATTTTAGTCACGAATGAAAAATCTGTGCCGAAAACAAAAATTCTGATGATAAAAATTCGTTCGTTTTACCGTAATAATATTTGTAAATATGTTTTCCGTCTTTAGAAAAAATACTTGTCAATATCCTGAAAAGCAAGTTTTTCGGAAAATTATATTTTCGTTAGACATTTCGCTAGATGCTCAAAATTCGAAATGTCTGTGACATACAATTGCATCGCGGCATGATGCAACTATTGCTTCGACAGCGTTCCTGTTTGTTTTGACATGAGTCCACCTCCCTGACCTTTGAACAGTAAGATGGAGAGGTGCCCTATTTAGATTTGTCTGAAGTTTGTTCACTATTATATTGATATTTGCATTGTAATGAATCTCTACTAGAACTTAAGCGGGTGGGTTTTTGTAATTTACTGGATGACATATTTTCTCATTTTTAAGTTCGCCTTTAACAATATTGGTTGCTTCAGCTGTGTTTTCACTGAAGCACTGTCTACCTAAAGCAGAAATAAGAATGTTTACTATGAATACTAATTTCAAAAATCTGTATGATTATCCAAAAAACCAAAATGTTTGTAACTCATTAATATGAATGTGACATTCGCGTACATCCACCTCTCCATGTCGAAACACACGACGAACACTCGGAAGACATCTAGCATCCCTCTCGAACGTCGATAAATATTCTTGATGAAGAAATTCTCGGAAAGCACTTGGATATATGCGCGAATTGGCCAATCGCTCCACTTCTGGCTGGATACGCACGAAGATTGATGGTTTGTCCATCTTCTGTTACATCAAAACGTAAGCAAAAGCCCATAACTTTGTAATTCTCAGTTAACATAAAACCTTGCGTATAATTAAACACAATGATAATTGTTGTTATGTTATGCTATTGCAATTAGTTATTTCAAAATCCAAAACCCATTCAACAAAAGGTTTGCATTGCAAGTGAAATTGCAGAAATATTATACAACTATAACATAAATAAATACTTACAGTAACCGTTTGGGCGTTGATTGAAAATTTGTCTCGGATTGTCGAGACTTCGATCTCATTATAAAAAAAATACGAGTAGTAACAATTTTTCACTCCTAAGTCATACTCCATTGATAAAAAGTATCAATATTATAAATTCGATCCACCTATTAAGTTTCGAAAAAAGAACAGCTCGAAATTAAAGACGTTTTGTTACTAAAAACGAAAATTTTCACTTTTCCTTGAAAATAGACAGTGGTCAATAAAAGCATTTGAACAGTGGCACTTTCGACTGACTTTCACTTTACCTTGAGCCGTGTTGTGTGGAAGCATTGACCTGGGCCGCTGTGGTATTTTATTGATTGATTGCAAGGGGACCCTTTTACACAATATGAGTATTATGATTGCAATAATGACAAGTGTGTTGAAAATATGATTTATATTGTGTTTTTGTGCATTGAAACCGTGAACTAACCTAAAGCAATCAAGAAACGTGTTTTGGTTACCTACTGAAAATGTTTAGCTGAAATGTAAAGTACAGTTTTCTGTACTTATATTATTAATTGTACCTAATTGAACTTGATAAGTAAGTATTAAAACATAAATGTAGTTTAACCTATTCATGTTTGTATAAAGCCAATTCGTTAAAACTTAATACGATTTTGAAATAATAAACAGGAAAACTATGGACAAATGGATCCATTCATTGTGAAAGAGTACTTTGAATCCGAAACCGCAACTGTAGTTGCGTTTATAACTTTACAGATGTTGCCAAACGTCTAAAAAATCGTTTGTATTTTGATATTGCAGTTCGATTATTAACACTTCATTGAAGTGCCTTAAAACTTCGAACGATAAGATCTGAGAACACAATCATTTTAAACTAACAAGCTTAACAACCACGTACGCGCAAATTTTGGTGTCATTTTTAAACTCATATTTCTAAATCCAACCAGTTTTATGTACTGCTCAAGATTAAAGTATTGCGCCTAGCTTGCTTACGCCACTTTCCATTTGAGCCGCCTTTTGTCCTCCCCGTGATGAAATGTAATCGTGAAATTTTTAATTTAATGTCGTTACACGAAGCTAAATTTAATAACTAATTCGATAAATAATGAAGCTGATGAAAAATGTAATACCGAGTGTATTAGCAACGGTTTCTACCGATTATTGTTTAAAAAATTGATGAGGTTTAAATCTTATTTTAGCAATAAAATGGTAACAAAATTTTATATCTAACACAATAGAAGCTGTTAAGACATCCACAACGATTATTAAAACTACGTTTGCGCAAAATAACTGTCAGTTTAAAAATGTTTTATCGATATGTAGACGATTAATTTTATAGATTATTATCGTTACCCAATAATTATAACATTACTAAGTGACATAACAATAATGCAACGTACGATATTAAAGTATTTCGTCCAATCGAAATATTCCGAGTCATAACCATTGCACTGTTTTGAAGATAAAATAAGAATTTACGACAAGTACAATTTATTAGTAATAAATATTGCAGCGACAATGTTGCGTTAATTACTTTAAAAACAATTTGATGTGTATCGATAAAGCATGGATCGTGACAAACGTGTTTCAACTCACAGCTCTCTTATCTATGCTTCCTTTGCATCATAAACAAAGCACCTGCTAAAGTGTGGGAAAATATGCATCAATTTTAATAAGTAATGCTCTTTTGTTACAACTTCGCGAAGGGCCAAAATAAAATGCGGAGGTTTCTCCATTATTCAAGTCAGATTTAAAATGTCAACATCCAAAAATCTCTGCTCAAGGCAATGCTAACAACAATTGAATGGACTTATATTGAAATTAATCTTGAAATATGCGATGTTATTATTTGAATATGACAGGGGTGAATCTTAGTTATGCATCCTACCTGCCCTAATGAAGACGAGAGGCATCAGAGAGCACCTACGGTCATAAATTTCCGTGTTTAGAATGCAAGAAACGTTGGCTACCAGCCAAAAACCAGTTACCAACAACGTCCTAAAATAAAACAATGTGCATTCAGAATTCTGGTCAAATGAAAAATTTGGAATTTCTGAGGGTCATCCAATAAATACGCATAAAATTGTGGCGCCGCACGGTCGACCACATTTTTCCTCCGCTACATAGCACATGGTCAAGCGAACGCATTTAAAAGTTGGCATAAGGCCGTAAAAGTCGGGGCACATTGTCAATATTAGAGTGTCAGGACCGATAAGCTGGGGGTATTGAACTGAAGGAGGATGCACGCCAACGCTCAGGTAAGGAATAACTTTGAAATCTGAAGTACCAATCAATGAATCGAGCAACACCTTTTCAAGAGATTCTCGTTAAGCCGACCTACCAGATTAGGCTAATAACATCGGACATAAAACCACCTGTTGGTACGAACCAGATTACCAGAATGACAATTCCGAGACAATTTCTGTACCGGTTGCCAACGAAAACAAAAAGAACTGAGCGTGGACAATGTAAGTCATGCGAACGTTCGTAGCCTAGTTACGGCCATTACGACACTATAGAAATGGTAAGTGAAGACATTAACTAAACTAACAAAAACAAGCGAAGTTGACCCGTGAAGTATCTCACGTGGATTGCACAAGAAAGCAATGTTCCTCGGAAGTGAACGGTTCCGTGCGACGCCGACAGCTAAACTAACAATGGTGCCGAAAACTTATCCAGCTTAAACATTAGCGTAGAAGAGCCTTGTGAGTTTCTATTGTTGCTCGTCCTACACTAGAGGTTGAAGCAATTAAGCAATATTAGGAATGAAGAAGGGAAACCTTGGTAGATATTCATCTCAACAATTTACTAGCATTTGTCTGTTGTTGATTTTAGACACGTTGGCAAATTATGTGGTGACGCTACTGAGGAATAATAGCATAATCATTTCTATCCCATTTTGGAATCAAAAATCGTGAATCGATTTCGGTGTTAAGGTCTTCTAGCTCTATTAAAGTCTGTACCACGAGTCTGTGTTATAGGAGACAATACTACTGAACAAAAGGTTAGCAAAAACTGCGTTATTATAAACAATGCAATCTAAACCATTATTTCCGGAGAATTGGGACATAAGAGCGCAGGAGCAAGGGAAAATGAGACTTGGGCTTAAACGTTTGTGATTGTTTTGCTTTGCAGATTGACGTCGTCAATTTTCACGGTGTTAACAAATATAAAATTGTCCGTCGTTGCCTTTTAGGTCATGCCGTCGATGTTCTAAGCAATGATGATGGATTGTTAATCTGTTACTACGAATTAACAAATTATGAAGTTATGCACCTAAATTCGAGCAATTATTTTGTACACGCACACATTGTTGCCAATGTTTGGCGTTTAAATGAATAATTTGATTTAAATTGCATTGATTACTTCTGTCAATTAAATGCGAACCTTTCATATTGATTCGTGAAAATGAACCCTAAATTACCCTTTTATTTGTCAATATCAAATACACGGTTGAAAATAATGAATGGTTCACTGAGATAAGATGTTTGATCGAATCGATCTTTTCTCATCCTCATTTACAATATTTCAGTTTGAATTATTTCCTGCTTTAGAATATGTATTGTTTTGCATATTTTTCTTTAAAATATTACCGTGGTTTCTGTTTTGTTTCCGTAATCGTCATTTGTGTTACCAGAATACAATTTCCCATCACTTTCAAAATTCATTTTATTAGCAGTTATTTCTCGATATTCAATTTCAATTAGTAGTTTTTGTTTTACTTCTAACTCAACGATTAGTAGCGCGAAGTCTCGACACTTTCAGTAGGTCATTGTCACTCAAAGCGTGCAGACAACTTTATCTGCTGTGAAATTAGGCGTAAAAGTTCTTTATCTATTTTGCAACGTAGTTTTCGACTGCCTTGCGTAATTTTTTTTTCCATTTGTAATGACTCTGTTGGTAATGTTTTCCTTATTTACGTTATTGTTTGAATTAACTTTGTTATTATTTTGTTTGTCCAATGGAACTTTATTCACGTTTTCGTTCTTGTTTGAACTATTTTTTAAAGTAATTAGTTCGGACAATGTAATGTTATTATTACAATCACTGAGCATAACTTCAGGATGGCTTGTTCCATTTTCAGCTTATAGAAAAGGAAATGCTTCGAAATAGAAACAGTATTTCCATGGAAAAAATAACGATAAATCTTAATAATTAGAATAATTAGAATTATGATTTTTAAAAACTGACCAATATTTAGAGCAGTCTTCCTGTGGTCTCCTGCAGGTACAGCAATAACAGCAGAAATCAGAAGAAACGTGACGGAAATCCACGCACTGACACCCATATTTAACAGTTCTGCACGAAATCCTCTTTAGAAAAATTACAAAATATATTTCTGAATTAATTCACGAAACAGACGCAACTATTTCCCGCGTGTGTTCGGTAACATTTGCGTCGAGGTTGACGTGTTCCCCTCTCCGTGCACTGTGGACGACTGAACCTCGGTGCGGTACTTTCTATCTGCTTTATGCGCAAGAGCAATGTCTGGTGCACCCGCATCGCTGACGCACCACAGTGCAGGGTGACGCAGAAGGTTTGCTTAGGATTTGTACTCGTAATTGGAAGCTTACGTATTTAAAGATGACCATCGACCATGTACACTATCAGAGTAGCCAGTTCGATCTTCGGAGGATTTGTTCTCTTCTCTTCTTTGGAGCAGTTCAGGAAGTCGTAAAGGTGGTACTTGGAATGGTTAGTATTTAGCTTGGCTAACCGTCTATAATATTATACTTTGCGGTCTGGGGAGGCTTCGATGTCCTGTGGTGTTATGTGGTGATATGTGTCTTCGTCATGAGGTGGACGAAGGTTTTCTGTATGAAGTATAATTCTGTGCTTCTCCGTTGCATGCGCGCATATGCATTGTCGATTCGTATTATCGGATTGCATTTTTGTATTTCTAGTGATAGCATTGTTAGCGTAATATTAATATAATTATAGATTTGTGATATGTTTCAGCTGTTTTCTTGAATTTAGTTGCAGGTAGTTTACGACTAAGTTCAAAGAGTGATGACTCTATGGCGATCGTAATGTAATTATAATGTTCGTGTTCGGTAATAAAGTTATATTGATGTTGTTTATAATGAATTCATTGATTTAATATGTTAAATTGCCCTATTCCGTTGAATCAGATTTGTTTTCCGTTTAAAGTGCAACATTCCCATAACACATACGCTCATATTTTTCATTATTCTCTACAACAATAATAATTATTATTAGTATCGTATCTTATTTTTTTATTGCTTCAAAATTTATTGCACGGCAATATCAATTTGAGCCAAAATTTGGGTTGTCGTAAAGATAATCACAGAAGGACGTCGTTTTACGATCTGTTAAGAATTTGGGATCTTTGTTTTTTTTCAAGGTCACTGGGGTCAAGGCTGACTTGCCAGGGCAGGAGCATATGGGTTTGTTATTTGAAAAGGTGCAAATACCAAGTATGTTCTTGACCTTATAAGGATTATTGACACCGACTCGTGTTATTATGCGTTAGTGCGTGGTTACGGTGCATTCAATGTAGTGACAAGTACCGTGTAATCATGTGGTATAGTAAGCACAGTGTACCTTTAAGGGGCCGGCGGAGCATTCGTTTTTTCATACAAACGTAAAACTAAAATAATATGAAAATGAAACATATTCTGA
The DNA here is from genome assembly GCA_950022955.1 of Xestia ashworthii. Taxonomy (NCBI): domain Eukaryota; kingdom Metazoa; phylum Arthropoda; class Insecta; order Lepidoptera; family Noctuidae; genus Xestia; species Xestia ashworthii. The sequence goes on along the minus strand of OX465559.1, from coordinate 7,184,602 downwards.
AGGTACTCGTAGTGTGTATTTATTTCGATTGTATTATAGAATATCTATGTTCCCAAATAAATATTTTGAAAAGACAATGATATAAAGACGAGATATGAGGAATTAAAATTTTCTATAGAAAATTTATTTTTCTTATAACTCCTGTTTAAATCGGTGTACATTCAAAATATGTATTTGGGAACCTATATATTCTGTAATATAATCAAAATAAATACACACTGCCTTAAGAATATGTTTGATTTACAAATTATTTTGGTATTACGTTTGTATGAAATTCGCATGCTCCGCAGGCCTCTTAAGTCAGTCGGTCGTTTAAGTCAGTCGCCTTATTTTTTTTACTTACTTACTACCTATACCTACTCTCATTGATAGCTTCACGGTTGTCAGAGGAGCATGGAAGAAAAAAAGCCTGGTCCCAGGAAGATGATGATGTCTCTAATTATCTAATTGGTTTCAGCAAAATGTGAGTTTATGTATTCCGTGGGCTGTGCCACGGGGAAAAAATACTAGACGGTTTCTAACAGCTCATGCATGGAGCACCGGGTTTATCTCTGTGACTCTATCGTGGGTAAGCACAGACTTAAGGGGCCGGCCCCTTAAGTCTGTGGAGTTCGATATACTATCTACGCTAATATTATAAAGAAGAGGAAAACTTTGTTTGTTTGGTTGTAATGAATAAACTCAATACTACTGTGCCGATTACAAAAATTCTTTCACCATTGGAAAGCTACATTCACCATGAATAACATATATTTTATCCCCGTAGTCCCACGGGAACGGGAACTACGCGGGTGAAACGGGTCCGCTAGTGTATATATATGGTAAAGGAATACGATATAAAAACGAGATATATGAGGAATTTAAAATTTCCACAGAAAACTTATTTTTCTCATAACTCTTGTTTAAGTCAGTGTCCATTCAAAATATATATTTGGGAACCTAGATATTCTGTAATCCAATCGAAATAAATACACACTACCTTAAGAATACGTTTGATTTACAAATTATTTTGGTATTACGTTTGTATGAACTGCGCATGCTCCGCAGGCACAGGAACGCATGATTTTCTGCAAAATCAACACAATAATTGTGTATTCTGCTGTGGAAAAAAACATGAGTAATGGTTGTTTTTCGGCATCGTTAAGGGGCCTTTTACACCTATTAAAATAGACTCAATGTAGTAGTTTCAATGCAAGCCATCTTTGTAGCTGGCCTAGGGTTGCCACCTTTATTAAAAAAAAAAGTATTTCGTCTAAAAAAGCTTTAAAAATATAGTATATTTGGAAAATTACTAAAAAATACTTATTTATTTTCCGACGAAAAATAAATCCCGCCTATTGCTATTAACATCTTCTTTGCACCATTTGGTCCCATTCGCTCTTACATTTTTAGAACCTTTTACTTTTGTTTTGCTTTTTCTTGTGTGGCGAGCAAAAAAACCAGCATCACTTTCCAAGTTTTTTTTTTTAATTTTAGCTAGCTAGCAGATAATATAATAAACACAGGCGGCATTCATCCACAAATTATTGACAGTTTGAGTTTTGTTGCCGCGAATGCGTTTCGTCCTTAATTAAATTGGTGTAGCACTTCGCATACGTTCCAGACTTCCAGTCACAGTTAATATAAAAAGCGCGACAGTTGAATGAGGGATATAAATATAGTATTTTTCGTACAATATTATTTTTCTATGATATATGGTACAATGACTGAAATATAGCACAATACTATACATATATTATAGTACGGGTGGCAACCCTAAGCTGGCCTTAAATTAATAACTATAACATAAAGCCCAAGTGCGTACGAAACCTAAGCAGAAATTAATTCATTACCTACAACTTGCCTACTAGTTTCATAAATCATAACTTCATTTACCTCGTTAGTACCTACTATAATAAGTATAATAACATTTGCAATTACCACTGTCACGTCACAAACAGAGCGTTACAAGTAGGTATTTGAGAAAAAATAATACCTACCTACTATTAACCTGGTTTTCATGGATAAGTGGCTGATGAATAATAATAGTGTTATTAAGAAATAGGCCGAGCGTAGTGGTTGTACCTTAAGTTTAATATTGGTGGTGTCGAAATGGTTGTATCGAATATTTAGTATTAATTCTTCCAAAAATGAAGAGCTGATTAAGTCCTTTATTTATCAACATCTGCCTAGCCTTTTCGAAACTATGTTGGGGTCGGCTTCTAGTCTAACCGGATGCAGCTGAATGTCATGACAGTATTTTATATAAAAGGAGGAGGGGGGGGGGGGGGTTGTGGAGTTCAGATAGTACTGGGCAATACGATACCCCGTGGTAAGACTGGTTGTCCGACTTTTTGGGCCACTGACTACCTTTAACGACTGTCAAAAATCTACAAATGACAGCCAAGACCAACGGCTTAACGTGCTTTCCGAGGCACGGAGGAAACTCGGAATTTAATGAGTGGTCACCCATCCACAGACCAACCTAGGCAAACACGGCTTAGCCTTAAATATCGACCTGAGCGGCTGTTATTTAGTCACGAGCTCCTCGAATAAATAATAATAGTGCTATTTAGAAATAGGACCAGCGTAGGTTGTGGTGCTGCAGTGTGGTTGTCATCATCATCTACAGCCCGAACTCACCCACTGCTGGGTATAGGACTCTCTTTTCTTGTGCCAATTTCCACGGTCCTGCGCCAGCCTCATCCAGGTTAGTCCCCCGACGGCAACTATGTCGTCTGCCCATCTCACCGCCGGACGACCCACGTTCCTTTTTCCATTTCTTGGACGCCATTCGGTGACAGCCTGTCATCACTGAGCCTTGCTAGGTGTACTGCCCGACTCCATTTGAGTTCCGTAACGCTATTTCCAATATCGAAATCTTTTGTGCGGTTTCGGGTTTCGACGTTAGGAACTCGATCTATCAGCTTTATGCGGCAGCATGGCACGCTCCATGGCTCTCTGTGCAACTCTCAGTGTGTACACAGCCTCCTGCGTGAACGTCCATGTTTCAGCACCGTAAGTCATTGTGGGTAGGACATATTGGTTTTAAAGGCGAGACTTTAGACATGACTGAATTTTGGTTGATTTTAAAATGTCATCCAATTTGGTATTTTCCGGGATATCTTCTTCTGTTGGTGCTCTTTGCCAGATGATAGCATATGACCAAGATAGACATACTGGTTAACCAACTCCTCATTTCCAACTTTGATAGAAGGATTCCAACAGCTGTGTTTGCCATAATCTTCGTCTTGGTCATATTCATTCTAAGACCTACTTTAAAAGAAGCATCGTACAGGTCTTGAAGCATGACTTGAAGATCTCCGAAGAGGACAAGGTCTTCTGCAAATCTTAAATGCGATAGGTAAACACCATTGATGTTAATACCGCAGGAGTCCCAATCTAAGCATTTCACAATGTCTTCGAGAACTGCTGTGAAAAGATTTGGTGAAATGGTGTCACCCTGTCGCACTCCCCGCTTGATCGGTACAAAGTAGTGTGGTTGTACCTGAAGTTTAATATTGGTGGTGTCAAAATGGTTGTATCAAATATTCAATATTTATAGGGATGACGAGTAACTTAATAAATATATATTCTGTTTAGTCCGTCACTTAGATTATCGAAAAATATCGGATACGTCTTTAAAAAAAGATTTTAAACACATTTCTGTTCATATAAATCTATCATTTTTCAGGATAAGTTCCATAAAATATTACAAAATATCACCGACAATGATTTCAGGTTTTGGATTGATTTGTAAGCAAGTACTAATGGACTATCAGCCCTTAGGTAAAAGGCGTTAGCAAATTGATTATTTCAGCTATAGCAGGTATGCAGTTAGTTTTGCTGACGTATTTTTTGTACAAGGCCTAACTAACTTCGACTATTAACATTCGATTTTTGAATTGATTATAATAGTTAGTTGAGAAATATATTGTTTAGTTCTTAACGGCCGTATGAATATACATACAGGGTGTAAATAAACAGACTCTTAATGAAGACGTCAACCAAGCATTCTATCGGTACATCAAACTAAGTAATTCTATGCAAAATATTTTACTGGGGACTTCTTTTTTGGGGTGAAAAATCACGTTTTTCGGTACAACTCAATCTGACGCACTTGAAACACTGTGCTGATGGATGGTGTCAATAGTACGGGGGTTGACGGTGTTTAAAGTAAATATCATACATTAAAAACATGAACTTAATAAAAAGAAAAAACTTGAGAAAAAGTTGGAACTTTGACCCTCAATTATCTCCGTTACCAGAAGGTTCCCGGTACGGTCTAGTACAAAAGCGTAATAGCGGGGAGCATGAGTCCCTTTCGGTTTCGTCAAAAGTCTGTATACAACCTTTATATATACAATATGGATGTTGTTCATTGTATACTGTTGATTAACCAACTGTGAGGCAATAAAAATATTCAGTTTTATAGTTATAGGTGTTTCAGAATCAGAAGCTTAGACAAGACCCTCGTTAGCTTTTATATGCGTTGCGTTACAACCATATTGTTTTTATAAATTGCCTCTTTTAAAGCGTAAATTAATTATTAACTAAAAATATACAACCTTAATAAATAATTGCAAACCGAAAATGGCTGAGTTTAAAATGTTTGTTTTTGTTTCAGCTGCTGCAACTGCCACTGCATGCCACTGCAATACAAATAGACCGCTTCGAAACATATTAATCGTAGCTAACTAGGAGCATGTAAATTCTGGGCACCCTTGTAAGTTTACCTGTGCATATCTTTCTACATCGTTCTAACATAATGACCATCTCAACATTAATGATGTTATCAAGATTTTGTTAATTTTTTGATTTAAAAGAGTGTCCGTGGAGTTTCTTGCCCGTTCTTCTCCATAGAGATCTACGCCAGGGAATGGGCAAATATAGCACTTTCACAGTTGTTATGTCTTGTGACTGGGACTGTAGCTACATTTAATTTTCATCTTTGTTTCGACAGTTCAAAAGTTCCTGTTACTGACCTATTTGAAATAAATGCTTTGATTTTGTAGGCGTTGTACCTTTCGAACCTATGACGGGTGACTGGGTGTAGAGCATATGAGGCCACACTGTGTCGGCTACTGCATCATCCCACTCCTGGAAAAACGCCTCCTTCACGACTTCAACTGTTTCGTACCAATAAGTGTATATACAAGGTGCAGTCAACCGAGCCTTCACGAAGCTGTCAAACAAGCATTCTGTATATTTAACTAAGTACCTAACCCTACGCAAAAATGATTGCTGAGAAACGATTTTTTTTTGGAACACACAAAAACAATCCTGGTGAAATCACATTTTATGGTAGGTAGCTCAATGTAACGCACTTAAAACATTGTGTTGATGGATGCGTTGAATTCATAGTAAACGGGTCATGGAGACATTTAAAGTAACCTCAAAACAGGCCAAGTGCGAGTCGTAATCGCGCATGAATCGTACCGTATCATTGTATAATCCACTATGCGGTTGTCAAGAAAAGTAAAAACACAAAAATGTAGTGAAAAAAAAGTCGGTGACCTTTGTTTGATTGGTTTAGTTTTTTTGTCACCGACTTCTGAAGCTAAAGTTATTTTTTACATTTTTGTGTTTTTAGAAGTCGGTTTTATTTCTTGCAAAAAACTATTTAATTTTCACCTTTTAGTGGTTCATATGCGCTTACCCCTAAACAGCGTACTGGCGTGGTGTTGTATTATGAACTGGTGTAAACAATAGACAGATATGAGATTGCAGCAATCCCAGTCCATTTGCTATCATTTATTGAGGAGTTCCATTGCCTATCTACGAAGTTCTTCACTAGTGAAACTACCCAAATCGCTTCATGTGTGCCTTTAAAATTTGAAGAGTTCTCTCTGTTTCTCCAGGATCCCATCATCAGATCCTGACTTGATGATTATGGGATCACCTGTGAAGTATACCCTTTCAAACAAAATAAAAATAATCCAAATCGGTCCAGCCATCTTTCAGTAATCGGGGAACATACATAAAAAAAAAGATTCCGACGAATTGGGACCCTCCTCCTTTTGGAAGTCGGTTAAAAATCGGTATAACTTTATAATCACTTTATTAGCACTGATTACATTATTTGGCTACAATTAACAAGTTTTCACTCGACGAGTGTTCGAACTCAACTGTCATGCTCCCAAGTGAACATAGACAAGTAATCTACCATTTGACAGCTAAAGTCAGTTTAGCAACTAAACAACTATTATTCAGTGTTATTTCACATGGGACAAGGCAACTTTACAAAATAAAATATTAAACAAATACACGATTTATAAAACTGAATAATATTGAAAGCATTGCTTATATCTAAATAAAATAATAACAATAGCTAACAATTGTACTAAGACCTAATCTGATCTGTGCTGAATCCTGCAGTAACGCTTGCGACCACGAGACCCGATTATGAGACCAGATTAATTTTAAACAGGAATTATCGACACAGGCGTTCGGCAAAAATCCCTCAGACAGAGTCTTAACAAAAACAAAATGATGATATTTCAGCGATGTAGTAATGACTATAATGCGCTGTACATTGAATGTTTGGCCACCAGCTTGCAACACGCGTAGGAAGCCGACCAACGAGCTGTGACCGCGTGTGGTCTATGAAGGTCGGTTTACTGTGCTATTAACTAGCATTTTTGTTAGAAAATAGGTTTCGAATGGTCAATCTTCAAAACAATGAAGATGTTGGTACTTTTTCTTCGTTATTTACATCAACTCAGTCTTCAGCAGTCACCGCTATTCTTAGGTCTCCGGACTCGGGTTATAAGCTGTGCCACAACGTACGGTCGAACAAGCTATTTGGTTTACAGTTTAACCCACAAATTACATTGTAAAATTTAAACCAAATAGCTTGTTCAACCGTATCCACTGTCCGTCCACAGCCAACCAGTAGAAATAGTACATTATGGTACAAGTGTGTAATGTTGGTTATTACCGCTGAGGCGCCATTGAGACCCGAGCCGTTAGGCGAGGGTCTTAAGAGAGCCGAGGACGGTAAACATCAACACACACGTGTATCAAACGACGTTTTTTAACACACTTGAGAATAAAAGAATACTAAAAATAACTATAATTTCAACAGTGAAAACGAGTTGTGAATTTTTTTTTCGCAATGGCGGGAATAATTAATCAGTTTTCCTATGCGCGCGCATCTAACAATGGCGATCGGCCATAGACTAAAAGAATGAAGTTTCTTTTTTTTGGCTTTTCGCGGATAGCGTTTTAGCCACGTACGAAATGGGGAATTCAAAGTTTTATTGAATACAGAGAAAACAAAAGTTACATTGGCGCCTCAGCGGTAATCACCAACATTACACACTTGTACCATAATGTACTATTGAACACGATTTTTTTTGTATCGAAACTTTTTTAAGAACAAAGCAATTCAACCAATAAAATAAAAAAAAAAACCCTATAACTCTGAGCAAGTGAAACTTTTTTAAGAACAAAGCAATTCAACCAATAAAATAAAAAAAAAACCCTATAACTCTGAGCAAGTGTGCACTTGCTCATAAAGTGGCTCTAATTTCACCGCAATTAGGCACATAATGACACCTGTAATCAAACTGTGACTTTTTCATTGCTATTATTCACAAGTGAGTTATAGGTTTTTTTTTTTGGTTGAATTGCTTTGTTCTTAAAAAAGTTTCGATACAAAAAAGATCGTGTTCAATAGTACAAATAAATTAATGTACCTATTGCTTGCTCATTTCATGCAACTTCGTATCTACATAGATAATTTCAACTTATAAGTTTTTAATAAATAAAACTTTCACTCAAATGTTACTTTTGTTTTCTCTGTATTAAATAAAACTTTGAATTCCCCATTTTGTACGTGGCTAAAACGCTATCCGCGAAAAGCCAAAAAAAAGAAACCTCATTCTTTTAGTCTATGGCCGATCGCCATTGTTAGATGCGCGCGCATAGGAAAACTGATTAATTATTCCCGCCATTGCGAAAAAAAATTCACAACTCGTTTTCACTGTTGAAATTATAGTTTTTTTTAGTATTATTTTATTCTCAAGTGTGTTAAAAAACGTCGTATGATACACGTGTGTGTTGATGATTACCGTCCTCGGCTCTCTTAAGACCCTCGCCTAACGGCTCGGGTCTCAATGGCGCCTCAGCGGTTATCACCAACACACGATGTTTTACACACTTGTACCATAATGTACTATTATTTTGATTGACTGATTGAAAATGTTTTACACAAAATATCAGAATCGCGAAAGAAAAACACCAGCTCCATAAATTTAAGTAAGATCGCGTAACGTGATAAAGATTAGGGAACAAACGATTTATTTCATGAAGGATCCCTTGCTAAATGTGGTTCATTATGATGAAAATTAAACGGCGTCAAAAAAATTGTCAGCATTACTGCCAACGAGAATAGTTCTCAGAAGGCTGGCAGCCTTGCCACGTTGGATGGCAATGCTGATTTATTTTTTGGCAAAAAAATAGCACAACCCACTTGGTAATGTCCCGTAAAACCAAAATCTACCAATGAGGTTATCACTATCACTACATAACTACATTACAAAACAAAGTCTCCCGCCGCGTCTGTCTGTCCCTATGTATGCTTAGATCTTAAAAACTACGCAACGGATTTTGATGCGGGTTTTTTTAATAGATAGAGTGATTCAAGAGGAAGGTTTTAGTATATAATTTGAAGCGGGCGAATCCGCGGCATCGGCTGGTTTATCATATTTGGTCCTTTGACGTTTTGAGCACCTGTTGCATTGGCGTCCTAGCAATATGGTGATCAGACAATGGCGGTGGTTCTCAGTTATTTCGATTTGTCACCTCATAGACACTAGTTGAACCACTGCTGAAGTCATTGAAAGCATTAATAAGGTAGGTCTGTCGAATAGCGGCTACCTTAGGTGGAACGTAAATATCTCTAAAATAATTAAAGTGGGTGACAAACAGAATGTGTTCATAGGATGTATGTTTATTATTGTACAAAAATAAATCAAAACATTATTGATATGTTTATTAAAATACCGAAAAAAGACTAGAATTAAAAACAGAATCGTTTTGGCGCAGTTAAACGACCTAAGTAAAATTTCGCCTACGACAGTTTTACTAAAATTAAGTACTTTTTTTTGCATTATCACAGTTTTCTGTAATTAAGAGCATAATTAGTCTAAGCAGGAGTATCTTAAACAACATTTCTTTTAATATTTACAAGATTTAGTCAGTTAAACAATCAGATTTAAAATATCTTAAATTACCAAGGAAATAACATGTATGTATATATATATATTTTCATTACTCATACTCGGAAAGTAGGTCTGAAGTTGCCTGAGGAGCGGGCTGAAAGTAATACTTTTCAGTCTTAGGGAGAATCACTTTCAACTGACAGCTGTCACAATATTAAAAAAAAATCTAGTTCTATTTTCTATTGAACCATGTTCCGACTTCTATACAGCCTGTAAACTACAGCGCGATGTAAAATTGAAACAACATAAAATTCAGTATTAATTAAAGAATATAATTATTTTAAAATAACTTAGTTATAATTTAGTTACAAATATTTCTTTAAAATAACAAAAATTTGGGCAAAATATTTACGATTTTTTCAGTGACGATAGTAAAAATAAAGGCTGAATAGCCGGCCACAGAAAAAAAAAACAAAATAGGCGGGAAAGCGGCAATCCGATCTTCATTGTTTTTTCGAGTGGTTTCGTATTTTTGTTTTTATTTTCCTTGTATTCGTAATGAAAAGCACAGTGTTTACCTCGGGTTAAAGACTTATTTAGTCCCTCGAGCTATTAGCGCCAATCCCCGTCTCGGGACTAAATAAGTTACTTTCACCCCTTGGATAACAATGTACTATTTCATACTCATACTCGGAAAGTAGGTCTGAAGTTGCCTGAGGAGCGGGCTGAAAGTAATACTTTTCAGCCCTAGGGAGAATCGCTTTCAACTGACAGCTGTAACATTATTAAAAAAAATCTAGTTCTATTTTCACATTTCTATTGAACCATGTTCCGACTTCTTTAAAGCCTGTAAATTACAGCGCGATGTAAAATTGAAATAACATAAAATTCAGTATGAATTAAAGATTATAATCCTTTTAAATAACTTAGTTACAAATATTTCTTTAAAATAACAAAGATTTGGGCAAAATATTTACTATTTTTTCAGCGACGATAGAGAAAATAAAGGCTGAATAGCCGGTTCATTTTTTTTTCGAGTGGTTTCGTGTTTTTGTTTTTATTTTCCTTGTATTCGTAATGAAAAGCACAGTGTTTACCTCGGGTTAAAGACTGATTTAGTTCCTCGAGTTATTAGCGCCCGCGCTACGCTTGGGCGCCGTCTCGGGACTAAATAAGTTACTTTCACCCCTAGGAAAACAATGTACTATTAATTGGCACACAGTTTAAAAATATTCAAATAATTCTATATACAGATTATCAAACAAAAATAAAATCTAAAAAAAAAAAAACTTAATACTTAGTTTTTATTTATTTTGTTTATGCACAAAAAGTATGGTAAATTAATATTATTAGTATTTTAAACTATATTATACTACAATTAATTATTCGTTTCGTAATGTGCAAATAAAGTCCTTTGATGACAAGCTCACGAGATGTTAAAAACGCCTGTGGTGGATTTTAGTATGGGTAACAACGCCTAGGCGTAATTACCGTCGAGGACACTTCCTACTAAGTTTTAAATATAATGGAAAATCGAAATGAATCGAATGCTTAATGCTATGAAAAACACTGGTTTTTAACGGTTCAATAATCATACTAACAAAATAAGCCATATGGTTAGCCAGACGGCAATTGCCGTCTATGGCGTTAAAAACTGCTCAGAAACAGTTAAGTAGCCACGGATGTTAGTCGAATACTAGCTCGGGGGTGAGGCAGTGCCGCGGGCGCATCTCGGGGCTGTTTCGGGATTTAAAAACCGTAATTGGTATTAGGTTTCATTTTAGATATTACGTAACGTTAGTTATTTAGTATAGGCGAAATAAAACTCTAGGCGTAATTCGACAGACCTACCTTACATACATTATGACATAGTTTTTTTTAAGTTGTTTTACTATCACACATTATGGACTAATGTTTGAAAAAAAATAGTAATTTGTTATACAAGAGTGCAAAGTTGTTTTTTAACCGCGTGCTCAATTTTGATGACCGAGCAAGCGAAAGATTCTAAAATTGAGTCACGAGCGAAGCGAGTGATTCAAAACTTAGAATCTTGAGCGTTAGCGAGGGAATTAAAAGAGCTCGATGTGAAAAATCTTTGCACTCGAGTGCAACACGTAACTTTTCATCCCACCTCAGCGAGGAAATGAACAAACGCAAAAAAAAAATTGCGCATTATTAACAAATTCGGTTAATTCTGTTGGCGTCAAATAAACTTCCTCGTCGCTAGATAATGAGTGGTCATTTTAGGTTTTTCACTTGTTTTCAAGTTGGATTCCTTGTTTTTAACCTAAGGTGTTAAATATGACCGATGCACGATGACGTGAAAAGAAAATGGCGCGTGCAAAACATTTAAAAAAGTACACCAAGAAGGTTCTGAGTCTGAGTTCTTAACAAATAAAAAAAAAATTCGGCACCATAGAGGTAGAAGTAAATAGGTTAGTGAACACGATGTTCTAAATCCAAATTTACTTTACCCCCATGACGATAAACAAGGCTTTTGCACTCAGATATCGAAGAGCAAAAATACTCTTTCCGAGATGGGGGGATGAAAAAGTTTTTTTTTGTATTTTTTTTTATTAACAAGATAGCATAATTTGTTTAGATGTTATGTTGTTTAGCTGTGAGTTTCTGTTTTACAATTATGTAAGATGAAGATAATATTTGTTGTTTTGTTTTGTTTGTACAAAAAAAAAACTCATACACAACAAACACAACAAAACACAACACATGTTTCTGTTTTGTAAATTATGTACTTATTGTCATTTGTTCTATTTAGGTGTAATGTCAGAAATTTTTAAACAGGGACAGATTGAATCATTAGCTAATCGATAATGACAAATCCGAAAACGAAGTCAGAAGTACCTATCTACTTCAGTTTCGCTTGAGGCATGACCGGCAAAAATAATAAATACCTACTTATCTATGTGATTTAAGACTGAACGTAAATCTTCCGTGCCAAAACTAACAGACGATGCCGACGTCTGTATCTCCACTAGTTTAGGTGTCTTTTACTGATAGGAGTGTTACGACGCATAGGTACGCAATCGTGTTATGAACTTGTGAGTTATGAAAAATCACAGAACGTAAAAACAGTAGAAATCGCATAGCTCTATAGTAGTATCGGATCCAGCAAATAGTTTGTATTCAAAATCATCATAATCGCTTCGACTGTTTATTTCCAATCTGTGACAAAAATGTCAAAATAAAACTCCGATCTTAACGCCACCTATCATGTTAATAATAAACTATGGTGAATGTAATTTTCATGAATTATTTTAACGGAAATGCTTGTCAAGCTTTAGATTGAATTTTTATGTTATTTTATCCATACCGTTTGACACAAAAGCGCTAATTATTAAACATTAATAATTATTTTTATAAAGAATGACAGATCTTGTTTAAAGCGACATCTGTAGGTACAAAATAGTACTAACCTCCTACAGAAAAAACTGTCAGTAGAGTGCATCTGTCTGAAGAGAGATGGCGCTGTTAATAAATACTTTTACTGCCATCTAGTAGCGAGTAGCGGAACTTCTCTCTTAGTTTATAATAATTATCTCAGTAGAGGACGTCACAGTCGAGGAGTTCGGGGCTAAATAATAACAGCCACACGGGTCGATTTTCAGCTTAAGCCGTGCTTACACATTACACACCGAGTTTCCGCTGAGCCTCGAAAAGCACGATAAGCAGTTGGTCCCGGCTGTCATTTGTAGATCTTTGATAGTCGTTACGGGTAGTCAGTGGCCCAAAAATGTCTGACAACCAATCTTACCAACGGGTATCGTACGTTAATAGGTAATCCCAGTACTAACTGGGTTGTGAAAGTCAAAACACTAGTATTCAGCTACATATGGTTAGACTGGAAGCCGACCCCAACATAATTGAGAAAAGGCAGGCAGATGATGATGAGGACGAGTCGCTTAATTATTTATTTTTTATTGTTTACATTTTGTTACTTATCTTATTTTTTTATTTGCACTTTTATTTTTTGTTTGTTAAGTATCTACATTAGCAATTGTATCTAGCTGATAATATAGGCACAGCTGATTTAATGAGATGAATGGAAAATGTAAATAGATTTATCACAAATTTAAATCCTCATCATCATCATCATCATTAGCCTATTAATTTTCCCACTGCTGGGACACCTCTTCTCTACGAGTGGGAATGGGCTATAATCCACCACGCGGGCCCATTGCGGATTGGTAGATGTCACATATCTTCGAATTTTTGATTCTAGGACATGCCTATTTCCTCACGATGTTTTCCTTCACCGTTTTGAGAGCATTGGTGATGAATTAAATCCTAATCATAATAATTCATAACATTAATAATTATTTTACCTAATTCATAATATTTTCCAGCATATTCTGTGTCACCTGTACTTCTTCTTATTAAATGCTTAGCAATTAGTAAACTATGACGTTAAATTTATCATAAACATATTATTTATTATTAGTATTGGTGTCATATCCATTAAATAGTTCTACTCATTCAGTCAGCTAAGTACTATTCATTTAACTACCATCGTTCAGAAGTAACAACATGTCTATGTCTATGTATTTTTAATCAACGAACTTAGTTAACTATCGAAGAGTTGTTATATCCATATTTTCTACTTATTATGTTATATGAAAATTTTAATGTGTGTTTGGTTACACTTTGACGAAAGGTTTAGGGTTAAGATCGTAGCCGGTGAATAAGGTGTGAGGTTTTATGTGAGATATCTATGTATGTTACATTGTGACCCCAGAATCAATTTGACGGAATCTGAATTCAGAAGTCTGAGGCATAGAGCATCATTGGTCTGTGGAACGGCGTCCTCAAATCTACCCATAACAATGTTATTTTAAAGATTTGTACCCGTAGATACGAAGCCGCAGTCAGTAAGCTAGTTACCATTCCAAAATTAAAATCTACATAAAAACTAAATGTTATAATAATATTTAAAAAGCGGCCAAATGCGAGTCGGACTCGGCCATGAAGGGTTCCGTAGCAGCAAGTTACATAATATAAAAGTTTTTGTAGTTCGTTGTAACTTTGAGTTGATTGAATGAAAGGTAAATTGCGGTTTACGATTTATGACGTATTAAAAAACAAGTACTTACTAGATCTCGTTGAAACCAATTTTCGGTGGAAGTTTACATGGTAATGTACATCATATATTTTATTTAGTTTTATCATTCTCTTATTTTAGAAGTTACAGGGGGGCGGGGGACACATTTTACCACTTTGGAATGTCTTTCGCGCAAACTATTCAGTTTATATAAAAATGTTGTTAGAAACCTCAATATCATTTTTGAAGACCTATCCATTGATACCCCACACGTATGGGGTTGATGAAAAAAAAAATAGAGTTTCAGTTCTAATTAAGGGGAACCCCCAAAATGTATTGTTTTTTTTTCTATTTTTGTGTAAAAACACGGACTGACATATGGACGGACAGACAGACAGACGTGACGAATCCATGCGGGTTCCGTTATGGATTATCCCTAAAAAGAGGTAAAATTTGTTTGTAAGTTTGTATGTAGGGGGTCATCTTCGGAACCACTGATCCGATGTTGGAAATGCTTTCACTAACGGGAAGCGACATTATACCCGAGTGTCATAGGCTACTTTTAAAACGCTCCCATGGTTTATGTTCCATACATAACGGAAGCAAAGCCACGAGCAAATGCTAGTATCAAATAAATAAGTGGCAAATCTTCTTTCGAATGCAATCCGATGCACCAGCTATTTACAAAGTAAATGCAGAACCTTAAATCTCCTAGCCATATAAAGGCATCAAAAATCTATGTCTCATAGATTCTTGAACACATTTAGGTAAATACCTGAGTGATTAGGTACGACTTTATGAGCTTATAACTACATAATTTACGTGTACAAGTTAGGCTGTTTGCAAAGGTCATGTCCAATATATTAGCCATTAACGTTTAGTTACAGTAACTATATAACCTCAAGTTTTATTATGATCATTTCCTGTAGGATATCGGTTAAGATTTAATTTCCTGTGGTTTCATGTTGTCTTGGCGATTGCGTTCATAGCACTGGTTACCTTATCTTCTTTCGATTCCCTAAAAGACATCTTATAACTGACTAGAATCTTATTTGGTACCTCCAACATACTCGCCCATGAAGGGTTCCGTAGCAGCAAGTAACATTTATGGTAAATTGCGGTTTACGATTTATGACGTATTAAAAAAAAAACTGCTAACTAGATCTCGTTCAAACATGGCATGGCACATCATATTTTTTTTTTGTTGTATCATTCTCTTGTTTTAGAAGTTGCAGAGGGTGGGGGGACACATTTTACCACTTTGGAAGTATCTCTCGCGCAAACTATTCAATTCAGAAAAAAATGTTAAAAGGTATCATTCATGAAGACCTATCCATAGATGCCCCACACGTATGGGTTTGATGAAAAAATATGTTGAGTTTCAGTTCTAAGTAAGTATGGGGAACCCCCAAAAATTTATTGTTTTTAGGGTTCCGTAGCCAAATGGCAAAAAACGGAACCCTTATAGTTTCGCCATGTCTGTCTGTCTGTCTGTCCGCGGATAATCTCAGTGACCGTTAGCACCAGAAAGCTGAAATTTGGTACCAATATGTATATCAATCATGCCGACAAAGTGCAAAAATAAAAATTTAAAAAAACATTTTTATTAGGGTACCTCCCCCAGACGTAAAGTGGGGAGCGATTTTTTTTTTAATTTTGACCCTGACGTGTGATATATTGTTGGATAGGTATTTAAAAATGAATAGGGGTTTTCTAAAATCATTTTTTGATAATATTAATATTTTAGGAAATAATCGCTCCGAAAGTCAAAAACAATGTGTCCCCCCCCCTCTAACTTTTGAACCATAAGTTTAAAAAATATGAAAAAAATCACAGAAGTAGACCTTTATATGAACTTTCTAGGAAAATTATTTTCAACTTGATGAGTTGAATAGTTTTTGAGTTATATAGCACTTTTTCAAAAAAACGCAAATGATAACTTTGTTTTTCATACAAATACTATGAAAAACAAAGTTATTTTTGCTGACGAAAAATGTTGGTATTTTTAATGGTCTGGGAAGCTACGGAACCCTACAGTGAGCGTGGCCCGACACGCTCTTGGCCGGTTTTTTTTTTTTTCTATTTTTAAAAATCATAACGCGGTTCACAAAATACACCGACTTACCAAGTTTCAACAGCATAGTTCTTATAGTTTCGGAATAAAGTGGCTGTGACATACGGACGGACAGACAGACAGACAGACATGACGAATCCATAAGGGTTCCGATTTTGCCATTTGGCTACGGAACCCTAAAAATTTATAGAAAAACCCATTAACACTTTGCTCAACCCGGGAATCTAACCTAGGACCTCATGCCCAGCAGTCGCGCTGGCGACCATTCGACCAACAAGGTTTTTGGTACAAGTGTTGAAGTTTTGAGAAGAAGATAAATTTAATACCTGTTAGCTGTTTTGTTTGGGGGCCTTGTGTCATTTATCATTACGCTATGAATTATTATTAATTGACAGGCCACTCTGGCAAATTGTAATCTGATCATAAAAGCCTACTGGTAACTGTCTTTACATGGGATATTCCTAAAAATCTATTCAGTCTGTCTGATTGATTTCCAAAAACCATTGGACACGTATTTTTTCTTTTTTCTCGTAAACAAAAAATGAAAACAATACAGTGCATCGAAAACTCGTGTGACGTCACATGTAGGTACACTTTGTACTAGTTTTTACCCACAAGTGACGTCACAAGGCCCACTCATAATCTTTGATGTGTTTTATGTTCGACATTTTTTATTGATATAATCAAACAAAAAACTGTTTCCAATATTTTACGATAATCTTACTGATCCTTCAGATCTAAATAGAATCAAAGTTTTTTTGGCAGGAGCATCCCCTATGTGCCAAACTGGGCAGTTACTAGTGTCATTTTGCTTTTAAGTGTTACCGAGACATGGACCGACATCGCATAAGTTCTATGATATTTCTTTTGAAAGCGTCTCTGTAGCATCCCAAATCTCTTTTATGGATTCCTTAATATAACAATAAGACATATTTAGAGTTATTTTATAGATTATTCTGCATACTACTGTGATATACACTTTTTCAAGCATGTTACTTAATTTTTCACTTCTCTATTAGGCTGTGCTCAGACTTGAGTCACGACAGATTTGAGACAGATTTGCTTTACAAAAATATGAAGACGCGCAACCTTCTAAGTCAGGAAAGTCTTAAACCTGTCGTGACTCAAGTCTGCGCTCAGCCTTACTTTACGCTCGGCGGTTGCATACTATATTATGTCAACTGATTTGCCATAATTTTCTGAAAAGTTGTATAAAATCTCTTTACGAAGCCGAAAGGTACTTGTTCTCCCCTCGTCATTGCGATCATTTTTTTGTTCTACACCATACCTTCTAGTTACGGAGATATTGGGGGTCAAAGTTCCAACTTTTCGACAAGTTTTTTTTTTAAAAAACGAGTTTTAATGTGAGATTATTACTTTAAACACCTCCACGACCCTCGTACTATTAAATCCACGTTCATCAGAACAATGTTTTGATTTATCACAAAAATGACCTTACACCTCAAAAAAAAGTCGCATACAGTAATAATTTTTGCGTAAAGTTACTTAATTTGATGTAAAGAACGCTTAGTCGACGGCTTCGTGATGAGGTTGTTTTCACCCCGTATGGATCTACCTCAGTTAGTTTTTCTAGTATGTGTGTGTAGTTTTCATTTCAATAGGTGGGTGGTGTATATGGGGAAAGTTAAGTAAACACAAGCTTGCGTGATTGAATCCATATATTTCATTTTATTATTTAAATCATGTACTTATATTTCACATGTAGTAACAAAATTTGCATTGGAAAATTATGCAACTCGTATATAAAACATAGGTAATATTCACATGGTATTCAGTTCATTAAGTCACTAACATCTAACGGCACATTTCTATACAAACTTATGTATAATTTACTTATTACATAAATAAGCAACTTACTATAATAAGGCTAAAAGTCTTTCTTGGCTAAAACGGCACGTTTTGCCTACTAATAATACTCGAGATACATCATAAGAGAGATATTAAGTAAATTTTGTTAATGCACTGCATAGAAATCAGATTCCATCAAATAGTACTAAAGAGATTAGTATAAATTAAATAAATACTGATAGTTAAAATCCAATAAATTAAGACCAACTTATAAATAAAGCTTCGTCGTAACGAGAAACAGAAAAATATAACAGTTAAGTACAAAGGAACTGAACAGAAAGGCTTACAAACTAAAACTTTCAATAAATTAATGATTAATACCTACAGAATACTAAATATCACAGAGAAAGTACCCAATACTTAATCAACAAAACATTGTTTCGTCAAGCACTTCGAATACAACCAACATCTGTCGTGTTAGAGAGCGTGCGCGTGCGCATACAGACCTACCAATAAATAAGTACAACAGGGACTATACCGATTGTAAATTAAATAAATAATTAGTCGAAGCGAAGATTAAGTTACGTCACAATACTGAACAAACATAATAAATTCTATCTTTCCGTGTTTCGTGATCTTTTATCTTTCTTTTCTTTTAGCTTGGCCTCGTAGTCACGGCACCGTGTGTTGCTGGTGATGACCTTCTTGCCCCGAGGACATCTGAACTCGGAGTACCAGTTGTTGAGAAGGTTGCCGTATCCTCTGAACGCTATGTAGTCGTTCTTGAGACACACCTGTGCATGAACCTTTTCTTCTATTTCTAGCAAGTCTTTACTTTGGCTGACCTGAGGCACTGGTACATTTACAGATACCATATTTTCTCTTACTTCGGCTATGGTGCTGTATAATCTCTGGAGAGTTTTTCCTATAAGATCATGGCGTGTTTTGTTATAAACGAAGAAGAGTTCGTCAGAGAAATTAACTTCAACATTGTAGAGGCGTTTGAAGATCTCCTGGTACTCCACGAGAGACTTGTACAGCTTCGGCATCAGATACGCAAACTGTAACAAAAAGAAACAGGTATTTAATAAATTGAATCATTAACATCCGTTTTGTTCCCAGCTAATGATGCATACAATTAATGGTCTAGCTAATTGGAATTTACAAGTGATATCAATGAATGAAATCCCTGATATAACAATCATTGATAACTACGTTCATTGTCTTACGATTATTATACCCAAACGTCATCGTGCTTACATCACAGAATATCGACGTAATGAAGGTTGAATCTTTTTTTTATCGCAGTATCGTGGGTTTATCAGTTCTAATGCTATCATTAAAAATACTTCTACTTTTCTATGAAATATAAGTGGCACCAGTGCTGTTTGTCCCTTGGGGAACTACGATAAAGTTTTGAATCCCAAATACGTTTGGTAACATTACTGAACAAATCTTGATTAAATTACGATTAAACATACTCGTAAAGTTAATAGAGATAACATTTAGATATAAACTTTTACAGCTGTCCGACTGTCTATTAAAAGGGTCATAGTGCGAAGAAGCTTATGTATGAATTAAGCACGTCATATCGAGGATAGTTTACGTCGCGGCAAATTTGTGTCGAGGCTGCGGTGCCGTGGGCATTTGTGATCGGTATGACTATTCAAATGACGCCATTAACACTACAATCGTATTCAAAATGTATTTATACTTCAGCAGTATTTAAACGAACGAAATTTTATTTAACAATTCACTTTAATGGCACTTTCTAGATGATTATTATACGCGGCACGACTCTGTCCCGTGTTTATATCTTTGAGCCCTCGTCGGAAAGCCATTTTCTTTATTATAAGACAATACTAACGCGTAAAATACGGTTGGGCCGTTTGCGATTTGAAATTCAAAGTACGATATTATCTTTTAAGGGTTATTTTCAATTAATAACCATGTACCTACCACCTTTAATGGTGCTTTTGCTTTAAAATGGAAGGCTTAGTTTAAAAGGATGGCACGAACATAAGTTTGAAGTAATTTTATTTTGTTTAATCCTAAAACTTATCTGCGGGGCCAACCAAATTTGATTTTTACGATCTCATATTATTGTCAATATTGTACAAGATACTTATAAGATTGTGGTTGCAAACAATGGCGTTCCTGAGCATTGCATCAAACGTTTATTTTGAGCTGCAATAAATCATTTTGTAATTGTATGTTACTTTAAATAATTACGTAAAGAATTGTAATAAACTTGGTAGCTGTAGTTGAATGACATAATCGAGTGTTGGCATTACATGACATTCACAGTTTATTGGTAAAGGTTGGTATTCTGGATTATTATGATTATGTTTACATTCTTGGAGATTGTAATTTAGGTTTGAACAGGGTTTAAAAGCTAAAATTGTAGCTTTGTTCCAAATGTTTAAACGTTTAACACGATGCCTTGTAAAGCAGGCTTGTTAGTTACTTTAGAGTTTAGTTGAAGAAGCTTTCGTCAAATAGCTCAGTGCCACATACCATTACTAGTGGGCGTTGTTGAGACACGTTGTTGATTATCAATGACCAGGTTTTATCAACCGAAAACATCAATATTTTCTGGTCTAGTTATCTCGTTGTAAATTGCATAAGCATGACTAATATTGACTTCAACCTTATTTCTGACATGATTTGGATTAACTTTCAGCAAGTCAAATTGTTCTGTAAAATCGTTCTTTCTTCTATCCTAAACCTTATTTGATCTAATAATGCAATCCCTCAATTTACCTTAAAACAAGTCTGTCTTTTTCTTTAGAAAAAATACTCAAAAATCATGCTGTAAATATAGCGATCAAATCGGTCTCCCTGAGACATATCACGTTCTTTATAGACAATGATGCGTTTACTTAGCTCTATAGGTGCCTATATACTACTTATATACTGCAAGAGTACCAGACCAGCCGGTTCACCTCGATACTTGGATCGTTTATTATTGTCCTTTAAAAATGCGACATATTTCTCCATTTGTATTTATTGCAGTTATTAGTTGAATGTTTTATTATGTTAATCTTATTTACATGAGCGGTTTTTCGGCTATTGCTGTAGTAATGCAATTTCAGTTATATTCTTCGTCTCACAGTCAATTTGTTCTTTTTTTTTGTTATTGATAAAATGAATTTGTCTCATGGGTATCCATGAGACAAATTCATTTGTCATGAATAATGTCACGCTTGGTTACAATTTTTTTAATTACTAATCCTGGGTTTATTTTCTTTATGTTATCTAATGTTTTTGTTAATTTATTATTAGTAATGGTAAGTACCTATTAATATTTTGTATACGCCAATATATAATTAATTAACATTATTATCATTTCTATGAAATGTATATGTCACCGTAAAATTGTCAAATACGTTATATTGTAATATCACTAGCGATATTGTAAAGTCTCAAATTATTGTCAAATGAACATACTGATTACAATAAAACGATGTGTGAACCACTGGGCAAGAAGGAGGGGTCCTCCTTGCCCAGTGGTACCACTCTCAGGAAAAGATACTGTACCATTCCTGAGAAATATCGATTAATATAACCTAACCTTAAAACACTTCATATTCCCCTAAAAAGCGTAGTCGACGGAGCTCCGCTTCGCGGGGCCCCTATTTCCGAGTGCAGGGTTTAAAGGAACCTAACTAACCTAACGGGGGGGTGCCCCAAGTCTCGTTTATGGGGGCAGGGGCATACTTCCGTATGTTCAGTGACAATAATTCGAGACTTTACAATATCGCTAGAGAGATACACAATTTTACGGTGACATATATGACACAGAAACATGTAGGTATTCATGAAGCAGAATTATCAACTGCTGTAACATTCCTTACATATAATTTACACGACATATTATATTTACCTACACAATAAATGGATGTCAATAATCGTAAAATATGTATTGAAAATTACGTAAAACTTGTATCGTGACTAACATTACCGTGCGATTCTTCCCGCTTCCACTTAGCGGTTAATGAATGAACTCATCTTAACACTCATTGTTCCCGGAACGTAAACCTGAGCCGTTCGGCATTTGTTTGTGCCGATTCGTATGTCACCAGCTTCCTCTACCAATGTACCTACTCGACAGGATGAATGAGTGATTCACTTCAACAGCTGTCTAGCCGCGAATATTTTCAGGGCCCATTTTGTTTTAATTTAGACAGTCTGCACTCTTGTCTGGCTCCTAAATTATACCAACAGGAAATATCGAATTGAAATTTTGTTATTATTGCGCTCTCCCAGCCTGTTGTGGTATCTTATGAAATCATAGGTCACCTTCATGTACAGACTTTATTTAATCCCCCGAGTATTTAGAAGGCAATAAACAATCGATTCTAAAATTAATCGTTAATATTTTACGGTTCATAAAAGCATTGAGTACTCGCCGTTGCGTTTTCCCAACTATTGTGAAGGCGCGACGCGACGCCAAAGAAATTGTCGGAGCGAACGATAATAAAAGCGTCGGGCTGTGTGAGCAAATATGGTCGTGTATTAAAAGCCTGAAAACCCGACAATAAGCCGTACATTTGCCTTAAAGAGGCGAGCTTAACCTCCGAGACGTGTCGCAGACAAACGCGCCACTCCGGAATCGTAAGTTCACATTCGTCTCACTTGGACAAATAATGTGTTTTTAACATTTCGTGTTGTTTTGTTAAATCGTAAATACTGTACAAACACTAGCACCGAGCGACCGCTAAAGCCCCGGCCCCTTGTCTCCGTGAAAGCGCACCGTGTTCCAACTTGTGGAATTTCTGCCCTTTATTCAAACACTGAAAATACCGGCCGCGCCATGACTCGCACAATTGTGTGAAAACAAATCCACTACAAATTAAAAGTATCCTTCGGAATTATTCAGTGCTCTTCATTCGAAAGCTTCACCTTGGAACTTGGAGGGTCCGATAAATTGAACCAACATGAATCGTATGTCCACATTAGTCTTACTTCGGACCCTCTATTTTAACGCCTCATTTGAGTAGTATTTAATTTTTAAATTGTTCGTATGTCAACTGAGCCGGAGCGTAGAGATCACTTGAATTCTAACGCTTTCGTTTGCCCAATGTCAAATATTTAAATTTGTTAAGTGGCCGTACATTGACTGGCTGGCGAGACATAGGTAAGAAATATTTAATATTCATCGGTTGGTGCACTGCACGTCTGCGGGCCGCTGTGTTAGGAAATTATTTGGTCTCCGAGTCGCCGACACGATCGTCGCCGAGTGTGTAAGGACATGCGACGCTTCGAATGCACACACACTTATTGTCTCGCGTCGCATTAACTTTTGTGTACTAATTAGTGGGTGACCAATATGAATACATAACAGAAAGTCTCGAACTCCAGATGTGTGTTCAGTGAATAATAAAGAGAGGCTTATAGAAGGCTCGTTAAATATTGCTTGTGTGTTTTATATTTTACGAACCGAAACCGGTACGGGCAGCCGATGAGCTGAATACAATTTTTATCATAATTATAAGGTGGTGTGCTAAGATACCTACGTACGAGTAGGATGCGTGTGGTGCCATGGTTTTAGGATCGCGTGTGCGGAGGGGAATCATGCGGTGTCAATCTATGCAAATTTCCTTGAAACATTTAACTGGCTCCTTAGTTTGCTCTGCTCCCACCAGCGCTAACCATAAGCCTCTGATTTATATATTGCCAGCATTAATTGAGCCCTTAACTCTGGACCGATGCGTTATTTAACAATGTGAGGGAACCAATGATTGGGGGCCAACTTTGATTGGTAATGAATAGTGGGCGGCGTCATCTTTTTTCGAACGCATCATCTAGATTAGAGGGTGATAATTTTATTTGGCCCGCGATTCGTGATTTTTTCATTTATACTTAATTAAATCAAATAAAGAAAAGAGTATTTTTATGAATTAATGGCATAATCGGATTAGAATTTAAAACTGCAACAGGGAAAATATTCAAGATACTGATTAATCAGCGCAGGATTAAGTGATTTCAACCAAACAGCTCAGTTATGACGTTCTATAAAACACTTAAATCCGCAGCGATTTTCCAACGAGAGCGGCTTTTGAAATTAAGGGCTTGCACTTCTAGTTATTGCCCTTAAGTACAATGTGAAGTAAATAAACGCGGTACAAAGGCCGACCACATGTAATTTGGATCGTCGGAACCTCATTTAAGTTGCAACGGTGAAGCCTCGAGCACGGCTAATGTACCCGGGATCCTTTGTCTCAAATAAAGCAAAAATAAATTAAAAATAACGTAAAAACATTGAACGGGCAAAAAGAGTGATGGGCCGGACCACCACACCCTCGACTCGAGTGATCGCACCGTAATAATTACACTGTCAGTCGCACAAAAATTACTTCAAACATTGTAATATATATTGCGAATCATTGTAACGTCTTGCGTCACATTTTATCGATATGATTTTGTTTCAAATTTAGAACAGTGATTTGGTCCAACCTAACTTGCTAAAACTTGTCGATAGATCAATGAGGTCATTCGTTAAATGAAAACGGAAATATTCTTATCTATGGTATTCGACTGATTCGACACTCGACATTTCTAACATCACATATTGTCTATACATCGAATTATTCTTTTATCAGGATACTTTAAATATATAATAATACTATATATTAATTTAATGATAGACTGCTTTCAAACATGTGTTATTATCAAGGCAAAAACTTAAGTTGAATAATTAACCAGTGCAAAAGGATACTCACTTTGCGTTCAGAGAGGGTCGCGCCGCGTTTTTTGTAGTTGAAGAAGTGAATATCGACGAAGTTGATTTTGGGCAGCCACTCCGTCATGCCGTCCCTGTATATTGTCTCGTTGAGAACTCTTCGCTCCTCATTGAAGAACCTCCTCGTGTTCTTCAACTTTTTGATGATTTTTCTCGTCGCGTTCTTGAAACGGTCAGAGAGGACGTTTTTCTGTAGTCTCGTCATTCCTTGCGTGTCTTTGGTTTGTGGCAGGACGGTTTGTTTCCTATGCGGCCGTCGCCTGTGCTCCACCACGCGGGGGTCGGGCTTCATCCTCATGTCTTTGGTTAGTGCTAGCGCGTCGTGCTGCCGCCTCTCATGCCTGATCTTGTGTTCTAGCGTCCGCGCCTCGGATGGCATCACAACCATTGCTATTATTACTAGTACTGAAGTAGCTACCAAAAGCTTTTTGGGAAAACCTGCAACAAAAACGTAGACTATTAACCTTAATGTCTTAATCACCACAACGGATTTTTTTTTACCGTAATATTAATATGTAATCATTATTGTAGTGATATCGTTATTATCTTTACGATTGTTATAAGTATTAACAAGAATTGATAAAGGGATCTTTCGACCAGACGCATTCGCTCACGTTTCAAGTCTTCGGATTTGGTAAGAAGATTCCTTGAACGCGTTGCATAATTTGAAAGAAAAAAGATCATGCACGTTTGTGAACGAACTCTGAGGGACTGTTGACTGCAGAGCGGTGTTTCCGTGGGGTCACATAAAAAATAATAAGGTGCGTGATTATGGTAAGCTTACTACATACACGTGTGTACGATCTTCATCTCCGAGCACTTTCACACCGACCATAAGCCCGGGGTGGGATGCGTGAGGCGGACGTGATTTTTGTTAATCAATTTTGGCTGGTGGGAAATTGCCTGTATTTTTGAATGCCATATTCAGTTTACGAAAATTACAGCAGCCATTTTAGAACATTTTTAAGTTATTGATTTTATGTTCGTTTGAAATTGGAACAATTTGTTCTATTTAAAGTTCAAGCTATGATTCAGTACAGTAGAAAGTATCGACTGTTGGACATTACTGCGTTCACAATTAAACATTGCATATTTTGTCATGAATGTCAGCGGAAAGCGTCACGCCTAAGTATTGTATTTGTTAGTGGACAAATTTTCATGTTTCGCCTTGTTCGATATAACGTTTGACAGTTATTGAAGGTTTTGATGTTTTGCGCCGACGCCATAAAATATATTTTATGTCCCAAGCAATTCTGTTGAGGCGATGTGTTCAAACTTTTAAAAGGAAGCACCAACGGCTTTGAAAGCTCTGCTTTGTTCACTCGGAGTGCTAAAACATAGAAAGTACTTGTTGCAGTTTTTATTAGTTGCCTGTGCCTCCTCAAAGAAGGTTTACCTACGTTAAGTAGGCAAAAATAATTTCGATTTTGTTTTAAGAATATTGTTTGAAATTTAAAAAAGATACTTAATCTAAAATCGCGATTCATTTGTTTAAATTTGACGTTTATTTTTTTTTACGTGTAATCAGAAACTTGTAACCACAGTATCAACGTTTACGATGCGGTCATCGATACTTATTATATTTTGTCTCGTGCGGTTTTTCAGAACAGCAAATCAAACAAGTTACGCGTGTATTATCGAATCAGCTGAATGTTACAGTGAGTTTACACTTTTTTATGACGTCACACGAGGATAAACCGAGGTTTATGGTCAGTGAATCATTAGGTCAATTCGTGTCGTTGACAATATAATTTACGTTAGGTCAATACGGCTTAACGCCATACGATAAAAAAACGAGAGTAAAAACGTTGAAACTCTGTGTAATTCTGAGGTGTCCGAGGTACAATTATTTTAGTCTGTGATCATTGTGAGTGGCGTTTATATTGACGAGATCATCAAACAATGCTAACGTATTTAATTGTTACCGCGAAAACCGGGTACCTACAGTGTGACTTTTCCGACGTGGGGTTTCCCCAACCATTTGTGATCTAGGTAATCTTTTATTTCCGAATAAAATATGGGAAACACAAAATGTAACAGTCTACTCGTTTTTTGCTAGTTTTTCTTGTAGATTTCTTATTTTGTACCCACCATGATTTATTATATCCTAACTAAACAAAGTTCCAAACTCAACTCGTGTCCGTCTACTTCGCAAATATTGAATTCTCTCACAATTTTCAAAATTCCGATCCGTCATTATTGTTCATAAATCTTATATCATTAAGTTAATACTAACACGATACAACTTGAGATAAATTAAACAATTATCGTTGTCAAAAACAAAGTCGACTGAGCGATCAAATGTTATAAGGAATACAGCAAGTAAAACTCGTTTGTATCGGATGACACGCGCGGGTTCAGCGAAAAATCCCTTTGATCGATTGCCGACGGGCCAATGTTGAACATTCTCACACGACTGGAACACTGCACTCGACTCTCAATACATTGTTCACTTCCAAAAATGATCATCGAATTTGCTTAGACGTCCAGTTTTGCAAGTACTGCCATTAGTCATGTCCCATTTTGTTTGAATTGAGAGTTTCAGTACTTATGTGCGTCTTTCTAAGGAAGTTACGTATGGTAATGCACTAGCGATATAAGCATAGTTTATTTAATCATTTACATTTCTTATGGTTTAAAAGCGATTCCGTATTCATTTAATCCAGAGAGTATAAGTTGTATATTTACGTTACGTTACGATATCAAGGAAATGAAATCGTAATAACATTATATGATCACCTTATTTGTGTTATATCCTTCATTTAATATTTACTTTTTTCTGCGCCGTAAATAAAGTCAATAATTTAGAATCAAGAAAAATCTTAACTAAACAAATCTGTGTAGACGGTAATATGATAGCTTTATTAGTTTGCGTTCATTAAAGCTTACCCACAAAATAAATGTCGTTTGTTTACATTCGACGCGCGAATGAGCCGCACAGTTAAGTTCGTCAAACAAATAATTAAGACGAGGTAGGTGACGAAGCTTTGAAATAAAATTATAATATAAACACACACCAGTTAAAAAGACATCCATGAACAACGCATTGATGTAGCTCCTTTGGTCAAGTCCATGTTCATGAGAACAAAATATTCCCGATAAACGAAATGTCGGAAAACGATTTAAGAACTTTCTGTACGAACTGATTGTCACTGGCCGCAAAAACAAAACACTCGCGAACTGTCAACACTTTTAAATTAAAACACTATTTTTGATTTTGGAAGTCACTAGTGTTGTAGTAATATTAGCACTGGGTTATAAAGTGTTGTGTGTTGTCGAGCGTGTGTCACCGCAGTGGTGCGAGGAGCGAGTGTGCGAGACCGGCGCGCGAGCAGCCTCCACTCGTTGAATGGGCACCGAAATGCGGCACCGTACGTCAAATAGCCGGTCAAACACTATGCGAAATCCCTTACCCGCCCGCCGGAAAGTGAACTTCGACCCTCCCGGAGACTTCCTTCGACCTATAAACTTTTTTCAGGACATTCTATTTTCTCCAGCGCAATAGAAAAGTTTTTCGTCCGGCTATAAAAACCTTGACCTACTTTTTGATCAATAGACATTTACTTACTTATATGATGTAAAGTTGTAAACTATTGTACGCCTCCAACCATAATTTTCATCATTTCGATTGTTCGTGATAATAAATGAAGCGATGGCAATATTGCAAATAATTACTACTAATTGTGAAATTTTAGTATTCTATTATCTATTTTGCTATCGGGCAGAGGACTCCAGATTTATTTTTCCTTATCTATTACCCTTCGTTACTTCTTAGTCAGTATATTGTATGTTACCGTACAGTTTTATCTAATACCCATTATTACATTGTCATAGTGAAAAACGTTTTTTTTTTTTAAATAAATTGTCACTATGGCCCATACTAACAAAACTTACACGAATAAAAGAAATATAATCATAAAGATTTGTCTTGAAACAGTGAAACCACTATTTTTTCATTTTTGTAACGTTTTTATTTATATCGTTTTATAAGTAAGTATAGAAATATTTAAAAATGTAAACAATATGATATCAAATATGTAAACGAAATTAAAAAAAAAACTGCTCCAAATTCAATACTTAAATAAAAGCGCGTCTCCACGGTCGTCTGTTTCCACATCTTGTGCAAGTGAACATTTATTCGGTTAGAACCGCGGTGATTCATCGATGAGTCTATCCTAAAGTGAGTTTTTATCGGGCATTAGTCGCGGCGCAAGGCACAACACTAACCCTTGCTAATCTTCATCATTATTAAATGTTTTACGAATAAAGACTTGAAATAATAACCAGCTTTTGTTATTATTAATATCGCGTATAGAACTCGAGCAATTTGTTAATCATTTAATATGTAAGTGCCACTCATTCCTTAGTACTTTCATGTTCACAAATAATGACACATTGTACCATAAGTACATAATATATCTATCTACTATTAAACTGATACATTAACTAGTTTATGTAAATGAGCGCCTAGATTTAGAGGTTGTTTGATTTATAAACAACTTTCGTTTTCTTTTTCACTTGTCAATGACTGGCCATCAAGAGAAATAAGCAAAGAGTCCAAGGACTACAAAAGAAAGTGAACTCTAGAGTAAAAAGTATGCCAAGTCTGGGAAAGACTTGTTTGACACAGATAGGATGGTGCACCTACGTGCAACTTAGGTCACAAATCCTTCGACAGGAAAATTAACCTTCTTTGTTCAGATTGATATACTGTTTGTATCGTTGCTTGTCTATGGGTGATTTTTGTTGCATGTGGTCTGTGGTTTAGAGATAATGAGCGAGCATCTCAATGTTTACATTGACACGTTTTTTGTTTCGTGGTTAACAAGGCGATGCCATTGTGCGTCTGCTTAGTGATAGTGTCAATATCGGATAATTACGATCGTGTTTTATTTTTAGAATTCTATATTTGAATTTTGGTTTTGCTTTTGTTATGTATCCTGTTGGGAAAAGAAGTTACTATAGACTTTTTTTTGTACTATTTATCATTAGGAATAAAATAAAATAAGTAATGTGTTTTTTTTAATAATGACATTGAAATACGCCACACAACTTTCAGATATGTGATTTATGTGAAAACGCGCCAGCCCAGGCCGAGTGACCTAGTGCACTAAGTGCAGTTACGTTATTTTTTCTCTCATTTAATACAAAGGAGTTTCCCATCGTGATCGTTTCCGATTACTGACATAATAACACGCCTTTCATTTAAAACACGATTAGTTTTTTTATGCGAAAATATTCTGTAATTGTAGCAGGCTTTTCCGGCGGTTGTCTCACGAATGACTCACGGATTTCCCGAATTTTTCGCCACAGTAAGTTTGTCGGGAACTATTCACTGAAAGCCCACAATGTCAAGACCGTGCCGCATGAGCTCACTATTACTCACTCCCCCGTAGAAAGTCGTTAGATCCGTGAAATATAAAACGATTCGTCATGTCACAAACATTGAATTTTAAGTGCTCCAAACTGATCTAAACATACTTTTAAATAAAACTTTTGTTGTTTCGTAATTCATTTTATTATTTAAAACGGCTTCCGTTATTTACGCGCTACCTGACCATTAAATAATTGATGCTAATTTCGCGTGGATCTGTCTGTATGTTTGTTAAAAGAAAGCTTGGAAATTCCTGTTGAGATATTCAGTACTTAAATTATTTTAAGTTGTAGTTAGAATTTTTAAACTACATTGACGATTTGTTTCGTGTCGGAAGTTTGATATATTTGTGTAAATACTAGTATTGTGTAGCTGTTTCGTATAAAAGATAAAGCGGGTGGAGTAGTGTGTGTTCGCTAGTAGTGAATATATTTAACCTCTAACACTACTACGTTGATATGTTGCACGTTGTTTTAAGCAAATATTATCCATCTATCCTTCAGCCGCGGCGTCCGTTACGACTCTTATGATGATTTGTTTCTCTTTTAAAAAAGTGTAGCTCTAAAATTACCGATAAAAGGTTTAGCATTGCCGTGTAAATAGCTTTTTTTGTTGAAATCTAAAGTGCTTGGCTATGATACTGACCTGAATAGAGGCGGATGCAGATTATTTTGTAATTGTTCTTTAAGATCAAGTACCTCCAGGTTAGATAAAGAAAGGATTAACAATATTCAAAGCATTCACGTGATGTCTTGGTAGACAGTGTTGTTCCGAGTGTATATCTAATGCAGTCTTGTAGTCGATAATCTACCGTAAAATTCCTTTACCAACATAGTTTCAGCAGCTAATTTAAGTTTACCGTAAACTTAAAGACTAGCTTCCGCGACAGAGCCCGCCTGCGGCCGCCTGGGCATTGCCAACACGTGAAATGGCATTGTTTGCGAGCCACAATATAAATCACACGTTGTGCGTACTATTAGAAAGCTTTTGCTCATTGTGAACGTACCCTTAACCCCTTTCATGGCACAGGCTAAAATCAATACCCAATACACGGCTCAGAAATGTTCAGTATGTCAGTTATGCGGAAGGAAATGCTTTATGCTGTGTCCTCAAAACTGAATAGGGCAATTTAGTGTTTAAGAAAAGTGCATGGTTGCTTGTACTGTATGCGGTCTTAGGAGGGTTAAGTTAGTGTATAATCCATGCCCTCAAAACGGTGAAACCAGCATGTCCTAGAAACAAAAAAAATCGAAGACATTTGACATCTACCAATCTGCACTGGGCCTGCGTGGTGGATTATAGCCCATTCCCTCTCATAGAGAGGAGGCCTGTCCCAGCAGTGGTGATGATGATGATAATTAATGCCAAACGCCATTGACTGTTGACTGTTGCTGAAGATCGAATAAACGGAAGATTTAGTATTGATAGTGGTTTTATCGATATATTTACATAATCGAATGACAGCCAGGTGTCAGCTTTAGTTTATCGATGTGTGTAAGTGAAACTTTTCACAAGAAGCTCTTTTACCTTGAAAACTAAAGTAAATAAACTGTTTTAAATGTTTGAAGCACTTTCGGCGAGCGCCGGTTTTCACTAATTATGCGATGACTAATCTTTGATTGAGGTAAGCGATTTACTAATAATATAAAGTTAAAGTGTAACCTAACATTTAATTTAACTTTATTGATTAACACAAATACCATGAACTATTTATAGGAGTGACATTGTAGTGTGTGGAATCTAACTGCTATTTCCGATCTCATTTTGAATTCGGATATGGAACATTGTTTAACCGTCACGCCACAACCCGTGACGTCAATATCGAATCAATAGTTTAAATATCGAAACTAAGTTACTTAATTGTTCTCTATTAATTGACCTACTAGTGATGGGATCACACATTATACAATACACATAGTGAGTAATCACTCAACAACGTAACACACATAATTTCCTCGTATTATCAGTGTCGATATTTCAAAGAATAGAAAGTGATATGAAATCACATCACTTCCTTTGCTTGTTATATTAGGTCACCGACTTATGTACATTCTAGTACAGTTCTATGTTCTGAAATTGTTTGTAACGTCTGAATACTTTATCACCTGTTAGTATGTATGACTGTTTAAGATTAGGTCATTGGTTTTAAGTCATCATTATATGCAGGGATAAGCCATTACTCATCATATTTGTCACTTTCGAATAGATCACGAGTTTTTACAACAAAACTATTAATTCATAGATCAATCAATAAACATTGATTAACAATCTTTATCACCTTTATCAATCCTTAAATCAATCTCAACACAATCACAATATTTAGATTAGATATAAAAATAAATAAAAACAAAAACTTACTATATCTATAAGTATATCCTTGTCTCCTTGAGGAACATCCGTTGCAGCAACAAGTGCACATATCGATCATTTTAATATTAATCGATTTATCACAGATCATTTTAAAAAAATAAATAAAAATAAAAGTATATTTGGCATAAACTGTCACAACAACTGTCACATATAAAAAAAAGTTCACTGTCACTACACAAATTCAAATTCAGAACAGGTGTATGCACGTGCGTATTCTGTTTATAGAATTTAATTTACGTGATTAACGGGCGTAGTTGTCAAGTCGAGTTCAGGACGATCTCGCGAGCGGATACGTTCAGTTCGCCGCGTTACGTGTAATGTGTGTCCTGAACGGATTTCCACGGCTTTTATGTGGCCGGTCGGCGCTCCCGTGATAAAGGGTGCAAAAAACCGATTGTTTAATTTAGAGGGCCCGCCATGCGCCATTACGTCACGGATACGACGTAGATCGCGATTAGGACGTAAACGCACACATGCTCTTACGCAATAGCTTGTTCAAATAAATACATGTGCCAACAACCGGATCCTATGGGGTATGTGAAAACGCGATTCCTGGCCGCTGTTAACATATTTTTTAGTATCAGGTGTAGCAGTTACGACCGACCGTTTTAGTCTAGTTTTTTTGTTTGTAAAAAATATCTGTTTTATTATGATAATAAACAGTTATCCGTTTTGATAAGAACTGCATTCTTATCAAAACGGATAACTGTTAATTTTTGATAAACCTTAACGATTTAGATAGCATAATAGGTAAGTATTTAAATTTATTGTTATCATATTAATTAAACAATATAGGGTTTATTGATTATAAAGATAAGAATTAATTGGACAATAATGATTTATTTGTAAGATTTAGGTCTTAAAATGAAATAATTTGGTTCCATAGATATTTTAGAATAACTTAAAAATACAATATTCAACATTTTAATTTTCTGAATGTAACTTACTTAATGAAAATTTTCAATAATGTTAAGTTAATTGAATTTCCTATGATAATAGTTATTTGTATAAATAAAAATATATTTAGACTGAATAAATAGTTTACAGCCATTTTTATTTAAAACTGGTACATTCTACCAGTGGTATAAAACACGGTTAGTAGGCATGCATCGAAATTTCATGACACAGTATTAAGACATAGGTACACCCTGTAAAGGCACTGCGAATATTATATTTATCAAATTATTCAATTACATAATTTAACATTGATTCTAATTATTACAATTTATACAAGCAGTCTTGAATGAAGAGAGCATCTCTTTTACATTATATGTAACTTAAATATAACTTATTCTAGTTCGTTCACAGTCACACACGGAACACTGCAGCGACTGATAGTAAAGTCCTTCTACGGAGTTTATTTTTAAATTCCATTTCGGCCATATTAGAAATGCGTTTAAATTTCAGCTGGGGTGTAGCTCCACCATCCCGCCTCCGAGAGACCGCCTCTCGGCCACATTCCCGAAATAGTCCCGTTCGATTGGTCGCTCAGAATAATCTCTTCGCCTATTACATGCACTCGCTTTAACTTTACTACACTCGATAATGTGAGTACTTGCATGTCACGTGGTGGGGTAAGTTCTGCTTTTTGTTCCAGAATAATACTGTAATTACACTTGGTGTTCACTCAACGCTTCTGTTTACTAACTCTCATGCACGTAAGTGTACGCTGAGTGGTAATTTTTTAAATAGTGTTTATGGGCTTCGATCGCGGAAGATTTTTTTTCTACAACTATTTTGACTGTAACTTCACAACAAACCGTTCGTAATTTATACGTAGAATTTGTTAAATCGTCATGAAAAATAAGGGAAACATAATTTTAAATATCGTTTACCTTGTAGTAACCTCATTAAGAAAATAAATTAGAGCATAATACTATACATTCCCCGAGTTGTCATTACCTGAATTAGGTCCGATGATGTGAGGAAGGAAAAATAGGTCATAAAAATCCCTTAAACCTCGGTGCAGTTACTAAACCGCTAAATCTTTGTATGTTTCCTACAGCCATTCAGATATTTCAAAGAAACCATACCATACCTGTATTAGTACGTAAATATACATATTATGCAGTTTATTTAACATGGAACTTATTGATATAATTCATTAAAATATTTCATATGGTTTTTCCAGTAACTTGCTCACTTATGTAGATATAATAAGTATACCTATTATTTAGTCTTTATTTACAGAAAATAAGAGATATTATTTAATGACTTCGAAAATTGTGTTAGGCATAATACTCGTATAATGTTAAAAAAAATATAACATACGAGTAGTTAAATTGTTTTGAATTAGCGGACGTCACGCGGTTTCACCCGCGTAGTACCCCTTCCCGTGAGAGTACGGGGATTAAATATAGCCTATGTTACTCGCTGATAATGTAGCTATCGATTTCTGAAAGTATTTTTCGAATCGGTCTTGTAGTTTTTAAGTTAAATACAAAAATACAAATCTTTCGTCTTTATAATATTATTATAGATAAACCTTGAAAATTACTACGTACAGTGCATTTACTTACAAAAGTGTGTCATTTACAATTTTTATGATTAGGATTGTGTAACCAATCACTTTATCGTAATATAAAGGGTGCAAATCACCTCTTAACGAAGCCGAAAATCACTTGTTCTCCTCGTCATTGCGATCATTTTTTTTCTACACCATACCTGGGAACCTTCTAGTTACGGAGATATTGGGGGTCAAAGTTACAACTTTTTAACAAGTTTTTTTTGAAAGATCTTTACTTTGAACACCTCTACGACCCCCGTACTAAGTAATCAAACCGTCCATCAGCACAATGTTTTAAGTGCGTGACATTGATTTCTACCACAAAACATGATTTTTCACCCCTAAAAAAAAGTCGTTTCCCAGCAACAGTTTTTGCGTAAAGTTACTTACTTAGTTTGATGTACAGAATGCTTGGTTGACGGCTTCGTGTTTAGGTGGTTTACACCCTGTATAAACAAAAGCTTTTTCCTCATGGAGTGTGCCCGTTAATAGAGTTATCAACCCGGTACGGAAATGTGGTTTTAAAATAAAAACCACAATTAGCATGAAAGGGAAAAAAAAGTAAATTAATCACTAATTAGAAAACAGTGTATGACGTAACTGGCCATTATAAATATCGGACACATAAATAGCCTGCCTGAAAAAGTTAATGAATAACTTTTACCTTTACAGTCATCCATACAGTACCGACATACGGACAGCTGTACCTACTCGAAATTATCTTGCTGGCCTAGTAAGTAGTGTATATTTTTTTAATCAAAGAGGAATATAGGGGTTTGAGGACTTTTTTTATTACCTTCGCGATAATATATATAGATTTATTATAAACCGCGCTATCGTTTGAATTTGGAAGCTACAAATAATATTAATAAATTTTTTTGTTGTATGAGTTGTAACTCCAAAATGCAGAAATGGGTTAACTTGTGAATGACCTACGACTTCTAAGTTAAATTTCTGGTAGTCATTTTCCGCCATTTTCTAACGCTACACGTTTCGTAGCGCGACTTGACAACGGCGTCTACGCATCGATCTATCTCGTGAGTCGGGCGCACTCCGGCGCATTGTCCGCGACAATTATCACGTAGATCCGATCACCTGGCTAATGCGAACAAAAGACTCGTTGTTACGTATTGGAGTTCTTATCACACCGTAGTTTGAAAAATTATGATGAAATCTGATGAAACTCTATTCATTACGAGTCACAATCAACTGAAGTTGTCCGATAATTTTACTTTGTAAGTAAATAACTTTCAGAATGAACCCAATCACTTTTTTTTTCTTATTAGTTTCCTAGCAATTTTATGATGACTTTTTGAGACTAATATATCAAATCCAAATAAATTTAAGTATGACTATAAATCCCATCCAAGTCTGTTTATTTCTTTGCAAACATAGGCATGTAGGATGAATAAAAACTTTTACCTACACTTATAAATATGCACTGACCCTCTTCATCTTCCTAAAATAAAGGTCATAAATGGCACATAAACACCAATTTTCCAACAATAAGAGAATCAACAAGATTGCTCATTCGCTACGGTGTAACAACGGCCCATGTGAACTAATTAACGCATAAAAACCAAGCCTTTCTTAGGGAATCCTAACTGGTGCGCGTAATATATAATGCATTCAAAATGAGGGGTTATTTCGAACATCCTGATACATACGATTACCTAGAAAATGTTATTACGTTTGGTTAGAGAAAACCCCATGCAATGATAAGTCATTGTTTATGCAAATCCGCCATTCTACAGTGCCTCATATCCGATTGTTACAACCTCCGTTTAAAGTTCAGAGTTCCTGTGAAACTCGAGTGTTTAAAAGGTTTGAAATAACATTGTTATTAAGTAATAAATTATTGTTTAATCTTGTGACAATTTGTTTGTAATTTATCAGTAATGTAGTTATTATTTAACTTTGTTTCATTAATGTCATTTCTCACGATTTCTGACAACAATAAATAATGTCTGCCGAGACAATTTAATAATTGAAATCCTGAAACCGAACGAGGAAAATACACCAATATTGTTCTCAGAACGGTCAAAAGAAAAAGATCTAATCAGAGTCGGCACACAACAATCATTCAAAAGTGACTTATGACCAAATCATAGGGTCATTCTGTAAAATTTTACGGATGTTCAGCATACCGATCAAACAAGATTTAATTTATCATTTTTTTAATTTTTGATGACTAACCCCTAACATTTAAGGTTATGTTCTGAGAAATGTTCTCAGGTACCCAGCCTAAAGGAAATGCCAGAGTATTGCGTATACGTACGTATTAGGAGGTCAATGAGAGGTGTATGTCTATTGTAAGGACGTGAGGTCATGTTCGTGTAGTAATTGTTTAGTGACAAGAATTTGACGAACAGTGGCGTCATTTTTTTTTTAAGAATTTGCTGGCTGCACTTTCTTAATTTCTATGTAATTTTATCTGACGAAACTCTCTAGCAACTTGCTTGAAAGCTAATAACGATTATTAACTTCTTGTCTGTTATTTTGAGTAGGAATTAAAAAAAGTAAATTCAAGTTTCTAAAATTCTGACCGAATCCTTGACAATTCAAAGAGTCTTCATGTGTTTTAATGTTAGTAAATATGTGCTTTGTGTTTGTTATTATTGGAGCACTTTAAAACTCCTTGACGAGGGCCATTTAATAACGTTGGTTGACATAATAATCTATTTCCGTCTCACCTACACGTGCCAAGACGAGGTATCCCGATCCTAGAAGTTTAAAGACGTCACCTATGACGTACATGTGCGTAGTACAGATGACCCTAAACCCGCAAGATCATCGAAACCGTGACTGATGAAGCTTTTTCTCAAAATATAGGCAAAGTTTATTGTAAACAATTGCCATAAATAGTCATATTCTTCCATACTTTTAATGTGGCGAGTATACAGCTGACAGACGGCACGTGTGACCGATTTTGAACGTTGATTGACGTCAAAGATTTCTGATTGACGAGTGATTCTGAATCGTTAATCATTCAGGGCTTACGTTTAAAGGCTCTCGTCGCATCATCTGGGACATTCCTTATAACAGATGGATGTCCCTTATGCAAAAGAGCATAGCAACCTTGATCAAGGGACATCCGAGGGGAATATGGGGTCATGCGATACCAAAATTAACACGCATTCGATGTAGAACACTTAGGTCATTATCCTCTCCAAAGATTTTAGCGAACTTGAAGTTTCGTTTGCGGTTTTCCTGAACAGACTATTTGTCACTGTTTTGAAAGTCGAAACAGCACTTTTTAAATTCCCACGAAGGTCAATGACCCCCTAACTTACTGGCCATGATGAAGCCCATCCGTAATAGAAAAAAAAAAACTTTAAAGCTGAAAAAGGAGGTCTGTTTAGCAGAGAACTTTTTGGAACTATGTTTTTTTTTAGACATCTCATCTCGTCTAGCTTTACAATTGGGACCGTGGCATTGTTATGTATGTCAGCGTTGCGTTGGTTCCACGTGCAGCAGTGACGTAGGTGGTCCAGATAGTAACATGCTGCGACCACAACGCTTTTGCGTTTATAGGCTGTTGCTAGTCAGAGGTTGTGCCTAAATCTCGAATTTAGGTATCGCATCAATTTATTTTTGAAACTGGTTCTACGTAAAAGTGGCATGCAATATTCAGATTCATCAGATTCGATCAGACTTTCCGATAAATCTGAATTAAAATTATTTACAATCGACTTATTTTTATTATGTGCCTATATTGTCCCACTGCAGGGCAAA
The DNA here is from genome assembly GCA_950022955.1 of Xestia ashworthii. Classification (NCBI taxonomy): domain Eukaryota; kingdom Metazoa; phylum Arthropoda; class Insecta; order Lepidoptera; family Noctuidae; genus Xestia; species Xestia ashworthii. Next base: position 7,145,787 of record OX465559.1, on the reverse strand, counting down.
GGCTTCTCTTCCCTCCTTCCACATTTCACGATCTAGTGCGATTGGAAGCTAACCCTTTGCGAAAGAGTCTAGCTTATCCAGCCATCTCCTTCTGTTTTTTGTCGTGTCCTGCTACTTGGTATCCACTTAGTGGTCAATTTTTGCCCCTGATTGCTCCTTCGACATGTGGCAAAAATACACCTGCGGCAAAAAATTGGACTTACCTTAATATTAATTGTAAAGTCTGTTAAATTTACAATTAGTCAGCGGTTGCTTCCGAATATAAAAAATAGAGCGGTTCACCTTGCAGTTATATAAACGGATATAAATACCTACCAGCCTACCATCTTTTAGCTGCGCATGAGTAATGTTTATGCATATTGAAGTCATTTCCGAATCATACTTCAAAGTAACAGTTACCAAAGATTTAGCACGTGTGCATCCGTATTTGCCCTCCATTTAGTGAGTGCAAAAATTTCTAAAACAGTGTAACTGCAAGGTTTTGCTTCATTTGCGAAAATGTCTCAAGCTATTCGAGGCATTGTTGCTTTAAAAACAAAGATCGTAATTGCATACATAATTTTGTCAGTGTTAATTAATACTGTAGCGATCATGTAGCAGATTCACGCTACGGAATACCCAGTCAGTTTTTGCAATGGAACCATTTCTGTGTATCAGTAGGAGGTTCGCGCGTGTATGAGATCGTTTTGCTGCATAATTAAGTCAATATCGATTATGTAAGAAAAAAGGAACATTGTCACTAGTAAGGCGGCGAACATACAAAGATCGATGAAAAAAGATGTGTGGGACGTATGAAATCAACGAACCTTCGTCAAAAATATCAAAAGAGAGAGAGATAAAATCTTTTTGTGATAATTATTGTTGTGCCTACACCCAATTTGCAACACGACATTTATTGTTTTTCTCCAATTCGACAATGAATTTAACAATAAGAAGCTGGTTGAGAATGAAAACTATTTCCCTTTGAACGCACCTCTAGACAGTTATTTTCATTGCAGTCAAGTTTTTTCTTCCAACACAAAAGCAAATCTAGCAAACTTCCTCTCTAATAATAAACTGAGGAAAAAACTTCTATTACTCGACTATAATAGTAATAATTGCTCTGAGCCGCAGTGTGACAAAGTCTCAGACAGTACTATCGACCGTGGGACTGTGAGACTCATGCAAATGGGTATCATACAAAAAAATATAATTATTGGAAATGCTTTCCAGTTTTTCCGGTCGTGTGAGATCGCAATTCACTTGTCATTATTTAAAGGAACAAGATTAGAATAATTGTAAAACAAGATGATGCACTTTTATATTCAAATGAGTCTTTGTCCATACGTAAATTGTAATTGTGGTTTGTTGTTAGTACGTCTGTTTCTTTTCTTGTCCTACATTTGTTGGACGAGTGTTAGAATTATGAGAACGATTTGATTTAGTTGTTTTTTGTTGTCATGTTTTTCTGCGACTGTTTGAGTTCATATCTGTGGCTCCTTATTTCACATCTGTGGTTCGTTAGAATTCCGTCTTTTATTTCTATGTTTTATCATTAGTTTTTATTTGTGTACCAACATAGTTTATTTCACAGAACGTTTACGAAAGTACCTCCTCTGTTGTGCTAGGTCAGGATTCCCACGGTGTCCAGTTTAACTACTCAGTTTGACGTCATAATAATAATTATCGATGACAGCTTTGACAGCTGTCAATACATCATCACACCACGTCAATTAATATGTGGATCAATCAGAAGTGCGGTCATTCTATTAATTTTAGTTTATTTTTTAATTTTCGAAGTCCTCATTCCAAATTCTAAATTCAAATTAGTTTTACTTTAAACCTTAGTAGTTAAACACTGGCCACAAAGACTCAACGTTATATAAAACATATCGTCTTGCGGATAAAAAATGGCGGCGGTGCGACAACGCGGCTAATGATTCTCGATGTCGGTCGATTTACTCCACACTCACCGGTCCTGTATTTCCTGTTCGAATGTTGTTACGCAAAATTCTTGTACTAATATAAAATTCCATCTGTTTTGCTCCATCACGGCCATTGTGATCTGCAAATTAGTTCTTAGATATTCATTTGCTTTGTTTTCTTTTAATAATTGTGTAATCAGATAATGGAGATGAGTTTTCACAGGTTTTTTTTGTTCGCGTGCGCTAACGTTGAGTGTGTTGGAACAAAGGTTTGCGAGTCATTAAGTCAAATGACCGTTATAAATATGTGTTTTTGAATTATTTGAACTTATCTGGCTCCGTTGTCATCATTTTCCTGCCCTTTTTTTTCGATGGGAAATCATCAAATGACTCCTCCCGCTCTAGGCAGGGCGGAAGGCAGTGTCAGACTTTTACTGACTAAAACCCATCCATGTTCCTTCATCGCCCTTTGTATTCCGGGGCCGCGGTATCTACATATTTCGAACAGTTCCGTAGCTCCGACCGGCATCAGCCCTGGCGAACCCCTTCCTTTTGCTGACATCTCTTTGAGTCGCGAGTGGAACACGACCTGTCGTCATGCGCAGGCTCACAGGCCCGCACTTACGGTGGCCGGGGATCATCTTCCTACCTTTGTCCCCTGATTCTTGGGGTTGGTGCAACATGGTTTTTTCTTCCATTCTCTCATTTACTCCTTTATCTTCCATATCATTCTTAACACTTTCTTTGGTCTTCTTCTCCCTCGTCATCCATTTAGTCCCAATGTGGCTCTTCTGTACCAGCAGAGCTGTACAACTTTTACGAAAAGAGAATGAAAACTCAACATAATATCACGCGTATGTTCCCCGAAGTGTATGGCAGAGAACCCAGAAGGTACACCCAGAAATAAAAGCGCAAAAGCAAAAAGACAATGTTTCAAGTGAAAGTAATCTTTCAATGATAATAATTGTGATAAAGGGAGCTTTATCTCCTTGGGGCATAACCGTCTTTACTGCATTCGAGTGTCTTTTTGCTCATTCACGTATATTCCCTTAAAAGGATTATTAAACAGTTTAATTTCACATTTATTTATTTAACACTTCAAGCACAAAAGTACAGAGGCGGACTTAATGCCATAGGCATTTTCTACCAGTCAACCTTTAGGTGATGCAGAGACAAGCAGTGGTAGGTGTCATTTCTGAAAATCTGAGAATAATTTTATTTAATACTACGATAAACTACAAAGATATATAAAATACTATACATATTTATCAAATACTATAAATAAATATAATAATATTAAAGTAAAATTAAATAGTAATATTAGGGACTAGTTATTAATATAAGGGATTTTCCCGATTTTTTGAACGCAAGAGAAATATTTGTTAATTTTCAGTGAAGTTATTGTTTCTTCATTAAGTGGTTTGTGCGTTTTCATTGTAATTCAATAGAAGTATCTTTAATTCATAAGGTTTAAGTTACTGATTCTTAAACTAAACTATTTTACAAATCAAATTAACTCCTTTCCCAAAAAGCTATGGAAAACACTAGAAGTAAACAGAAAGAATGTAGAGGAGCTACACAATGAATCCTCAAAATGTAAACCTGCATTTACTATCAGAATGCATTGTTGAAATATTCATTTCATTCATGAGCCGTCAATCGGAATTGCATCGGTCATTTCATTCACTTACATTTTCTAGATGTTTCTAATGGATTCAGACGTTCGAAAGATTTCTTGCAAGGATATAGGTTAGTAGCGCATACCGTTATAAAAAATCTATTTATAAATTTTCATAAAACTTGTCATTGAAACTTTCATTGAATTGTAATTTCATGTAAATTTCGCTGCATATGGTAAAAATATTGTTGTTGCGTCCGAGTTGTGTCGAGATTTTCCTTATTCATCAAGAAATATCAAAAATCTTCGTTCATCATTATCATCATCATCATTTCAATCCGGAATCACCCACTGCTAGATATTGGTCTCTTCTTTCTTCTGCCATACTTACTTTTCGGTTCGCGTTTCCTCATCCATCTGTTTCCAAATGTACGTTATAGTGACTATTTTACGACTTTAGAATATTTTCTGTTTAGGCATGACGACAGTATCAAAAAAATGCAAATCTATTTAGTCCGTCAGTTAGAGTATTGAAAAATAATGGACACGTATTTTTTGTTTTTGTAAATCAATGAATATTAACAAAGATAAAATGCATCAAAACTCGGGAGTGGGGGCTCGTGACGTCATAACTAGCTATAAATGATACCTAGGCGTGACGTATTGACAATTTTAAAAGCGTCGTATCTTCATCAATTTCGGTTTATGTAACAAAAGAAAAAATACGGGTCAAATGTTTGTTGATAATCTGACGGACTAATTATTATTTTTTTGTCGTCTCCCCTATTGTATTGGTCTACGAATCTATTTAGTCCGTCAGTTAGAGTATTGGAAAATAATGGTCACATATTTTTTGGTTTTGCAAATCAATGTATATTGACAAAGATACAAAACTCGGGAGTGGGGCTCGTGACTTAAGAACTCGCTAAAAATTATACCAAGGATAAGTCGTATCTTCGTCAATTTTGGTTTATGTAACAAAAAGAAAAATACTGGTCAATTTTTTGTTGATAATCTAACTGACGGACTAATTATTATTTTTTGTCGTCTATTTTAATACGAAAATGTTCGGTCCACTCTTGAAAAGACAGCATGCCGATTCTAATTTCCCCTTAAGCTTTGGCACCTCTTTGCTAGATCAATGTAGCATTTCAAAGAGATCCCATAGCTCTTTAGTATCTGCTTCCACCTTCGGAAGTCAATGACCTTAATGGGTGTTCCCCATCCCAAGACAAACAAGATTACTGATGAGATCTCCTAAATCGTTTGTTAAGATAATCTAGACCAAATGTTGTTTGCATGGAAGAAAACTGAACATAATGACGTTCAAAGAGATCAAGAGTGATTCCCCTAAGATCATCCGTATGTTTGAAATATTTAGATGTGCAATATTGCACATTAAATAAGGATAAATGAAACATCCGTCGCTGTAGTACTCCTTTTGCATACACAAATGACGTTTAAAATAAGCAAATGAAGGCATTAGACTGATATGGACTTGTAAAAAGTTCTCATCAATGATTTGAATGGAGGTTTACCCATTATGAGGAGATTAGATAAACTATTTATGATTGTGTATTGTTTCAGGGTGACCAAAATCATGAAGTATAACAAAAATGCTTCTTATGTAGAAGTTAATCTTGGGTCATTTTCTTTTGAGCACAGGCAATTTATGGCCACTACCAATCGCACACCATTCCAGCTGCCCTGTGAAGATCAAGATCAAAATCAAAATGTTTTACTTGACATAGGCCTACATGGGTACTTACGTCGAGAAAACCTTTTCTTGACGTTTTACGGCGAACGATTTGGGTTGGTCGTTTCCTAAGGAGAAAAACCGGCAAAAAAGCCATGGTTTCTCTTTTATAATTATTTTGTTTTAAATTGTTGATTTACATGGTAATGTTACAGTTAGTTCTACGTATTGGGGGACAACGTCCACCCGACAATCGTTACTCCACCAAGGTAGTTGTAGGTGCATCACTATCGATTGTCAACGAGCTGTCAGTACCAAATGAAATACCTAGTATTGAAAATACGAATGTATTAACATGACAATGATTTGTAATCGATTCGGCTCGTTATCTAAAAGTTCTGATTCTCATTAGCCTGGAAGCCGTTTTCAACCACGATTGCGAAGAGGCTCGGTATGATGATGATTTCTGTATTGTCTTTATGTAAATAAAAGATAAGCATTATCACCAACCTGCAACAGTCAATAGCCTGATACCTACCCCGAAGGGCGAAGAGTAGATGTTTTGGAGGACTCTATTGTAAATTTTAACCTCCGAAAAGCCAAAATTGTCAGCTTAATTAGAATAAATGACTTTCAGTTAGCTTTAATTCCCATTGTTCGCCATTCAACTCCATTTTCGCCAACTCTTATCTTGGTGCTATCAGCCACCCTGCGAAGAACCTCACTCCACCTAGTTTGATGGTGTCATACGAGTACGTTACGTGCAATCGCGGTTTAGACTCAAGAACACATCGAATTAAAAATAAGCCAAGTAAACTAGAGACTAGAGAGAAAGTCTATCTTAAGACAGACTAATATTTTTCTACTAGTGCGAGTGAGACAGACCATTTATTCTTTTTAGCAATAGTCTGTCTTGTGTCTAGTCTGTAAAAGTCCAAAAATAATAGATCAAGCTCAAGTTTCATTTAAGACTTAATTTTCGTGGTGATGATCCTGTGTGATGGCTTTCTGGTGGATGTGTCCTTTTTTAGAAACGTTCTTGAATAATCTTATCTAATTTATCTAATTTCTATGACGAAGTACACAGACCACTATCTTCTCAAGCGATCTGTTCTTCCTCACAAAAACAGTTCCCCCAATAACTTCTATGCCGTTACGACTACTGTAAGTGCCCAATGATGTGGTCGTCCAGCCACCATTGTCCTCGGGCGAGTCTATTGGTTCCGGGGGCCGTGGGCGAGGGGCGGCTACTTGTCAATAATTATAATAGCTCCGTTACCCGTCATATTGTTCTCAATTAGAAGTTAATTGATGAGTATGTAATGAGGCTGAATTTATTGATGCTTGCTTGTTTTTTTTTAGGTTGTGATAGGTTGGGTTTAGTGGTGTTTAGGTTTGAGGTGGCATGTGTCATTGATTGATTTCAATATCGATGTTGCCTTACAATGTGGCAACGCTACTTTGTTCCGCTATGCTGTTAAGCGTTGAGAAGGAGTCTTTTGAAGGATTTTTTTTAGGTTGTATTTGTTTATAAATTTTAATAATATTGTTCAGAAAAAATATGGTTTAAAATTATCATACACTTAAAGTACTTACGGGATAACATCCGTGATTTTCTTTGGTTTCTATGAGCTCCCGATATTTCGACGCTGTTGCAATCATCATGATCGCGGGAATACAGAAGAGATATCGGTTGGGACGAAAATTACTTATAAGTTGAAAGAAATGCTTATCTTTAATTTAATTTTAAATAATTGCCCAGTATACAAATCTTTAGGTATATCCAAAGGCAGAAAAATGTCTTATGGGGTTTTCCTTAAGGTGTGCGAACCAAGCGGACCGGACTACGTACTGGCTGGAGATGAGACTTTGACAGATGTTTAACTACACTATCTGTCAAAGTCCGGTGTTTACAGTACAGCCCAGCCAGACAGCCTGAGTCCAGTCCACTCAGGTTGACTGCACCTTAAGGAAAATTCATGAGAGTTTTTTCTACCTTGGAAATACTTAAGAGTTTAATGAACAAGTACTAATTTGATAGTAAAATTATAGTAGATAATAAATACTAGTCCGGCCAGGAGTTCATGCGCACCTTCAGAAGATGCATATTTTATGTTGAGGATGTTTATTATAGGGCAATATTATGTATAGGTATAATATTTAGAAGTTCAGTTTCTCCAACTTTAACTTTTACAAGACTCCATATACCATAAGTAGAAGTTACTCACATGACTTGGAGTGGACTTGAACTATGAACTAATTCTCTTTAAATAAATAACTTTTACAATTTACCTACTGCTTTAATCGATTTTATTATAATTGTTTATTTGTTTTTAGAAATACAATTGTATAATTGATTGCATAATTTCGTAACGGTAAAGCCTCGTCAGACGTAAATACCAACACATAGATATTGCACATAGAACCAATAGAGTTTATATATCAATTTCTCCCATAAATCAAGACATTTCCAGAGAGAAAATTGATAATAATGAAATTACAAATGAGACTGAAATATCAATGTGATATTTAAAAGATTTTTTTAGATTAAAAAAATGCGTAAATAGGTGATTAAGTATGGGGAATAGTTCTCATCTGCAGTTGTTTTTGTAGTTTTTATGTTGGTTGTTGAAGAATAAGAATAAGAATAAGAATAAGAATAAGAATAAGAATAAGAATAAGAATAAGAATAAGAATAAGAATAAGAATAAGAATAAGAATAAGAATAAGAATAAGAATAAGAATAAGAATAAGAATAAGAATAAGAATAAGAATAAGAATAAGAATAAGAATAAGAATAAGAATAAGAATAAGAATAAGAATAAGAATAAGAATAAGAATAAGAATAAGAATAAGAATAAGAATAAGAATAAGAATAAGAATAAGAATAAGAATAAGAATAAGAATAAGAGCAAGAGCAAGAGCAAGAGCAAGAGCAAGAGCAAGAGCAAGAGCAAGAGCAAGAATAAGAGCAAGAGCAAGAGCAAGAGCAAGAATAAGAGCAAGAGCAAGAGCAAGATCAAGATCAAGAGCAAGAGCAAGAGCAAGAGCAAGAGCAAGAGCAAGAGCAAGAGCAAGAGCAAGAACAGCCGGTCAAAATAATGTTGTACTGGATTTCATTATGACCCGCTGGTTAATAATGTTATTTGAATTTGGAATCTCACATGCTCAGCTAAATTGGCAGTATAGTACTAACAAACACCCTTTGGTGCCAGAAAGAGGAAAGCTATTCTCGATACCCTGACTGACTGCTTCTTCATATCGTTGCCATGTTTTCGAAGACATAATATTGTAAGAATAATTAGATAACTACGAACCATTTTTTAAAAGGAATGGAATAACATTAAAACTGACATTAATAATAACAAATACCGTACCGCGCCGTAATACAGTAATAGTAATTGGCTGTAACATTAGTTAATTTATTTATTCTTACTGTTTGTTTATTTAATAAATACTTTGTTTCTCGTAGAGTATCCTCCTCTGGGCTAAAGGTGTCTTTGCCTTGGGCTAGCTTGAATCCCTCGCTCCATTCATGATTCTTGTATTAACTCCCTCGCTTCGCTCGTGAGTTAAACTCTTAGCTCCCTCGCTGCGCTCGGGAGTTAAATCCTGAATCCTTCATTGCGCTCGAGATTCAATATGACGCCCGTGACATAAGACACAACTTTAGCCCTTCGGTGCATAATCTACTATTATGTTAAGTCATAGAGATTGATTAAAAATTAGGCAAGTCATTGAAATACAGATATGAAATGGTAGACGTGACCAATTCATGCGTCTTAAGTACTTTTTTACTCCTCGGCACAGGTATCCATCTCTCCACTCCTTCCATTTCTTGAGAAACCGTGCGTCCTCCTTCTAGTCAGAACTTCCCCTTCGTGGCCTGCTTTGACCTCGCATCACTGTGTCAGGCCACTGTTTCTTGCTATTTTGGAACATAGTTTTTAGTATTCTTTCATTATTATTTTAAAGCAAATTTTGCTGAAGTGACCTTTATTGTGGGTACAGAAGATTTATTTTAGAGTAAAAATTACTTGTTTTACCTATTCGATGATTAAACAAAAAGTGTATATTATAAAATATCACTATAGCACCGCTATCTCCACACAGGGTGTATCATTTCAGATACTTCACTTGTTATGCAAAATGCACATAAGTGAAGTTATGTAGTACCTAAGAACGATGAATAAGAACATTATTTTGTGAAGAAAATATTCTCTTTACTAAGATTTATCGATATTACACGGGATAAGTAGCGTAATTATTAAACTGGGTGCATTATTATTGGTAATCACTGGCCGTGTTATAATAAGAACATTTTATAACATTGAACCCCACACGGAAATTGGACATGGGATCTTGTGCTGAAACGTCTACTTATACTTAATAGCTCTATTATGTATAACAATGCTTTTATTAACTGATATTAAAAGTTGATTGTATTTTTGGTTGAAATTTTTTTTTTGTTTTCCATTTGTTTCGATGCTTGCGTTGAAATCTTTAAGTCTGGCGTTCTAAGGTGCATTCAACGTTGGGCAAAAAAATTTGAAACTTCAACACCCATGTTTACTTACATAGATTAAGCATAACGTTATTGTAACGGCATAAATAGCGAACAAGGTTCATTTTTAACCGACTTCCAAAAGGAGGAGGTTCTCAATTCGTTGGAACCTTTTTTTATTTTTTTATATGTTCCCCGATTACTTGCAGATGGACCTGGACCGATTTGGATTATTTTTGTTACGTTCTTCACAGGTGGTCTCATAATCATCAAGTCAGGATCTGATGATGGGATCCTGGAGAAACAGAGATAACTCTTCAAATTTTATAGGCACACATGAAGCTATTTTGGTAGTTTTCGGAAGAGTACTTTTTCGGAGTGGTCTCTCTTCAATTTGGTGAAGATCTGATGAAGAACTTCGGAGATTGGTAACGGTACTCCTCAATAAATGATAGCAAATGGACTGGGATTGCTGTAATCTCATGTCTGTCTATTATTTACACCAGTTCATAACATAACATCACGCCCGTACGCTGTAAGCGCATGTGAACCACTAAAAAGTGAAAAATATAAACTTTTTTGCAAGAAATAAAAACACAAAACAGTAAAAAATAGCTTTAGCTTCAGCAGTCGGTGACAAAAAATCTAAACAAATCAAACAAAGGAATAAAATGAAAGGAAGGAAAAATAACTTACTATTGTTTTGTGTTTTTAGAAGCCGGTTTTATTTAAAAATTGGTCATATATAACGTGTAAATAGACCCTCGACGAAGCCGCCAATCAAGCATAGTTTTTGCGTTCAGTAATCAAACCAAGTAACTGAACGCAAAAACTATATCTGGGAAACGATTTTTGGACGTCAATGAAACGCACTCACACATGTGCTGATGGTTGGATTAAACCTATTAAACATTAATAGATTGTGTACTTAACTAGTTTTGTTTACTAAGAAATTACTAACACCTTTTTTTGTGTGTAGGTACCTACTACTAAAAACCCTAATAAAGCTCTCTTTGTGAAAATGTACGGACGTGTCTGAAATTAAGATGATAATAATTATTATTAACCAATATTGGGATCGAAGAATAAATAAAGTTAACTTATAACTAGGGATGCCTCGAAACGCCTTTTTGCCGATACGATACCGATACCGATACTGTAATAAAAATATCGGTGATACCGACACCGATACAGATACGCTTATTGAATTCAAAAAGGAAAGTAGAATAAATAAAACACAATTAATTAATAGTTTTAGTAATCAAAATTAACATTTATAAGATTTTTAATTAAAAAACAAAGTATTCTTAAGTTTTGCGGGCAAAGGCGATTTCGCAAGTCTGTTTGAATAAGACCTGCGGTAGAAAATAGTCTCTCAGATGCGACAGAACTAAATACTTCTACCATTTTTTTCAAGTTTGTGTATAAGACGTCATTTTTAAAGCGCGAAATTTGAAAAGTATCGTTGAATCTGCCATAAAAATATCGCCGATACCGATATATCGGCAAACCCGAAGTATCGCCGATATATCGGTATCGGTATCGGTATCGGATGCATCCCTACGTATAACATTAAAAACTTGTGAAAGAGTTGGAACTTTGGCCCACGATATCTCCGCAACTAGAAGGTAATAAAGCGTCGGCTAAAAAAAAAACTTCGTACTGCGAAGTACAACCTTCTGCGGTGGCTTTTGTTTCCGTTTCTATTGACATTACCAATTCGAACACACAATTTGTATGGGAGTTATTTATAAACCCGTATGTAAATTCAATGATTACTTACATACATACGGAATGGCGTATTTTATGTTTCAACGGGCAGTGCCCGCGAGTATGTTTGTTTAGTAGTTTGACATACAATACTAATTAACAAATCGTAAAGAGTAATTTGTGCTATCGGTTTTTGGTAAACATTGCAACTTTATGAAGATAATATAAAGTAACCGGTAAGTTTTGTTTTGGTTAGCAGACGTACTTGAGTGTCGAGTTTTCTTACTTCTTGGTTGAGCAGTTATGCTTAATAAATATACAGGAAGTGACGTTTTGAAATCATCGTTTTGGATTTGTTCCCGGTTTATCATCTTAATCATCAGCCTAATAATGTTACCACTGCTAGGACACAGGCCTCCACCACACGGGCTGACACGGGCCCAGTGCGGATTGGTAGATGTCACATGTCTTCGATTTTTTAGGTTCTAGGACATGCCGGTTTCCTCACGATGTTTTCCTTCACCGTTTTGAAAGCAGTAGTAGTGATATAAATTACACAAAGTAACGCGCCTGCTTGGGTTCGAACCCACGACTTACTGTTCGTAGGTTGAAGCCGCCACCACTGGACCACTGCTCTCTATATGCCCGGTTAGCATAATAAATAGGTTACCTAGTTTTTAATGGAACTTAAACACATTACTTAAGTTAAACATGTGAAATGTGAAAGGATTTTTGCTTAGCCTATTTTAAAGGCGTCATGATGAGGGTTTAAAAGTATGAAAATCATCATCATCATCATCTCATGACGAGACATACATGCAAATCAATAAGATCAAATAATGACCTTTGTCTGAGGTGTGTGATGAGTGTGAAATTTTGCCAAACTATGATAAAATCTTTGGTATCACCTTTATCTGGCAACTGTGAATTATCGAGGTGTAGTGATTTTACAGAAAAAGTATTTCAAGAACAACATTTTTAGGTCAACCTTAGTATCTTATATATCTTGAGATAATCTGTTAAGTATATTCAAATATAACATAATCTTGTAATGCTGATAGATCTATAGCTGATAACAATTATTTAAAACGAGGCTTATTAAGGGACGTCCCCTTTTAAATTAATTCCCCTTTATGACATAAGAAAATTACGTAAAAGAATACATTCTTTTTCCAGTCCTAATCTGTCAGAAATTCATTGACATTTTTGGTTGGCAATCTCGTTGCGATGATATCGTCACGACGATGGTAAGTACGGTACCTAATTGACCTTATATTTCAACTAAAAATAATATGCCATAAGTAATCATATTTTTCATTCAAAAAGTTTCCCATACTTACGTAACTGGGATTTTTTCATAAAAAATCTTTTGTTGACCCGGCCTTCTTAGCTTATATCAACTTGAATAAACAACGATTCGAAGAATTAGGCGTTTCCTAAAAAATATTAAGTTGGATTTCCCTGTTACTGTTAGCCTAAAATTGGGTAATTTCTCAACTAATGAGCCATTTAAAGTTTGAAAAATATGTTGGAGACTTCTGATTGGTCAAAATGACTGAAGGTTCAGGCACCGTTTCAGAAATTCGATCTGCACAGTAAGACAAACATTTGGTTTTTACCATTATTTAGTTCTCTCGAAAATCCGCCAGCACATCACTCCAAATGTTTTCAATCCATAAAATGTTGACGGTTAAGTTCAATATCGAATGAGAAAATGTAGCAGTTTGTGAAGCAACTTGATGCGTTGACGACTGTACGGATTTGGCTGAAGAGTGAAAGTGGAACGCGCATTGAGAAAAACCTTTGTGGGTGAAAATGGATTACAGTCAAAGCAGTCATCGATTTATGTCTTTATTTTGCATTAGCTGGTGCCCGCGGTTGTGCCCGCGTACAAATTATATACTAAATGGCATGAAAATGGGTGCAGTCGTTTTTGAGTATATCGCAAACAGACAAACAGACGGGACAGAGGACTCAAACTCAAACTCAAACTCAAACTCAAAGCATTTATTTCAATTAGACCATTACGGCACTTTTGAATGTCAAAAATACAAAGAAAAATCAAAGCTACAGACTTTGTTTTATAATAATGTAGTGATAGTGATTGAACTGATTAAATCATCTCTTACGACGTCAGAAAACAACATTTGTGTAAAAAAAACCACACAAGTTAGTGTTTGCAGACTCATACGTGAGACTTGGTTAGTTCACGTAATCTTTTCAGCTGTTCGGTTATATTTCCGAAAACTGGTCTACCAAGAAAACGAAGTCGGTTACTTCTAGGTAAGTGTTCATCGTCATTGAGCACATCCATCCGGTCTGATAGGGATAGATAGCAACAAAACGGAAGTGATTTGCAAAATCTCAGTCACTATGATTTTCACTTTATTATTGCAATGATCATTTGTATTTTTGCGAAACTATAACTAAAACTATTACTACTAATTATTTTGTCCTCCCGATATTTTGAAGCTGTTGCAAGCGCCATGATTGCGGGATGTCCGCGTAAGTGACCGTAAAGTTTAAGTCTAAACCGCGAACGCTTAAAGCAGTGTTTACTTTAACTATTTTATCCGTATTTTTTTTTAATTTCATGACATAACATCCCAAATATAATCCCCGAAGTGTTAGGCAGAGATGTACTTAATAGTACAGCCACATTTCGCCAGTCTTTTTTAAGTCCTTTCAAATAAATAAAATAAAATATCTATATTTTAGACCTATAACAGTCCACAAGTTGTTAGTAGATAGCAACAAATTGTGCTTATATGTTATGTTAGTGTTTTAGTTTTACTTAATTTTATTTAAACCTATACTTATTTTAACCTATTTCCATTAGGTGTAGGTACACGGAAAAACCCCATCTGACCTGGGAATCGACCCCAGGACCTCATGCTCAGCGGTCGCGCTTGAGGTCAAAGTCAAAGTCAAAACATTTATTGCGAACCAAGTGTACAATGTGTGTCCAATGTGTGGTCACTAGACTAACGAGGCAGTTCTTAAATATTATATGAAGAAACTATAAATATAAATAATATCTTGTCTAAGATTCACAACTAACATATTTCTCACAGCTTGGCCCTTCACTGTCGCCATTTCCGCAATGTACTACAAGATCATGACTTCTCTTCGACGGCATTCTAATCCCTCACAATTTTATCTGTTATTTACCAGATAACAGAGATCCAACGACCATCAAAATAAACAATGACAGCAACAGTACTAAAACAAAAGCATAAAAATAAATATAATGTATAACTTTGGTCAAGGCAGTAATTATTTATGGCAACAGTTAGTCCCTTTTCACTTCAACTTTTATGTCAAGCGAGAACTGAGTTGTAATAAAATTATACTAGGCACAAGTCATAACATTAAACAGCCTACGTGCCACAAAGGAAGTTTCATGGCGCGTTAAATATTAATAATGTGAGCGAATTTTAAGGAGTGGTGCTTAGGTCAGATATTTAGTCTTTTCACATTCTAAAACAGTGCATGCAGTCTTTTAACCAAAAGACGTTAGAAACATTTGAAGCTACATTGTTTCAGATATATAAGAATGTATCTTAGGTAATTCGGAATAGGAGTTGCTGAAAAACCTCTCGTGAAAGTGTCAAAAAATGTCTAACATTTTTCTCATCCGTCCTTTGCGAGATTCTTAACTGTATCCGAATTAGGCCATGTTACGTTCTGATGCTTTGATAGCAAAATAAAGTGGAAAAGTAAACAATGATAAATGGTGACAGACGTATGTCCACCCTAACATGATACTTCAAGCAAAATATTCAACAGTACTGACATTTAATTTCAAGTCTATGTGGGCAGCATTAGGACCTGTCGTTGTGATGGAGGTTCTTAAGAGAGCTTGATGTCAAGCAGTGGACATATATCTTGGCATTAAGGATTTTAGTGATGACATTTTATAAACATAGCTTAGCTTAATCTTTCTATTATGTTTTACTTGTATTCTGCTGGCCTGCCACACATGCCTTCGTATGAAGTGGGCCAGAACGCAGTCTTGGCATAAGAAAAACTTGATGAAAAACAACCCCATTTGATTCTGTAGGTGAAAGCTAAAGGACCTTGAGACCATTTTTGTCATTTTTTATGTTTTATATGATTTTTATTCAGAATACCCGTATTGATCAAATGGTAAAAGACATTAAAGTCCTACAGCCGCTAATTTCGTAGATGTAAAATTATAAATAACATTAAGTCCCTAGACTTATTTCGGGTTTGGACAATAATTGACATCATTAATGAGCTCTACTGAATACTTTATAAAATGTGACTTAGGGTTCTTCACTTTTCACCTACAGAATTTTTAACAAATATTATTTGTTGTTATAACGGCAACAGAATTGTAACACACTAGCTTCTGCCCGCGACTTCGTTCGCGTGGAGTTTTGTTTCGGTGGCTTTTTTCTCGTTTGCAACATTTCTTATTGCTGCTCCGCTCCTTTTGGTCATAGCGTGATGTTATATAGCCTATAGCCTTTCTCGATAAATAGACTATCCAACGCAAAAATAATTTTCGAATTTGAGCCGGTAGTTCCTGAGATTAGCGCGTTCAACCAAACAAACAAACAAACAAACTCTTCTGCTTTATAATATTATATATAATATATACTAGCTTCTGCCCGCGACTTCGTACGCGGATCCTGTTGCTTATGCCAGCGACAACGGGGTCGTCAAAAGCGAAGATCTGAAACGTCTGATGTCGAATTCTAAGAGCCCGGGGAAGGGAAAAGCGGATCTTTCCCATCTGAGCAACACATACCGTTTGTTTCTTTTCGCCATTTAACAGCTTCACAAAAAGTACAATATTGAACCATAATATGTGGCGTATTCGATCATAGGAGTATATACGTAAATGCACTCCGTTCCTTATCAACCCAAGGAAGGTCGCCATGCCCTACGGCTATATCTTGAGTCTAGAGACACATCCGATTCTTCAGATGATATCGACATTCTGTTCAGACAATGTCGAATTCGATCAGAATTCAAACGTTCGTTGCGCTCTTCTTCTGTCTCTTCATGCCGTACTCCAGCAATTCTTTCTCTCTCACTTTCTAACTGATTACGAATATTTTATTGTGTGCGTGTTCGGGGCAATGTATGATAATCTCGAGAAGCAGTTAGTCGCGCATCACGTTCATCACTCGTTTCAAAAGACCTGTTAGTAGATGTGCGAATACACTGAGAACTCAAGCGTGATTCTGTATCGGTAAACGTTTCCGACTCGCGGGACAATGCATGACGTTCACGATCAGCCAGTCGCGTATCTATTCTTCACTGGTCTCTAGAGATCTGGATGTAGATGTGTAAATACGCTAAGAACGCAAGCGTGCTTCGCGATCCGAAGAGGTTACCACGGAGCAAGTTGCAGCCTCTCCAGTCCAAGGTTCTGGACTGGAGAGGGCTAGGCATCAACGTCAATGGCGAGTACATCACTCACCTTCGGTTTGCCGACGATATTGTGGTCATGGCTGAGACCATGGAGGACCTCAGTACAATGCTCGATGACCTCAGTAGAGCTTCCGAAAGAGTGGGTCTAAAAATGAACATGGACAAGATGAAGGTCACGTTGAATGCCCATGTCACACCCATTCCTATCAAGATCGGAGACTCTACACTCGAAATTGTAGACGATTATGTATACCTAGGACAAACGGTCCAGTTAGGTAGGTCTAACTTCGAGAAAGAGGTCAATCGTCGAATCCGACTCGGCTGGGCAGCGTTCGGGAAGCTGCGCGGTATCCTCTCGTCCAACTTACCGCAGTGTCTCAAGACGAAAGTCTATGACCAGTGTGTGTTGCCAGTGATTACGTACGGGACCGAAACGTGGTCGCTCACAATGGGCCTTATCAAAAGGCTTAAAGTCACCCAAAGGGCAATGGAGAGGGCTATGCTCGGAGTTTCCTTGCGTGATCGAATCAGAAATGAAGACATCCGCAAGAGCACCAAGGTCACCGACGTAGCCCGAAGAATTGCTAAACTTAAGTGGCAGTGGGCAGGGCACATTGCTCGCAGAACGGATGGCCGATGGGGCCGAAAAGTTCTGGAGTGGCGACCGCGAACCGGAAGACGATGCGTTGGAAGATCTCCCACTAGGTGGACCGATGACCTGGTGAAGGTTGCGGGAATCCGGTGGATGCGAGTCGCAAGGGACCGGTCAATGTGGCGACACTTGGGGGAGGCCTATGTCCAGCAGTGGGCTGCTTTCGGCTGAGATGATGATGATGATGATGAAGTTGCAGCCTGGTGTTCTCGATCAGCATCAAGTCTCTCCTGACGCTCTTCGGTAGATTATTGGGATCTTATGATCCTCAATCTTGTAGCTCCTTTGGAACATTTAGAAAAGATTTGACCTCTTTCTAGGCATGGTAATAGTTTTGTTGTGAAGATATCTAATCAATTAAAATCTAATTGACTGCTCCCCTGCGTTACCGGGTGGGCTATCGAGTCACGAAGATAAATGGAAAAGGAAATTAGTGATAGCTTTGCAATAATTTTCACATCAAATGTTTCTGACCTTCGATTTTTTCTAATTCAACAGGAAATGCCCATCAGACCGAACAACTTTTGCTAAGACGTCATTCCTATATGTGTTATGGTGTAGCTGGGCTATTGGAGTTCCACAACAGGTGTCCCAGATCTTCGATTTTTGTGAGTCAACAGAGAGTGCTCATCAGATTGAACAACTTTTGCTAAGACGTCATTCCTATATGTGTTATGGTGTAGCTGGGCTATTGGAGTTCCACAACAGGTGTCCCAGATCTTCGATTTTTATAAGTCAACAGACAGTGCTCATCAGATTGAACAACTTTTGCTAAGACGTCATTCCTATATGTGTTATGGTGTATCTGGGCTATTGGAGTTCCACAACAGGTGTCCCAGATCTTCGATTTTTATAAGTCAACAGAGAGTGCTCATCAGATTGAATAACTTTTGCTAAGACGTCATTCCTATATGTGTTATGGTGTAGCTGGGCTCTTGGAGTTCCACATCAGGTGTTCCAGATCTTTAAATTTATTCTCTCAACAGAAAATGCTCATGACGTGGAACAATTTTTGCTATGGTGTCATATTTGTATCTCTTATAGTTTAGCTGGTCTGTTGCGGTTCTGCATCAAGTGTTCAAGTTTCCAAGATAAATTATAGCTTATAGCTGACCAACGCAACTTCGTCTGCGTCACATAAATAAGAGAGAGAAACGAAAGGAAAAAAGAACCCCGTTTTTGCAACATTTTTCATTCCTGCTCCGCTCCTTATTGTCGTAGCGTGATGTTATATAGCCTAAAGCCTTCCTCGATAAATGTGCTATCCAACACAAAAAGAATTTTTCAATTTGAACCAGTAGTTCCTGAGATTAGCGCGTTCAACCAAACAAACAAACAAACTCTTCTGCTTTATAATATTAAGTATAGATAACTACATAAGTAAATAAGTAATAAGTATAAGTATATAAGTATAGTATTCTGTGTAGACATTTATTCAGTGTACACATTTAGTGAAAATCTTTTAAAGTGTAAATATACTTTCCGAAATTTAAGGTGTTGCGATCACAACACCATGTAAAGCTTAAATCTCGGAAACGTGACACTTTAGAACATTTTGCCTCATACAAAACTTGTTTGTATTGATACCAGCTATCGATTAATATAAGTCTTATACAAGGCCGCTAATTAAAAAAAAAATTAAATGTCATTGGCCCTTTTCTACTGTTCACCCATTAGGGATCATGGGATACAGTCTGCTGACAGACCGACGGACGGACGGACGGGCGGACAGTGGAGGCTTAGTACATATTAGAAACCCATGGCTGCCCTAAAACTGCCGATGAGTAGAGTACCTATTGCCAAACACAAATCCAGGAACCGTTTCATAAGCTATAAATTACAGTTAGTGCGGAAATGCACTTACAATTTTGCCTTCAAAAATCTGCGTCAAAAATGACACAATAATTCTTCGTATTCGGTTCGCTAATCGCTCATGATTAAGACTCAGGTTGCAGTCCAAACTTATCTCTCCGATCTTCAGAACAGTATCAAAAACCTAATACAAAAGACTTAACGAATAAAACATGAGATTCTTTGTAAAGATGTGATTGAACTGTCATATTATTATGATCGGACCCTTGTCAGCGATATAATGACACTGTTAAATGATTCAGTAAGTGGTTGCAACTGATTTTTCGGGGCAATTATTGTTAAGTTGATTTTGATTGAAACAATTGTCCGAGTAAGAATAAAAAAAAATGCTAAACGATAACTGATGCTTTATTATTCTGACTGCGAATTTGTTAACTTATTTATAAACTTTTATCCCTATTTATATGATCCGCTCACTTTGACTTCGTAAAATGATATCCTAATTCTTAGCCGCATAAAAAGTGTACTGGATTTATTTCATCATTATGTTGGAGTTGGCTTCCAGTCTAACTGGATGCACCTGAATACTAGTATTTTATATGTAGCGACTGCTTATCTTACCTCCACAACCCAGTTTGTACCGGAAAATACGATACGGATACGGTACGGTACAGGCAGTGGCAGTGGTACATGCACTGCCTGTAATGACTGTCAAAGATCTGCAAATGACAGTTGGGACCAACGGCTTGACGTGCTTCCGAAAAATAATACTTTTGAAAGTAATTGTTTTCATATAAGTCGCTTTTATAAATCATGGTCTCTCTAAGCCAATCTAGCGGAATTAAGATATTCGTCAAGACCGTCTCAGAACTGTTTAACATTTTTAGATAAGAAAAGAAATCGAAAATTAGGTTCACGATCACTGTCACTGCTTAGATAAATAGGCAAATCTTTTGTTTATATACTACTCCACTAATCTTTACAAGCTGCTATAAATCTAGGCAAACATGACTGTTGAGCCTCCGATTTTCGCTCCATAGCCATAGACTACAATAGACAGACATGGTCAGAAGTTCATGCTTTGATGCCATCGGTGCTAAGATTGAAGTTTCATGATTGATACAGATAAATGAGGAACAAGTTGTGAAGAAGACGAACGACGACGTCGACGACGATATAATCCCGTAAGTACTTTAAGTGAAGTTGTGAAGAAGGTTTTAAATCTCAGAGATTTCTGAAGCTGTAAGGGAAAGACCTAAGAAACTTTGGGTGCTTGATGACGATAATGGCTGTGATGGAGGTGACTACCTACTGAAATTATGTCTCCTAGAGACATTTGTCGATCCCAAGTGAATTTTGAAATAGTCAGGAATACGATGAATAGTCATCTATGTGACAGTGTCTTGATTCGGATTGTTAAGAGCGTACCTTCGGAGTATTCTTGTGTCACGTGTATTACGGCGGGCACCAATACGTACTCCGCCCACGTGCGCTATGGAAATCAGTAGGTCACTAGGAGCTACTTACCGCGGAGATGTGGTTACACTAGATTCGACTTTGATTCATACTCGCAGTGGGCGATTCACGCAAGGTCGATGTACTCGAAATTTGCGGTACCAGTATTTGCATATCCGCGGGTCAGACGAGAGAGAAAAAATGACACCGATAGTCAGATTTGTAGTGGTGCAAATTGGTATCAAGGTTACATACTCTCTCTTTAGTGGGTAAGTGTAACGCCTTAAATCAACTTATGATAAATTGCTCATTGTAGTGAGATAGTGGCGTGTCTTTGAGTGGTTTCCTGTGTCGGAGTGAAAGCTGGCCGGTGCAAGGATGCTGTGAATGATGACACTTAGTGTTAACGGTCCTTCGAGTTTGTTATGAATGCACCTTTTAGAGTAATGCCGTGATTTGCTTATCTGCTTGACCTTATACCTAAAGGACGATATGAATATCTTGGAGAGATACATTTGTCATGTTGTTTCAAGAGATAATTTAAAAACACACAGAAATGCAAAGGAAAATTTCATGTTGTGTTGAAAACCTCGTCGAGCTAAATAAACATACTCAATCTCATGTCGAAACATATATATTTAAAGTATTAATGTTTCAAGAACTAGGCTCGTTAAGTTTCATCATACAGCAGAGGGCACTTATTACGACGTGTACATGGCTCATACCCACTTATTTACAAGTTAATTATTGGAAGTTGACAATATCGAAAGCTGGTAGAAACGCTTTACCCCCTAATAAGGCGAAGCAGAATTCCATTTACACAATTAGGCTTATTACGGACACTAATTCGTTCGAAGGGGACAAGTAAGCTCAGCCTGGGGATTATTACGCGGAGGAAATAATTTCTGCATACCGATGTGCAATAATTATAATCATTATAATCATTATTGCTTGGGTTTTCGTGGCACGCCTTAATAGTACGTGTGCCTATAGCAATTTACGTTTCGCATGCAATTCCTATAAAATTATTATTAGTATTTTTTTTGATAAATTTAAGGTAGGCAATTAGTGTTCTTTGTACTTTTGCTCTTTGAAGGCTGTACTTATTTTGGTTTTATATGGAATATGTTTACACCTGCGGAGTGATATTTTTATAGTTACTTGTACCAGATTTATTCAAAAGCGCGTTGGGTTGACAATAATATCGTCAAGATCGTGGGAAATGAAGATTTGGCTGTACTTATTTTGGTTTTATATGGAATATATTTACACCTACGGAGTGATATTTTTTTATTTAATTGCACCAAATTCATTCAAAAGCGCGTTGGGTTGTCAATATCGTCAAGATCGCGGGAAATGAAGATTTATGGGATGCACAGAACAGAGAAGAGTGGCAGAAGAAAGTGGAGAACTATGTATACCCTACAGCGGATGATTCACTGCTAAAATGCATTTAGAGTTTGATTCCTTCAAAATTTTACTTTTAGTTAGACTATTATTTCAGGAAACTGTAAAAACGGTTCTTCCATGAGAGGATACGAAACACAATAAATGAGCTTATGAAATCCTTTTGTCTACTTTTGTAACTAAACCATAAATTATTGTGCTTCTCAGCGGCAGTCATAAACTATCAGCATCATCTGCATATAATTATAGCTGTATAATGATCCAGAAGGTCTGCCACAGTTATTATGATGATGACGTCATCAATAAAGGGCCTAACACAATGATGACAAAAAAATAACGCACCAATAAATTAATCTTACTTTCAACGCAAGGTCGATAGTCCACCCACTAGTATCCTACGCTAATATCTTTTATTATAGCAAAAACAACTATTAATCTATAGTAAGAAAGTTTCTTATAAACATTAGTGAAGACATAAATCAGTTGAATGGGTACAATTTGAAATTCGCATCTCACTTAGAAGAATTTCTAGGTTATGTTTTGAACTTTGTGATGCAAATTCAAGTAGAGATCTAAAACTGGTGTCCTAGACTTTTTGGAAGGATAGGTATTAAGCTATGTTGAATCGACGATATAATCAATAACCGCAAAGATTGAAATTGTGAGATTCTCCTCGCTGCGTCAAAGGTTCACAATGACATTGAATAGTATGGTTTCACTCACTCGATCTGAACATTGTATCTATCGCTCCTTGTTGGTTGTGTGAGCTCACTCTTCTCATAGTAGATGCTAGATCTTGGCGAGAGCTGATCTAACGATTTCAGTCTTTGAATTATTGTTTATTGATTTGCTATCTTAAGAACAATGGTAGATATTGAAAAATTCTAGTAGCAAAATATTTAATTAATGAAGATTTTCTAAGTTATGTTCTTTAGTGTGATTTTCTAGATTATGTGCATATTGTGTTGCTGTAAGCTCCGCCATACGAATGTAAGCGTACACGTGGTTCCATTACTTTCATTTGCAAAGTGTACGATTCCCTTAAAAGACAGTGCGTCGGATGAAAGATGCGAATTGTGGAGGAACACACATATCCCACCCTTTTTCACTTCATCAACCCAGCAGAACATCATCCTAATGGACAGGATCTGCAGTGGCCAATCTGGAAATCTCTTAACCGATGTGTGAGCCCAGGTTGGCCGCTGCAGAAATAATCGGACCAAATGGTTTATCATCGACCAGTTCCAAATACAATGTCAGTGTGGAGTTCCTCTGCAGGATATGCTCCACCTCCTTTCTTGCCCATCCGGCACAGCCACTCCCACCTTCCAGGATTTACACGAAGCCAACGATAGAGCTGTGCAGGTGGCAACGTACTGGTCGTGTATTATTTGAGTCTATCGACACGTAAAGAAAAAGAAGCGTACCATTAACTGCACTATTGAAACAAATGGTTGAGACTCATCATCATCTGCCTTGGCTTTTCGTAACTATGTTGGGGTCGGCTTCCAGTCTAACCGAATGCAACTGAATACATGTATTTTACATGGAACGACTGCCTGTCTGACCTCCGCAACCCAGTTAGTACCTACTGGGTAATACGATACCACTTGGTAAGACGGGTTGTCCGAATTTTTGGGTCACAAATGACAGCCGGGACCAACTGCTTCACGCACTTTCCGAAGCACGGAGGAAACTCGGTATGTAATGGGTGGTCACCCATCCACAGACCAACCTAGGCAAGGACGGCTTAACCTAAAGATTGACCCCAAGCTGCAGTTATTATTTACTACTAGACTATTTAACTAAAGAAAGTGTACAGTAACAGTTACCTTTCTGGGGAAAAAATATGCCACATCTTGTTTGTTGTTCATCAAATGTTTTTCTTTCGCTTTTTTGGTCTTTCATCCCATCTTCCTGTGTCCCCTTTTCCTATTTTCGTAAAGGACAATCGCCGCCATCTTTTCTCAGTCTACCCCAATTCCGTACCATCATTAGTACAACGATGTGTAGGATTTTCGACTAGACAGCGTGGGTGTTCGTGAAAGTAGCGCTTGATTGACTGCTCAAATGTTGCAAGTATGCGTGCGCAACATGTGAACTAAATGCTAAAATATGAAGCCTATTGTTACATAGCCGTTTAGCCGACTTCGGTATTTATTTGTGTTAAAGATTACTGAGTCAGGCTGATGTCATTGTTCCGGGGGAACTCATCAGGTATTTTCTGCCGTAGAATCCGTTTGGTTAAGTGCAATCAGTAAGGTTGACACATGATCAACTGATACAACAGCGCAGCGGTGGCCCAGTGCTGACGTCCTCGACTTACGAACAGTAAGTTGTGGATTTAAACCCAGATAGGCGCATTAAATTGTATAATTTATTTCATCATCACTGCTCTCAAAACAGTGAAGGAAAACATCGTGAGGAAACCAGCTTGTCCTAGAATAAAAAAAAAACGAAGATATGTGACATCTACCAATCAGCACTGGGCCCGCGTGGTGGATTATATTGTAGCCCATTCCCTCTCATAGAGAGAAGGCCTAGGTCCCAGCTTTGGACATGATGATGATAATGATGATGATTAAACTCAAATCATATCTTCTCAGCGTTCCATTTTGGAGAAAATCTGGTCTTATCAAAAGTGTCAATAAATATTCAGTATTGATTTTGATTGAGAAAAGATGTACACAATATTTTAGCCAAGAAATCTGCGAAAGCACTCAAGCCGACTTCTCAAAGTATGTGAGCTCAAGTAGATTGTACTCGGGGCTTCAATGACGTATGACCCCTAGAATAAAAAAAAAGGTAAATTACTTAATATGAGCAAACACTTATCAAGTGGGTATCCCTGCCACGGCAAGTATTTCTTTGTAAACTATTGACATTTCGAGTGGGTTATGCCACTAAGTTTTGCTCAGTTCAAATACTTGACAATTTACTCTTAGGCAATATCAGACTTTAGATTTTCGTATTGTCAGTACTGGAGATGCTCTTAAAGGCCACGAAGGTCCTTCATATACCAATGTATATGAACCAATATGTGTAAATTAATATTTTTTTCATCTGTGGACCCTGACCGAATCGGTCTGACGCGATTGTTTAACTGTTGTGTCTACTTCACGAATAGTTAGTGAATTTTAATGAATTAAGCGTCATCCAGCTTTTGACATATTATTTTGTACTTTGGCAATTTCTTCTCTTACGATTTGTCCGTATCCTCGGACCTACAAGAGGCTGCTTCGCTCTTGTATTCTATCAAACAAACCTTCCAATAACTCATCAACAACCGAATTAGTCCTAACATGATTAATACCTTCAAAATTAATTAGAAAATCGTGTTGTATCCTAATAAAATCTGACAAATAAAGCCAACAGTAGCTTTGTTGAGTTATATTGTGAAATTAGTATCTTAAGTCGTATCTTCACCAATTAAGGTGAAGTTCAGTGAGTCATTCTATCACTAAACAGGTGGATCCTCGTTAACACCTACTGAGTTATTACTAATGATTATATGACTGGGTCTTAAACACCATAAATATTTTAAGTATGTTTGTTTGAGAATTTGATATTTGGCTAGTAAACGTCCGCGCCCTCTAGAAGCTAAACTAGTACTAAATTCATGATGATAACAACTTTCATGAACTTTAAAGGAAAATTTAGACGGTTATGATAACTTTACTAGTTTAGCAGTAATAGTCGTTGAACTTGGGTGTTGGATAATTTTGTACCAAATACAAAATATTTAGAATAAATCCCGATGAAGTAGTTGCTCGTGATAACGAGCTATTACGGAACCCTACACTGCACGTGGCCCGACACGCAATTGGCCGGATTTTTGTGTTTTTTTCTATATAATGCTTGCATCAAAATTTTCTTAATGAACCCTAATAAAAAAACAATATGAAGCTTTATGGCCGCTGATGGAAATTTTACTACTTATCTTCTTCTTGACGTATCGTTTATTTTGATGGCAAATTAAATATATTTGGCCCAAAATTCAGCTATGCGAACTCCGTTCGCTGATGCAAAAATATCTTTACTAAGATGACTTACCCTTATTTGAGCAGAATTCGAAAATAAAATAAATGTTAATGTCTTCATTTTATAAAGAGCTTTTAACATTTCAGTCATTTTGTTACTAATCTTCCTTCCTTATTTAGAGTAATATTTTCGAGTTATTGAGTGATATTTTCTATCTACATTATCGTATCCAGAATCGTTTTTAGCCAGATTTAGATGATCAGCTTCATCTCTTTCCGTCATTTCAGTATGCGTGTATAACATACTAGTTAAATACCAATATATTGTATGTAATTTACTGCAAGGAGTTTAATTGTTTAACTGCCGACCAATAGCGTCGCTTCGTTCAGTTATTGACAGACGTGTGTAATTTATAGGTGGGGCGTTAATATCTTTGACAGAGATGAGAATTACCAACTGTCATCATTTATAATAATATATTTTATTTAATATAATATCTGCAATATGCAATCGTAGGTTCTAGGTAACATCATAAGCGTTGCCCTTTTAAATACATAGATGTCTAATAATAACTGTTTATTATCCATTGTTTAACATATTTTGTTATGAGGGTGACATTATCACTAAGTGGTAAAACCTCTTAAAATAAATAAGAATTAAGATAAGATTGAAGAATTAATGATTAAGATTAAAAAAGAAGTCGTCTTTCAGTTAAATGATTTGACATATCAGTCATTTTAAATTAAGAGACTGGGATCCATTACCACGCTTTTCTGATTGATATCTTGGTGAGGAAGATATGCCAGAAATTCAGGCTGTAAGCTACTCGTATAACAGCTAAGGTGACAAGTAGTGACAGAAGTATGGGTTCAGGGCAAAAAATTTAGTTTCGGCCAGTGTTTCGATTTTGGCCACTTATTTTCCGAAACTTCGGCTCTGACGAAAGTGAATTACTGTTCGGTTCACTTCGAGTCAGTTCGTTGTCCATGATCGCTAGTTTTAGTTCAACGCCGTTAACATAAATTAATAATTATTTTTGCTTGTTAAAAGCGCATTTGCATTCGTATTCTCTATTTATTTCAATCTACTTTGGTTTTTATTAAAATAATTCATAGGTATAAGTTTTTCTACTTGTGTGTACGGGTAATTTATTATTAGTTCACTAATTAGATGCGTTTTGCCTCGGGCTCCAATACGTTAATCATAACTATCGGAAGTTTAACTCAATAGGAAATAATGTCAACACATTTA
The DNA here is from genome assembly GCA_950022955.1 of Xestia ashworthii. Lineage (NCBI taxonomy): Eukaryota > Metazoa > Arthropoda > Insecta > Lepidoptera > Noctuidae > Xestia > Xestia ashworthii. The sequence continues at coordinate 7,118,391 of OX465559.1, read as the reverse complement.
TTATAAACAATATTGACAGAATTTCCCATTCTTTAAACTCAAATCCTATTTCTTATCCTGCTCAAAATCCGTGATTGTAATGTTAATTATTTTGGGAAACTAAATTATATTTCGGACATTCCTTACACTTTGTGGGCGTAAAGTCCGGGTACTCATTATTGTTTGTACCAAATTGTATGCATGTGTCCTTAAGTGCTATAATTTCATGTAATCAAAATCAATTTAGTCACTTTTATGTTTGCAAAAATCTGTCATTAAACGCCAACACCGGTTTCGCATGCAAAATATTGTAAACTTTTACTAATTTCCATAAATGTGCTATTCGACCGGTAAAGTTAACTATGACGTGTCTATGACCCTATTATGTAAGGGCGTCATTTGGCACCGCCTTTCCAACAGAGTTATCAATAAAATTAATATTAGGTATTTGTTGTTTACGAAGTATTCTAATTTTGTTTTTTTTTATGAGTTAATGAATCGTAAAATAAGGAAAACTGTCGGTTGAAGAAGTATGTAAATAATAATACATGAGTTACAGTTTCAATATTGTAATAAAAACAATGAGTTATTTTATATCATAGCATGGGTTTTACTGGGGGCTACCCAATGCGAACAATACATTAGATTCAAATGTGCCTCCTTATGTAAAAAATATCTTTACTGAAAGGAAATTCAGCAAAGGATATTTACTTTGCTGTATTTCCGTTCAGTAAAGATATTTTTCAGGAAAGGAGCAGAAGTGGCCCAGTTGTGGCGGCCCCGACTTACGAGCAATAAGTCGTGGGGGCTCGATCTCAGACAAGCCCATTAGTTTGTGCAATTTATTTCATCACCTATGCTGTCAAAAAAGGTGAAGGAAAACATCGTGAGGAAACCGGTATGTCATAGAACCAAAAATATTAAGAAATGTGACACATCCCAAGTGATGGATTGCCCATTCCCTCTGATAGGGAGTAGGCCTATTATTTATCAGTGGGAACATTACAGGCTGATTATGAATTATGCAAAGGAAATACTGAAAGCTAGCCACACATTTCACACACCCACAACCATAACCAAAACGTCGCGACAGCCCTGACGAGGTCCGAGGTCACATAATCGCACACTCGCTCACCAAACTCAAATGAATCATGCTGTATAACGAAATTTCAGATGACGTTCATGTATTACGTCATCATTTGTGTCTCGACTGATAAATCTTTCAGGGTTTACTCACCTCGATGCGGGGGAGTCAGTCATGAATTCATGATACTACATACTTTGAATAGTTTTCGCTGAATTAAGCTTTTAAACATTCTTAACATTTTTTTGGCATGATACTTTTGTAATGACTGTAAGAATTAGCGGATTAGTAAGAGAAACGTTGTGTAATCCGGCTTTGATACGTTTAATCCAATGTTTAGGATTGTGGTTAAATCTCTTGACATATTTGTTTTGTTACGTCATTTTCCTGCAATATATTTTCATGAGCTTGTAACTAGTCACTGATGATTTTTTACAGCGCAATTAAAAACCACTAGCTTTTGTCCGCGGCTTCGTTCGCGTTCATTTCGAATTTGACAATCAATAACGATTCAAGATATACCCAGCGTCGTCTAAGAATAATTAGTACGTTATGGTTGTTTTCGTCGGGAAAATTATTTTTTTGGCGTGAAAGGTACCTTGTGTCCGTTTCAACACCTGACAACGTATACGCAAAATTTTAGGATGATCGGTTCAGTGGTTTAGGCTTGAAAAGGTAACAGACAAACTTACCTTCGCATTTAAAATATTGGTTAAGAAAGATCAAGAACAGAAATTATAATGTATAAGTAATTATAGTAATAATAATTGAAACACTTTCTTTTTCAGTGTCGATCGCTCTGCGGCTGCGAATTCCATATTTAAAATTAGACCTTATAAAACTGTTTAACGGAGACCATTTTCCCGCCAAAATCATCTGCTACAGACGCTGCTGTTGAGTAACAACGCATCAGTCGGCCAGTGATCGGTTTCATCAAGCCAAGCCTTCAGGCAGTAGTCATTGGTAATTCAGGCTGAATCATGTAAAACATAAGTTGAATTATATTGACATGTTTCAAGCATTATGTCATTTATGACGGCATTATTCAGCCGGCATACCTACCTGAACGGTCAGGTATTTCCCATTTTACCTAAACATAGCACTAGTATACAAATATTGTATTTCCCATGTTGCAGGAAGGAAACACTACTAACTAATCTCCATGACCTTCCTACTTACTACCGTCACCGTCAGCGTGATATTCGCCCACCATGCTGGCCTGTGAATCAGGGGTACGTGGCCAAAATAGGCAGTGTTACCACACATAGCAAATAGGCACGCGGAATGATTGTATTGCCCACTTTTGTAAGATATGGTGAAATGTTAAAAATTGAATTAGAGATGTTAACATTCACAAGAGAAACAAAGTAACCGACCGCGACGTAGCCCGAAAAATTGCCAAACTTAAGTGGCAATGGGAAGGGCACATGCTCGTAGAACGAATGGCCGATGGGGCCGAAAAGTTCTGGAGTAGTGACCGCGAACTGGAAGACATTGTTTTGGAAAGCCACTTACTAGGTGGACAGTTGATCTGGTGAGGGCTGCGGGAATCCGCTGGATGTGAATCGCACGGAATCGGTCAATGTGGCGACACTTTTGGGAGGCCTATGTCCAGCAGTGGACGTCTTTCGGCCGAATTGATGATGATGATGATGATAATGATAAAATTGTATAAGTCATCAATCGTCATTATAGTTAAAGGTTTTTATTGCTCTGAAAATGAATAGGCCTCGCTCAGGAATCACCTTAAAAATCGGCCAGCATTTTTGAGAAACCGTCATCATCATCATCATCATCAATTCATCAGTATCTGTCTAGCCTTTTCCCAATTTTGTTGGGATCGGCTTCCAGTCTAACCGGATGCAGCTGAAAATCACATTTTTTTGAGAAACTACTGAAGTAATATAACCTGATTTTAAGGTCAAGAAAACCTTCAAACATTGTAATGAAAATAAACATCACTGCTAAGGGTCCTTGAAGTTTCAGTGATATTGAAACTCTTTAGACACTGTTCTTTCAATTTATGAAGTTGCAGTTTTATAATTCACTACTTGTAGGTTCATCAAGCTTAATCCAAAGCGAGCCTATTTAAATCAGAATAATTATTTTAAATCCTGAATGATAGTCTCATTAACCAAATTTACATTCGTTTTTATCATTCTAATCCATTTTATTGCTTCATCATAGGCTTTCTGTGTAAATCTAATGAAGTAAACGTAGCAAAATCTTAACACATCCCAAAGAATTAAACGAGAAAAGGAAACCTAAGTTCTTTGAAATATCTTTCAAAGCGTCAACTTAATAACTTAAGCGGCCTACTAAGCACAATTATAAAGGTTGTATTACAAAGTAAGATCATAATATTACCATTTGTAAGCCCAAGTACATACGGGATGTTCCCTTTACCCGGATACTCGTTTTTCATTTTCCCTTGTGTATGTAGCCTTTTGATCGTTTACGACGCTTTAAATGTACGAAGATGGGCAGTTATATTAGTCATTTTATTATATAAAATAGCTACACTTGGTTTAAAGACAGTCATACTATGAACATTAAGTACTATTGGTATATTTTACTGAGTTTAAGTCTTTAGTTTTTTTTTATTTTGATTTAAATCTCAATCGATCTTTTTATAGTGAGATTAACGTCAAATGTCATTATTTTTATGTGTACGTGATAATAATAATATTCTTTATTTTTCGCACAACAGTAATCCATTGTGTTGGTAAGCAATACAAAATAACTTACTTATTTCTAGTGTTAGTAGCTGAGATATATTATAGAAGACAGAGTAAATAGTATTGTGAAAAGGACATCCCCAGATTAATGTTCTGTGATTGTCCTTCTCACAAAACTTTTAATAATCGGAGAGTCGATACTTTCCGCCATCGTTTTTAGGATGATGTTGCCACTAGCCCGCAACCTTGACAACAGCGACGCGGTTTTCTTACGAATGACGGCGTGGAAGCCGTCAGTTCGGTTTTGCGCAAACATAGCAGATACAGACAAGGCACGAGCATTGATCACCACGCTTGCTCAAGACGGGTTGGCGATTCCAGTATATTAATTATGAGTTTAGGTGTCCTCACTATGTTTTTCGTTCACCGATTGTCTGTGATGTCCAAGATAAACTAAGGAAGTACTCGTACATATGAATTGAAAAATTACATAGGTAATAAAAATGATGATGAAGATGATGTGATAATGATGATGATGCGATAATGATGATGATGTGATAATAATGATGATGTGATAATGATGATGATGTGATAATGATGATGATGTGATAATGATGATGATGATGACGTGATAATTATTAAATTATAAGGCAGAAATTAAAAATCTGACTAAAAACTGTCATCATCATTCTCCTGCCTTTATCCTCATTTATTTATGGTCGGCACAGCATATTTTCTTCCATATTTTTCCATTTATTACTCGTCATCTCAGCAATCACGTCCTTTCTAGCCATATCATCCTTTCACACAGTCATCATCATCATAATCTGCCTAGCCTTTTCCCAACTACGTTGGGGTCAGCTTCCAGACTAACAGGATGCACCTGAATACCAGTATTTTACTTGGAGCGACTACCTGCCAATCAGGACTCCGCAACCCAATTAGTACTGGGTAATACGATACCCCTTGGTAAGACTGGTTGTCACACTTTTTGGGCCACTGACAACCTGTAATGACTGTCAAAGATTTAAAATTAACAGGCAGGACCAACGGCCTACGGTGTTGTCCGAGGCACGGAGAAAACTCTGTATGTAAGGGTGGTCACCCATCCACAGACCAACCTAGGCAAGTACGGCTTAACCTAAAGATTGACCCGAGCGGCTGTGTGCCACGAGCTCCTTTACACAGTCCATCCATCATTTATTTATTTGGTTTATACTCAAAACTTACCTCATGATATTTTCCTCATTCCTCCGCATCACAAATGGCCATACAACGATTATAGATTACCACACAGCTTTTCAATCACAGGCGCCATTTTAGAACTACTCCTATGTATTCATTTCTTATTTAAAAAAAAAGTATTATTTCCTTTTCATAGAGAAGAGGTTCGTGTCCCAGCAGTGGGAACATTATAGGCATAACTTTTAATTGTATGAATTACGATTTAGTATGTAGTATAACTATTAAATGAAACGTTTTCTATATTTAGTTTTGAATGCCAAGTTATTTTAATGAATGTTTTGTAGTGAAGCACTAAAGACGATGTTTCTTTATGCTTGTCAGTTTAAATTATGTAATTATACCTTTGTTGTGTTTATTTATTGACTGATGTTTGTTCAGAATTTAATTAATATTTAACTCGTTAGTACTTCAGACTTAGGGGATGGTAGTAATTTGTGTCTTTTGAATTTTAAACAAGGTCTAGGTGTTATAATCGTATTCCAGAAATAATCATCACGACAGTCACCCACATAGAGTTGAGCAGTGGTGTACTTTTATTCCGCCAATCATATTTAAGTCCAAAATATATGAGGGCGAGCCTATTATCACTAACCAGGCACAAATCAAGACTCGGGGTTACTTCTGCGAAATTCCCGAAAAAACAAATAGCATTTTGATTGACCTGGCAAACGAAACCTCATACTGAGCACTTGCGACTGCATACTTGACTAACGAGAGGTCTGAGGACTGAGAAATTTCTGACAGAAAAACCCAATAACTCTTTGTCCAGCCTGGGATCTGTTACTGTTAGCCTGAGTCATCCCACTGCTGGGCAAAGGCCTCTCCCCATGACTTCCAAATTCTTCGATCCAGGGCCAATGTAGAACACTGGTCGTTGGTTTTGTCCAGCTAGTCCCGCCATCTCTTACGAGGTCTACGTCGTCGCCTTCTGGTTGTGTCAGGGCGGTTATTTAGCCCGGGATCTAAGATGACTAATAAAATAAAGTTAACCAAAGAGTTAGTTTTAGTTTACTTGTTCGAAAAATTCTATTGGCATGTGATAATCCAATTCTTTTCTTTTCTTCGGCTCTCCGAAGCCTAAGGGTCAATTCACAACGAGAAGCGACGCGACGAAATCACAGCCTGTTCCAGTACCGTCGCTCCGCGTCGCATTACGTTGCGTCTTGGTATGAACTGACGCTAAGAGAAGAAGAGAATTGGGAAAATTGGCACACGAAAAAGGAAAAACAAAACAACGGGTGAAACCACAGGTAGTGTAATATATATTATATAAAGTAGGGTGCTTTTGGCCCGTGTAAACACCGTACCCATATTTTGCAGATACATGCAGATCGAAATGGCTTCATTCGAAATTGAATGTCCCATCAAGAGGACATAACTAAAACTATCACCATCCGTCCACACTGTTCTGTATTAATGACTCGCTTCTAAATGGTGTTAAATGAGAGGTAATTGTACAGGATAATGGTCTCTAAACACGTCTTGCAGCTGTAAAACTTTGTTTATATTAGCCTGCAGCCCACACTTCTTGGCCTAAGTTTCTTACAACATCAATGTATGAATTGCATGATTTTGTCATGCGATGTTTGAGTTGTGATTCATATGTGGAGTAGTTTTTGACGAGATAGTTATGAATGGAATGCTTGATATTAATGATAAACGTACTTAATCATAATAGGCAGGCCTTGCACTAAATATGCGGATGACTGCATTATTTTTTTTAATGAATTCAGTGGAGCGAAAAGGCACTCTTGAATTTGAGTGTATGTCAATTACTAACTGAAAATATTGTCAAGATACTGTTCTTTTGCTCAATGACTAATGTTTGAGTATATAGTAATTATATTTTTAGAACATCATCACTTGCCTAGTAAACTATGTCGTGGTTGGCAAGAATTTAAACTAAAATATGTTTTTTTCACAACAAAAGTAGATACCATAATTTTATGAACTCCACCACTCGTCAGTCTACATAAAACATTAAAAACCTCGTAAAATACATTACTTTGATACCCGAAGATAATACGTGGACAGGATATTTCGCAAATTTCATGAAATGCAATACCGTAGTGTGATATCGGCTTTATTACTCGCCCCGTAGATTTACAGCTGGTTTGCCCGCGTAAACTTACTTGACGTTTACAACTAGTCTCCTCCAAACAGGGTTGAGCTGGAAAACCGGCGTTTTGTGGAAAATTGTCGAATTGGTTAAAAGTTCCTGCAACAGAACAACGACTTATGTTAACGCGTGTTCAATTTGGGAGGTCCTCAAGCTCAATAGTCACTTTATATGGTTTTATCCTCTGTCAGTCCACTTCTGACATTGCTGGACTTAAGATTCCTTTGTAGAAAACCATTTCGTCTTCATTATGTGACATACAGGCTGCTACAAGGCGTTTCTTTTCTCGCCTGTTTGGCGTTTGCTAGGATATCTATAATATATTTAAAAAATAATGTTTGTCACAATGTTGTGTTAAGCTGCTGATTTCATGAGATGAACGTGAAATGAAGGTAAAATGGATCAAGCTCTGTGCTACATGCTTTGGATAGAAAATAAATCTTAGCCGGTTGAAAGGCCCGAAACTGGTGTTATATTCTAAAGTCGACTTATTAATGATATGAGTTTCATTCAATTGAATGCCTCCATGTTTAATTCAATGAAACCAATTGAGCGTAAGTCCCTGCAGATTTAATGGCCCCAAATTAACGCTTTCTAGAGGGTGCTAGCTTTTTGTGAATATTGAATTATGATGATAAAATCTACATTTCCAGTCGGTGAAAATACTATCTACTTTTATGTCAGCTAGATAATGTTTATTATTGAAGCATATTGCTTATGACAAATACGGCACGAGTGGGTGAAGCAAATAATGTAATTATTGATAGAAACTGACGTTAAATTATGATGCGAAATTTGTTATAAGCAATAGCTTTGTTTTTACTTTCGATTCGGTTTGAAAGTGTTAAACTGGGGTCAAAAGTGTTAATCAATGAAATATGTTTTGTTTATGTAAATTATGTTGGAGGTGTATCAAATGTCGTAGTTATTTTACGTTTATTTTCTTGGTCGACGCATCTTCCTGTGCGCATGATTTTATCACAATTTAGTTAATATTTTTGGTAGTATTCTTTTCAGACAGATTTTGTAGGTATTCGTATTTTCCTACTGACGATAATAAATGAGCATAAATGGTCAATATACAAAACCATATTGTGGTATGACAACATCATTGTCAAAAATGGTTAGGGATAAAGTTTATTTGTTTTATCCAGCGATGTGGAAGGTGGCGGATTGTTGAGTCGCAGCTTAGGAGAGACCCATCTCCAACAGTGGACTGCTATTAGACTAAGTTAAAAACTACAATCATGCGTATGACGTTCGTTTGATTTCCAGGTCAGGCAAAGTGTTATGAGATTTTTCCATTAGAAATTTCTTCAGTACTAGCCACGTAGTCTAGATTTGTGCCCGTTTGATGGCAATGTGGTCGCCCCTATAACATGACTTCCGGCATGTTGGTATACTAATGGGTACAACTCTGCTTAACTTCGAGGGTAGCGATGATAATAAGTCATGTTACGTAAACATAAATATTAAGGTATGAAAATATCCTAAGATTAGACATAATTATGTATATAATAAAACACCCAAGAACATCAACCGATTTAACCCATCTCGCAAATATCTATCTCGAGCTTTCAAAACCAGAACCAAAACAAAGTAGGTAGTAGGCACACAGCAATGGAGAGTCCCATTTATTTTCATTGCGGCTCTCGGTATGCGCGATTGTATTCACTTTATGTACTCTCGAATGCTGAACGTCATTCACTGGACGGTTATTGAATGAAGGGAAGCGGCTGTCGGGAGCAATTCGATTTGTCCGAATGAATGAATGGACTATAACTCGGAGCTTTAATATGTGGTGGAGCTGTTGGTGGTGTGTTTTTGTAGGAATTAGTGTGACAAGAGAGTTTTATCTTTTAAAAGATAGTATTTTGCCTGATTTTGTGTGTTTTTGTAGGAATTGGTGTGACAAGAGATTTTGGTCTTTTAAAACATTTTAGGCTTATTTTGATGTGATAAAATGACAACAGTCATTTTGATGAGCATCCTTTAACCCAGTGTTTTATTGGGCAATGTATGTATTTCATAGCTACATTGGAAAACCTTTGATTCAGCTTTAAATATTTTCGTTATTAACCATCTACACTTTTAGTATTATAAAGAGGAAAAAATATTGTTAAAATCTGTGGTCTCGATTATTCTTACGGTCGTATTAAAATGCGCTGTATATTACCGAGTATACGAGTGAAATTATGTTTTCCATACCTATTTATTTTCAGTATTATGGCGCTGATTACTGATAGTCTTGTTACCAAACATCGAACACTAGCTGAATTCGCTTACCTGTCATGTACTCATTCTAGAATGTGCATTACAAGGTGAATGCTCAAGTTTATCATCGTCTTTAAAATAACAGCTCCAAGCATTACCTCGTTCAATAGCTTACTGCAGACAGTTACTCAACGGCAGATGGACGGCGCTACCGCGGTACACGCCCACTGCAGTAAGCACACGCAGTACCACTTAAAAACTAGCAGCAACTGTTCTGAACTCAACTTTTTAAGTAGACTGAGAGAAATATTACACAGTTTTCAAGTGTTATTGAGTTTTCCATCCGGGATTTCTTAGTACCGCCTCGGAGTTTGAATTTGTGCTCGCGTGAAAAAGGTTGCCACCTATTACGTGAAACTTATATTATATGTCACTGTGAAATTGTGAAACACGTTAGATTGTAATATGACCAGAGAGATTGTAAACTCTCGAAAGATTGTCAAACGAACATACTGCTTACAATTTATTGCATGTTTTTTCGGTAGATTGTAATCTATCGAAGTGAAGCCGTAATATTGTAAAATGTATGCGATGGAAGTCAACTCGCGCGGTGTGCAGGAGTGGGCGGGAAGGTGGGGTTCCCCTTTGCCCCATGGTACCACTCTCATGAAAAGTTAATGTACCATTCCTGAGAAATACCGATTAATATACCCTAACCTAAAAACACTTTATATTCCCCTAAAAAGCGTAGTCGTTTCTGAGTGCAGGGTTTAAAGGAACCTAACTAACCTAACGTGGGGGTGCCCCAAGTGCCGATTATGGGGGCAGAGATACTTCAGTCACATGCATTTCACAATATTACGGTTTCACTTCGATAGATTACAATCTACCGAAAAAAAAATTATATTGTAAGCAGTATGTTCAGTTGACAATATTTCGAGAGTTTACAACCTCGCTAGAGAGATTACAATCTAACGTGTTTGACAATTTTACGGTGACAGATACACATAACTGGCGAAATGTGTGTGTACTTAACGGATACCTCTACTTAAACTTCGGGAGATCACCGGCGTAATGTTATGTTTAAGAAAATTTGTAAATAATAATCTAAAACCCTGATTACGGATTATGGAGATTAAAGAACGAACAAAAATCTACCACAATTTTTTAAAGAAATAAAGTTTGGGTGTATGGGGTTTTCTTCGGAAGTACGTATTCGACTACGAAAATTCTTTCACAAATGGGAAGCTATGTTATCCCTCAACTGTTATACGTACATGACTACATTTAAAACGTTGACGTGGGATAATTTTCGACCACAAAGCGAGCAAATCCGTAGGCATGAGTTTGTATGAAATAAATTATGAGTGAAGTCATTGTGAAATAAGTTGAGAGTAAGGTCACCTGGTGGAAAACCTTTAGTAGGCAACGGTAACTACACTTATTCCCCGATCTAAGGCATAAAAACGATTATCAATTCTCACAATCGTTTAGAATCCATCGATTGTAACCCAGCAATCGTCATCAAATGTCAACTACTGAGAATTGAACCTCAACAGCACAGGGGTAAACCATTTTTAACGTCATACCTATCTATTTGCACACATGCTTATTACAGAGGAATCAGAAAGGACTGCAGCAGGCAAGGGGTTCCCCTGGCGATGAGGTTATATTGTAGTAGTAATGCACTGATAAAATCTGTTTGCGCTTATAATCATGAACAAGCAGAACAAGGCTAATCGGCACGTCATCAGTTGTCAGTAAATGAACCCTGGTGATTCATTATTTGTTAAATTATTATCAAAAGAAGATTTTTTTTCGAAAAGTAGAAAAAGTATTGTAATATTTCCATTGCAAGTCGCTTAGAGGTTTTAAGTTCTTTATTTTTTTTTCGGTGGATCGACTGTGTTAAAATGATATGGGAAGAAAAGAGGTGTGATTAGATGACGAAAAATGCTGAATTATGGAAAAAGACCAACTGAATTGGGATGATGATTATGATTATGTTATTTATTTGGCACAATGTAAACATAACGGCTTTATGTATTGTTTGGAATGTAGCGGTCTATGAAATTAAATTCTTTTTGGTGGTTCAAACTTTTACTTCAGGCACATTTCTCCTCATCATCATCATAATCATCAGTCTATAATGTTCCCACTGCTGGGACACGGCCTCCTCTCAATAAGAGGGAATGTGCTATAATCTACCACGCGGGCCTAGTGCGGATTGGTAGATGTCACATTACTTCGAATTTTTGGTTCTAGAACATGCGTTTCCTCACTATGTTTTCTTCCACTTTCTCCACCACTTCTCATTTCTCCTCGATTTTGTTAATATAACTCATATTAATCAACTCAAGATGTAATGTATTGGAATCTTTAGAAAAAAACCCTATAGTGTATTTAGCACTTTCCAACACTTGTTATACATTATAAAACATATGAAAACGGGTATTTATCGCGAATTTACCTTTATTTTAATCCCGACGTTTCGACCGGATTGCACCAGCCGTGGTCGCGGGGAGACTGAAGTATTGGAGGTACCGCGACAGCAATGTGAAGGCGTTTATTCTACTACTAGCTGACCCGCGCAACTTCGTCTGCGTCACATAAGAGAAAGAGAGGCTTACAGAGAGTGGGTCGTAAGCACCTATAATACAATTCTCAAAGAGCACATCACACACATTCTTACGCATAATGAAAATGCGGGCCAGGTGGTACATGATCATTATTTTACTGCGGAGTTATTTGCACAGCGGGTCTGACAACGCATGGTGCTGCTTGGGTGTGCTGAAGAGAACTGAAGAGGCGAAATCAACGACTATTTCCAGTTGTAGAATGTGGATTGGAAGCAAATAATGGTATTGAAAACAAATGACGGACACACATTCGAGCACTAGTTCCGGAAAGGAAGTTCGTAATCGAATTACGTATTTATGTAAAGGATATTAACACTTTAGAACACGAGTACAATACAATAGTGCGATGTAACTAAACAAACACTTCATAGGTATAACTATTTGTATAGTGACACTTAGATATTATTAAGTGTTGAGTCTATTACACACGTATTTACTCATTCATATATTAATATAATATAGGAGCTCTTGAATTTAATATGCATTGATGAATGTTGAAATGATCGTCTCATCGAATAATTTTTGTCAATCTCGATGAGATGATAAGCTCTTCAGTTTTATCCAAACCACGTGGGTTTACCGCTGTTTTGTTTTTTGGTTGGGAAATCATCAAATGACTTCTCCCACTCTGCATGGGCGGAGCGGGAGGAAGTGTCAGACTTTACTGACTAAAACCGGTACGCCTAATGTAATATTAGGTTTGACTGACGAATTTGTCGTGCCGACACTCAATACAGTTGGGTATTTAGCCCTCCACTGAGTTAGGGTGAGTCAAAATAATAGCTTCACTCACTGTCAGGCCGTATTTGATACTCATTAAGATTGTTGGATCAGGGACCTAGTTGTGGAGAGTATCTGGGGAGCGTACTCAACTCTAAGCCGCATCATCGCTTCACATCAAGCGAGTTACTGCCAAACGCAAGTCTATTTTAATATTAACAAAAAATCACTGGTTACTGAGACTCGTAAACAGAGGGTAAAGTTAGGGAATTACATGGATAAAACTTGATATAAGTAGATAACAATAGCATTAAACTAGCTTCGAACAGCTGGGGTCAGTCCCTGAACTGTATAAGGCCGTAATGCAGTAAACACGTCATACTCAAATAAATACTAGAACATCATAGGCTTAGAGGATCATAGTTTGTTATTGTAAGCCGTGGGTGTTATGGAAACGTGATGTCGTAGTAAAGGATAATGCCACAAACGAGTGAAGATACAAAGGTTAACGCCAAAAAGTCATTTTATAAGAAGAAGGTAGCGAACGTGTCGACGAAGCAATACGAAATAAGCAATACGTTTGGTATAAACCTTACAAATATAATACTAAAAGCCCGTGAGTCTGACCTAAAGAGTCTTAAAACGAACATTTTCTGACTTTTACGTCTTCCCATCAAAACACGAATTTTAGTTACACCTACATTTGCTTGGTTTTAGATTTGACAAACTATATGATGGCACTTCCCATGGCTTCACTTTCAGGTTCCATCATTATTCTTCTACCATTACCGTTATTTCACACATAACATCAAACCCGTAATCTCCGAAGATCTAAGCAGGGGTGTACCTAGTAGTACACCTACATTTCGCCAGTTATTTCATCATCATTTCCTTAATTCCATTTATTTGAGGCTAGCACCGCTTGAGTTCTTTCGTTAGACCGCTTATTTCCTCATCTTCTTCAATATTCTCTTTTTAACCGACTTCCAAAAAGGAGGAGGTTCTCTATTCGACTATGTATTTTTTTTTTTTTTTTTTATGTATGTTCACCGATTACTCGAAGACGCCTAAACCGATTTGAAAAATTATTTTTTTGTTTGAAAGGGTATACTTCCAAGTTGGTCCCATAGTCGCCAATTCGGGATCTGATGATGGAATCTTGGCGAAATCGAGGGAACTCTTCAAATTTTATAGGATAACGTACAGCAATTTTGGTATTTTCTACAACAAGTGAAGCATTTGCGTTTGATAAGAACCATTCTACCATCAGATCTGATGATGAAGCCAAGAGTCACGGAACTCCATAATGAGACAATGTATCCTAGTCGTGTTTGGGCTTGTTGTAATTGTGACGGTATGCACTTTCCATGTGAACCACTAAAAAGTGAAAAATAAAAACTTTTTTGCAAAAAATAAAACCGACTTCAAAAAGAAAAAGTGAAAAATAACTTTAGCTTCTGAAGTCGGTGACAAAAAAATTAAATCAATCATACAAACGTCACCGACTTCAGAAGCTAAAGTTATTTTTCACTTTTTCTTTTTGAAGTCGGTTTTATTTTTTGCAAAAAAGTTTTTTCTAGTCATAACATTCACCCATTCATTTCTTAGATCTTCTGTAAGATAAACTTATGTTCTGCGCTTTCCGTCATTACGGCGGTACCTATCCAGCCTACCTGTGTGGTGTTCAAGTGATGTGTCGCCGACGCCACTGCCCACATTTGATGTTAATCTTGGCTACCGTTGCGTAACAGTGTGCACCCATTGTGTTGGCTTTTGGTGATTTCTGTTTGTTACCGTATTATTGGTTAAATGGCTTTGTTTGAATGGTAATGTTCGGTGGTTTGCATTGAATTAGCTGAATTTGCCAAGTGTTCATTGCTACTTAGATTAGTATTGCGGTAGGTATATGTTGTATCTAATATAAGTATCTAATAGAATTCCAAAAATGTTTCCTAGTTTAGGTCAAAATCCTTTGTTGACATTCAGTTACATACTTCATTAATAATCCAATAGACGTTTTAAGAATAAGTTAGCAAATTCTATAAAAATATGCTAACCCATATTTTTTTTCTAAAAATAGTGCCGTCACGTACGACTGAATTCCTAGAAATATCGAAAGGACCAGACTGCTAACGTGTTGGTCCCAGATTGATATTTCGTTTGCACTTCGGAAGGCGAGGCGTGCATGCGTCAAAGTACTTGCTGTGACGCAATTCGCTTGCCCAAGTGTGCGACTACGGCGGCCCGGTGTATGCCAAATATTTGACAAATAGACACGGGGGCTTGATACTGAGAAACACAACAAATAAACCCTTTTTTGCCAAGTTTGGAGCCAATATTTGTGTAACGAGCATCTTTCGCACAGAAATGAGGTTAAAGACGAATTGTTTGATGTGATTGATTCATAAGGTTCGATAATGGTTTACGTAAATAACACGCGTTTTAGTGTGTTTACTTGATAGTTGTGAATAAAGATTACCGTTTTGTTGAAGGAGGATAGTTAATTGACTGTTGCAAAAGCTGCTTCAAGTTTTGAATATACAGAAAACGTGAGAAAATGGACATTGGAACTTTTTGTGTAAAAAGTGTGCAAACAACACCACATTTTGCAGAAAAGGTTAACACATTCAGTCGACGTATTAAATATTTATAGACAGAAAAGACGTCTACGTATTAGTCAATATTATTGTACTGAAATGACCGGCTAGACAAACAAATACAATTTGGAATAACACACTTGTTTAACAACTCAATACAGTAACTATGTTAAAGTCAAACACACAGCTTGACGTCTAACCAGGATACCCGGGTCACGGTAGTTTAAAAACAACACTTACCGAAACAAATCAGTTTATAGACGGATATGAGTAAATAACCTGAGATGTGCGAACGGTGAAGCACAATGGGGAAACCCATGCCGTCAACTGTACTAGTTCATGATGTAGCAAAGATCTTATCTAGATTTAGATCACGGTACAATCGAATTTGCGCTGGTGATCCTGCTGACGGCGGTTGGTGATCTCAATTATTTTCATTGTGCGTCTATTAAGTGGTATAAATCGATTTCTAATTTTATAATGTAAGTTAAGAAGGGAGTATTTATGTTAAGGAGGAGCTCGTGGCAAAAATTAACAGCCGCTCCGATCGATCTACAGGCTAAGAGACGCTTGCGTAGGTTGGGATGTGGATGGGTGGCCACCCATTACATACTGAGTTTCCTCCGTGCCTCGGAAAGTACTTTAAGCAGTTGGTCCCGGCTGTCATTTGTAGACCTTTGACAGTCGTTACAGGTAGTGGCCCAAAAAGTCTGACAACCAGTCTTACTAACGGGTATGTATTTCCCAGTACTAATGGGTTGTGGAGAACCGAAGGTCGTCGCTCCATGTAAAATGCTGGGTTTCAACTGCATCCGGATAAACTGGAAGCCGACCCCAACATAGTTGGGTAAAGGCTAGGCAGATGATGAAGATTAGAAGGTTTTAGATTAGGGATAAAATATTAACATTGGCTGTCAGTCATTCTTTTAAACCTGTGCATCCAGAAGCTTTATTTAATATCTCTTAACCCTGATATATATTATTTGGACAAGATCTTCAAAGTTTCTGGACCGAAAATAATTACTAATCCTAAAAATTGCTTTGAACCAAAATAATTTTAAACGCTACGCAAATTGTGCTTTTTGTTCAAGAGAGCCTATACTACAATATGTCCTGTCAATGGCCAATAATTGTCTAATCAAATCTGTTGAGGGTTTGCAAGCTAAAGCTTGCTCCCAATGAGGGTTTGCTAGCTAAAGCTTGCTCCCAAGGAGGGTTTGCTAGCTAAAGCTTGCTCCCAAGGAGGGTTTGCTAGTTGAAGCTTGCTCCCAAGGAGGGTTTGCTAGCTAAAGCTTGCTCCCAAGGAGGGTTTGCCAGCTAAAGCTTGCTCCCAAAGGGTTTGCCAGCTAAAGCTTCCTCCCCTTTGGGAAGAAAGGAAAACTAGCAAAAACACAAAGTCCTCTGAAGTTTAAGATTCAAGAAAAAACAAACAAAACAGATTCCACAATAGATTCATATTTCACTATGGAACAATCAATCAATACAGATGATTAAATCCATCAAACATTACTCATTTCAACGTCGACCACTCCAGCCGTTTCCGCAAGTGAAATGATTCAAATCCTGACGTACGTTATTTACGATAACACGATCTACACTAATAACTTTATCGTTAAATATATCTGTTGCTATTTTTACATCAACTGATTATGAATCAATGAATGAAAGGCGCGTTGTTCGAACCTACGTAATAGGTGAGTACAAATAATGGCGCACCGCTTCTGACGTGAGTGTCATCAAACAAAATTATCTGCAGACGTTTCGCTGTAATTCTCATAATAAGATTATCTTATCACAATAAGGAATAGGTGTTAACAATCAACGTTTGTCTATCATTGACGCCCGTTCGTATTTTTACGCAGAATTATCTGCAAATTGATTTGTTTGATAGTCAACAGCTACTTCTGAAATGCACAATGGACCCACGTCACTATTTATTAGCTGTATCCAAAATTTTTAGTTATTTTTTTTCCTCTTATTGTCGTAACTGTCGTAATAAGGTATTTTTTAAATGGCTGCAAAGTGAAACGCTTACGTCAGCGCCAATTGAAGAAGTTGGAACTTCATTAATGTCTTCCTAACTTACACCTAACGCATTGTAGCCGGAAATATTAAATAAACAGCTGTGCAATAAAGTAAATACGCATGTATTTTTTGTGAGACTTTTTTCGGTACGTTTCCTATAAATAACCAAAGTAAATACATATTTTATAGATATGATAGGAATTGATGGCATCATTCTTACTTCGTTGGCGCCAGCAACTAGTCATGGTTGGTGATAAGTTATGTTTGCACAAACATATTGAAGTGTTTTTTGTATAAATTATTTACGTTTAGTCCAGATTTCTGTGTGAATTATTGAGACAAAGTAATTTAATAAATGCTAGTTGGTGTAAAGGAATGTAATATAATCTTAATAGTGGCGGCATTCTTTTGCGATTTACAAACAATATAGATGATAATGTGCTCTAAAATAATCCGATATACATATATCGTGTTTGTTTTTCAAAGCTTTCGAACTCTATGTTTCTCTATGAGCGTAAAATATATTTTATCTTCAAACAGAAATCAATATAGACTTTTTTTTAACTCGATGTGGTCAGACGCGTGAATTATGATACCATCATCAATCAAGAAAAAACTTAATCGGCGCAATCAAAATGTAAAATTATTCAACTTGATACACTTATGACAGCACCTTACATGTTCCTTCGAGAAATGATGACGTCACAACGGAATTAATTCCAAGGTTATCTTCTGCATAGCTTTTTTTCTAACTAACTTGGGCTCTGGTTGAGATCTAACCCGTACAATATTATATGTAGCTACTGCCTCTCTGACCTCCAAAATCCAGTGACTGATACGCTTTTTAATGTGGGGTTGGATGTGGGGCTTGCACCAGCTAAAAACACCGCCGTGAGCCTACTATCACCTAGGTGGATGAGCCGCGAGAACTGCTACGCATGAAGTTCGCGACCCATCCAGCGTAGCTCGCCTCCGCGCACCAAACTTCTTTGGCGATGTCCGGGGTCACCTGAGAAATCGCCACCACTCATGAGAGCCGTTCAATGCGACATCGATAGACTCCCCGATCAGCGCTTACTCCACTGCCCTGGAGTCACTGAAACACCTTACCTAACCTGAGTTACACGATACTCCTCGGTAAGACTCGTTTTCAAGCTTTCGGTCCATCCGAATGAAAACCCGTTATCGACTGTCAAAGATCGACACGTCACGTCGACCGTAGTGTTCTAAAATTGATTTGACTATTAATTTTAACAGTAGTTAATAATTGGACCTCTAACAGGACTTTAAAACTATTGATCGACCGCTAATTATTATGTTTACAATCCAATTAGGAAATGTCACTGTCAATGAAAACATAGTGGGAAGACATATCGACGGACGTAGAAAAAACACAAAAAAAAACTTTTGGCACGCGCAAAACCACTTGTCAAGATTTTTTGTACGAATTAATAACGGATTGTCCTGGATTATTGATGTTATAGTTTATCAATTATTTATCGATTAGTGAATGGCTGTTTAAAAAGATAAATTAAGGCTTAAAATGATGACCTGGAGACCTGTGACATCTAGACAGCGTCGCGGCAGACCTGGGAGATGATGGCGAGACACTTTGGATGGCTTTCTTGATTATTGGCGAGGAGAGGCGTAACGCCGAGAAAAGTGGTGAAGGGAAAGGCTTTGCCCAGGAGTGGGGTAGTTGGAAAAAATGTGGCTATTGACTATGAGTCCATGTTAAAATGTTAGAGGTATTGCTCGAAATCAACGTAAGTATACAATATTACTTCAAGGACCTACCTAGTGAAGTAAAAAGCCCTAAGAACAGGCATCATACATGAGTTTTTGTATGTATTTTAATATATTATGTGTATTAATAAGAATACTGTTTATGTATTTCGATTTGTTAATAAAATGGTATTTAACTCATTGATTTTTGTACTCTATCACAATGCTGTCTTATTTTACCCAAAGGTTGACTGGTAGAGAATGCCTTGTGGCATTAAGTCCGCCTGTGTACCACTCTTGTACATGAAGTTTAAATACATAAATATTTTTCTAGTAAGATGAAAAGGGAACATGGAAAAGGAAGTGAAGAACCGGAAGTCATGTTTAGGTAACATCTAATATTACAATTAGCGGCATATGGTAGATAGGAGGCTCTATAAAGGGTGTAAAACACCTTTTAACGAAGCCGAAAGGCACTTGTTCTCCCCGTCATTGTGATCATTTTTTTGTTCTACACCATACCTGGGAACCTTCAAGGTACGGAGATATTGGGGGTCAAAGTTGCAATTTTTTGACAAGTTTTTTTTTTTTTAAATACAAGTTTTTATTGTAAGATTTTTAAGTACTTTAAATACCTCCACGAACCCCGTACTGTTCAATCCATTCTTCAGCACAATGTTTTGAGTGCGTTACATCGAGTTTTACCTCAAAACGTTATTTTTCACCCCAAAAAAAAAGTTGTTTCCCAACTTAGGTAATATAATTTTTGCGTAAAGTTACTTAGTTTGATGTACAGAATTCTTGGTTGAAGGCTTCGTGATGACGTGGTTTACACCCTGTATGCTGGCATTGGCAGTTATTTTTGCGCTTCGATATAATTAGAAGCAGATTTATGGGATAAATGGTTATTTTTGTGTTCGTTGAGTAATTAATAAGATAGTAGTTATTTGTGTGTAAGAATTACATTGATATATTTATAATAATGTAGAAATGTCCTTGATAGAGGGGCCAGCAAGGGCAACATGAAAAGAAGTAAGGAAAACAGAGAAAACTTATAAAAATAGAATTTAGTCCCTTCAAAAAGTGGCAACGTGTAGAGAAATACCAGTTACATGAACCAAGACAAAATTAACAAAAAAATGACTAAATTAAGACCAGAACTAAATACCTAAATAATAATACAACGACGACGATAGTACAACAACTCCTCCACATCGCTTTCTTTCGAGAACGTGACCAGAAGACTTGCAGCATTTGCCACGTAGGATGGCAATGCTAATTCTTTGGCCAAATAAAGAGCTAGCCCTCGGGTCACGCGAAGTGTCGATCATCATCATCATCATCATCTCAGCCGAAAGACGTCCACTGCTGGACATAGGCCTCCCCCAAGTGTCGCCACATTGACCGGTCCCTTGCGACTCGCATCCACCGGATTCCCGCAACCTTCACCCGGTCATCGGTCCGAGTGTCGATCAGTAGGAGAGAATCCCTTAAAAAGTAGACGCGCACTCGGGCCCCATGACTGGAGCGTTTTGACCCTTACCAAACGGTTTGAAACTGTAGCTACCAGGTTACAGTATTTACGCTGCTCGAGGGTCTCAGCAGCCGGAGTAACAGCACCCACAGCTCATCGTGCTTGTAACGTGGGATGGAGCAAGATTGTCGATACAGGTCCCACACCCGCCGTCTTCCAAAGGATCAACGTCATGTCGTCTGGTCTTATCCCATCGTCACGTACCAAACCGTTTGGTTCTAAAACCGCTGGCAAAGGCTCGACGAATAATATTGTTAATGCTGGCGTGCCGTGCAGTGCGACCTGCGCTCCTGTAATAGGACAGCGCGCCCAAGCTGTCGACAGGTTCACCGCGGTGAGACCGATGGCGAGCAACACAAGGCCTAAACGTAGACTCAAAGTGTCAATGTTGACTATTTAGTTTGTACATTTATTTAACGTTCTAAGACTTTAAGGTCCGTGTTCACCGAAAAGGTAACGGTCTTATTATCTAAAAACAGCGGTCACTGTGACATGTTCCCATACAAAAATGTGTTTTAAACAGCTGTTTTTAGATAGTCAGACTGTCATCTTTTTGGTGAACATGGATCTATGTAATTCATTTATTTTTTAACATTGATATAAAACACATACCTATAGAAATGTGGAAACATCCAATATAATCTCGATCAAATATACTCGTACTTGTTATACGTTCCAAAAAGCTATTCAGCTTGAATTGTGCGGAGTCGACTCAAAATTATTCAGCTTTGGCAGATGAGCCAAATGAAATCTGAATAATTATGACACGTGTAGTGACTGGTTCAGATCGGCTTTGTTATTCAACAAATACTGCCGAATATAATTTGTGCTGATGCTTATCCATAGAAACCCATAATCATCATCAGTTCTGTCGAGCTTTTTTCCAACTATATTGGGGTCGGCTTCCAGTCTAATCAGATGCAAATGAATACCAGTATTTAAATTGGAGCGACGTGGGATCGACTGACTATCTGACCCCCCATAACATTAAGAAAAGAAAACTACGAAAAGCAGATACTTAAGTATGAGACCGCACGCT
The DNA here is from genome assembly GCA_950022955.1 of Xestia ashworthii. Lineage (NCBI taxonomy): Eukaryota > Metazoa > Arthropoda > Insecta > Lepidoptera > Noctuidae > Xestia > Xestia ashworthii. Next base: position 7,096,793 of record OX465559.1, on the reverse strand, counting down.
GTACAATATCAATCTAGGTACGTTAGTTACAAAAACTATTTGTTTAAACTAAGGTTGTTTTATGTAAGAATTACATTGATATATTTATAATTATGTAGAAATGTCCTTGATAGAGGGGCCAGCAAGGGCAACATGAAAAGAAGTAAGGAAAACAGAGAAAACTTATAAAAATAGAATTTAGTCCCTTCAAAAAGTGGCAACGTGTAGAGAAATACCAGTTACATGAACCAAGACAAAATTAACAAAAAAAAAGGACTAAATTAAGACCAGAACTAAATACCTAAATAATAATACAACAACTCCTCCACATCGTTTTCTTTCGGGAACGTGACCAGAAGACTTGCAGCATTTGCCACGTAGAATGGCAATGCTAATTCTTTGGCCAAATAAACAGCTAGCCCTCGGGTCACGCGAAGTGTTGATCATCATCATCATCATCTCAGCCGAAAGACGTCCACTGCTGGACATAGGCCTCCCCCAAGTGTCGCCAAATTTGACCGGTCCCTTGCGACTCGCATCCACCGGATTCCCGCAACCTTCACCCGGTCATCGGTCCGAGTGTCGATCAGTAGGAGAGAATCCCTTAAAAAGTAGACGCGCACTCGGGCCCCATGACTCGAGCGTTTTGACCCTTACCAAACGGCTTGAAACTGTAGCTACCAGGTTACAGTATTTACGCTGCTCGAGGGTCTCAGCAGCCGGAGTAACAGCACCCACAGCTCATCGTGCTTGTAACGTGGGATGGAGCAAGATTGTCGATACAGGTCCCACACCCGCCGTCTTCCAAAGGATCAACGTCATGTCGTCTGGTCTTATCCCATCGTCACGTACCAAACCGTTTGGTTCTAAAACCGCTGGCTAAGGCTCGACGAATAATATTGTTAATGCTGGCGTGCCGTGCAGTGCGACCTGCGCTCCTGTAATAGGACAGCGCGCCCAAGCTGTCGACAGGTTCACCGCGGTGAGACCGATGGTGAGCAACACAAGGCCTAAACGTAGACTCAAAGTGTCAATGTTGACTATTTAGTTTGTACATTTATTTAACGTTCTAAGACTTTAAGGTCCGTGTTCACCGAAAAGGTAACGGTCTTATTATCTAAAAACAGCTGTCACTGTGACATGTTCCCATACAAAAATGTGTTTTAAACAGCTGTTTTTAGAATTACATTTTATTAGTTAAATCATAATTAGTTATTTATATGTACAATATTTACATAATGTTTTTAGATAATCAGACTGTCATCTTTTTGGTGAACATGGATCTATGTAATTCATTTATTTTTTAACATTGATATAAAACACATACCTATAGAAATGTGGAAACATCCAATATAATCTCGATCAAATATACTCGTACTTGTTATACGTTCCAAAAAGCTATTCAGCTTGAATTGTGCGGAGTCGACTCAAAATTATTCAGCTTTGGCAGATGAGCCAAATGAAATCTGAATAATTATGACACGTGTAGTGACTGGTTCAGATCGGCTTTGTTATTCAACAAATACTGCCGAATATAATTTGTGCTGATGCTTATCCTTATAAACCCATAATCATCATCAGTTCTGTCGAGCTTTTTTCCAACTATATTGGGGTCGGCTTCCAGTCTAATCAGATGCAAATGTATACCAGTATTTAAATTGGAGCGACGTGGGATCGACTGACTATCTGACCCCCCATAACATTAAGAAAAGAAAACTACGAAAAGCAGTCCTTAAGTATGAGACCGCACGCTGTACAATATCAATCTAGGTACGTTGGTTACAAAAACTATTTGTTTAAACTAAGGTTGTTTTATAACAAATCATTTACTCGGAACAAATAACAAGACGCTTAGGTAAACTTGTGATCTTCCGTAAAGAATAAGTAAAATAAATAAATGGTCCATTCACAAATGTTATCATGTTTAACATTTTATTTTAAAAGACTGTGGGTATTATGAACTGCCAGATATTGTGTTGCAATTCTTTCGTAGCCTTTCATTCATTTGGACCAACTTCGTAGAATGGAAGTGTTGTTCTTAAAAATATTCCTGAAAAAAAAAAGAATAGGAAACAAAATTCTTGTTATTGTTAAATGGTATAAGTACAAAATTAAGTTATGCGACACTGATGATTATAGTTAATTTTATTGTTCTATTTTGGTATTACGAAACGTCAGCTGAAGAGATTTTCATCATTGCATTTATGCAACATTTTACAATTTTGAACACATTACTAATAGCCAGTTCCCTCTCGTAGTTAGCAGAAGAAGAAATATAGCTTCCCCCTAACTTGAACATACTAAGACACCTGTCAATCCGCCCTCCTCAACAATGTCACAACCAAAAGTGACATAAACCTGTACACACACGTATATTGGTGAACCTGTCGTAAAGGTCAGCTGGTCATTGGTCAGATGGTCACGTGACACGATAGGCTGGCCATACTGCGCAAACAATGCGCTTCGCGTATGCCTATTAACTGAGGACAAACTAAGCGACGCAATTGAACGCTATTTATGCGTTTGCGCATCGGTTTTAGATGGTTTCTGTTTGTTTCGGGAGAGATTTGGGTGTAATGGGGGGTGAAAATTAGAAGAAAAGCAGTAGGTTTTTAATAAAAACTATGGTTAAACAGCTTCATAAATATTCATGTTATTCTGATCTCTGCGCTGCCACCGACGATGTGGTGAATTTTGTGGTTGAAGTGGCGAAGAATATTTCTAGGTATCAAGATAAACTACTAACACAGCTTCTACCATTATAACATGGCTTTCATATGAATACTAATGAACGGAATGCACGGAGAATCTGAAGGATAATCTAAGAATATTAGAGAATACAGGAGAATCAACGTACATTGACAGCAGTTTGCAAAGAGATATGGTCCATCAGGTAGAAGATGTTAGCTCTATGTTAAAAGATCTGGTTTTACTGTAAAAGATGTGACCTCTCTGGAAATAGTTATTGGATATAGTAGATTTTTGCTAGATTTAACATTCAACTAATCCAAATACTGTACATAGTATCGAAAATGCTATTTAAATATCACCTTTGGAAACGATCTATGCGACAAATCGTGTCTACATTTCGATGTACAACAAGGCATAAACGTTAGTCGTTTGTCCCTATTGTCTCCTTTATCAATCGCATTAGCATATATTTTGAAAGGCTGCTATTAATAGCACCGGGTGCCACGACCTAATGCAAACGGTCAGACATAAATCAATTTAACTGTGAGAATAAACAATACATTTTGCCATAAGATTGAGAAAAGACTTCTTAAAGATTTTTTGATTTGGTGTCTGATTTCGTTTCGGCTATCAAAATTATTCATATCTTCCTGCTCCTGTTCCATTTAACTTGGGGTCACTGTTACAGATTTTCCCATTTTTCCCTGTCAACCGTCACGCTAACACTCAATTTTCTTTCATATCTTTAGATATAATTTTATACCTTGTTAATTTACTTGTTCACTTCGCATTTCAACAAATCGCATTACTTGACATAAAACTGTATGACGACCCGAATGGCGTAGTGGTAGTGAGACTGCCTTACGTTCTTATGGTCCTTTTTTTTTTTTTTTTTTTTTAGGATGGGAAATCATCAAATGACTTCTCCCACTCTGGGCGGAGCGGGAGGGAGTGTCAGACTCTTACTGACTAAAACCCATCCATGTTCCTTCCTCGCCCTTTACGTTCCGGGGCCGCGGTATCTCTTTCGAACAGTCCCGCAACCCCGGCAGGCTTCGGCCCTTGCGGGCCCCTCTCTTCTGCTGACATCTCTTTGAGGCGCGCGTGGAACACGAACGCGCCGTCGACACGGCCTGTCGTCACTAGACGGACGGACGGCTAGCTAGCCCATAGCTTACCGTCCACAGGCCCGCATCTACGGTGGCCGGTAGCCACCACGTGGCCCCCGACGCCCGGTGCGTCTCCCGCGGCGGCCGGGAAGAGAGGCTCTCTCCCTCTCTTGTTCCGCCACCTCCTTCGCCAGCATGACTGCTTCGCAGAAGGAGGTGACGGCTTCCCATTCCGTCTCGCTCCGGACCATGGATTGAACCAGGGCCGGACGCGAGAGGTCGCCGCCGCCGATCGCCGCTACGAGGACACGACGGTGCTCCGCCCACGCAGGGCAGACTTCCACCGTGTGCTCCACCGTGTCCTCCGGTCGATCCTCACAGTGGAAACACCCGGGCGTTTCCTCCCGCCCGATTCGGTGCAGGTACCTCCCGAAACATCCGTGTCCGGTGAGGACCTGCGTCAGGCGGAAGGTGAGGGCGCCGTGGCGCCTCTCAAGCCACTCCTCAAAGAGGGGACTCACCGCCACTATCGTGGCGTGCCCTGCACGGGGTTGCGACAGTCGCTCTCTCCATGTCGCCATGAGATCGCGCCGGAGGTCTGTCCGCTGAACGGCAATTTGACGCGGCAGCGGAGTTTCCCCCCGGCGTAGTGCCTCCGCGCGCCATTCGTGTAGGCGCGCGAGGACTATCGCCTCCAGATCCCATGGCGGCAATCCGGCAAGCAGGCCCGCCGCCTCGCGGGCGATCGTGCGGTATCCACGGACCATTCTCACGGCCACCACTTTCTGGGGCGCGTTCAGATAGTGGGCGGCTCGCCGCCTCAAAGAACGCGCCCACACTGGGGCCCCGTAAAGGGCCGTTCTTATGGTCCTGGGTTCGAATCCCGGTAGGAGCAAATGTTCTTGTGATGAGCATGGACATTTGTTTCCGAGTCATGGATGTTTATATGTATAATAAGTATGTATTTACAAAAAAAAAATAAAAATAATTATGTAGTCTATTAACTATCTGGTGTCCACGACACAAGCCTTGCTTAGTGTGGCACTAGATATTGCTGTGTGTTAATGTCCAGTGATATTTATTATTTATTATTATTTACTATTTATTATTAGAGCTGCCTGATTTAATTTGTCTTCGCCTTGCTTAGACTTCTAACTTTTCAAGTGCCTAAGATATACCCGAAAAACACGTTTTGATGATTCAGCCAAAGTTTAATTGAAACAAGATAGGCAATTACTTGACCCTTTTTGAGATCCTAATTTGAACTGGTTCACATCATCATCATCATCGGCCTATTAATGTTCCCACTGCTGGGACAGGCCTCCTCTCTATGAGAGGGAATGGGCTATATAATCCACCACGCGGGCCCAGTGCGGATTGGTAGATGTCACACGTCTTCGAAACATCATGTCATGTCATGTCGTTATGTTTTTGAACTGGTTAAGCCTATTGATTTTCAAGTAACGTTGTTTCATCGTCAGCTCCTATTCAATCTGTACTATTGATTGTATTTCTTCCTCATCTGCCCAGCTGTTTCTCAATTAAGTTAAGGTCGGCTTCTAGTCTAACCAGGTGCAGCTGAATACCACAAGTTTAGAGAGCTGGGTTCAGCGGCTTAACGTGCTTTTTGAGACACGGAGGACATCGGTATGAAATGGGTGGTCACCCATTCACGGACCAACTCATTTTAACGCGGTTGAACCTGATCAACCCTGGTGGTTGTTATTTAGCCACGAGCTTTTCTCCGACCGCATTAACCGTCTCTTTTTTTTTTTCGTTTGTGAAATCACCAAATGACTTCTACCACTCTGGGCGGAGCGGGAGGGAGTGTCAGACTTTTACTGACTAAAACCCATCCATGTTCCTTCCTCGCCCTTTATGTTCCGGGGCCGCGGTATCTCTTTCGGACAGGCCCACAACCCCGGCAGGCTTCGGCCCTTGCGGGCCCCTCCCCTTATGCTGACATCTCTTTGAGGCGCGCGTGGAACACGAACACGCCGTCGACGCGGCCTGTCGTCACTAGACGGACGGACGGCTAGCTAGCCCATAGCTAACCGTCCACAGGCCCGCGTCTACGGTGGCCGGTTGCCACCACGTGGCCCCCAACGCCCGGTGCGTCTCCCGCGGTGGCTGGGAAGAGAGGCTCTCTCCCTCTCACGTACCGCCACCTCCTTCGCTAGCATGACTGCTTCGCAGAAGGAGGTGACGGCACCGCAACTCTCTCTGACGAATAAAAATCGTCTCTATCAACAAACATAGGCACCAAGGCTAAATACTCTTCTGTACAAAAATCCTCCTTTCTAAAGTCCTCTAACATTTGATCCCTCAAACAAAGACACGCGACACCGTAGCTTCGTCAGTTCAAACAGCTTCTAGGCTCACTTTGTTTTAGTGCCAGTTAAAGTCTGAGGGAAAGACGAGACAGAAAATATAGTGATTTGTAAAACGTGTTAACTCACCAATGTTGTAAGAAACTTAAGAGCTTACATTTATTATTTTCGCAAGCTGTGTAATTCTATCTGTATTGTGTAATGGATTTGTTAGGCATTTCATTTCTGTTTGGCTTGTGGATTTTAAAGTAGAATTTCGACTTGCACACACACCAACAAAGAAGGCAGTTTTTGTTATTCTAGTTTCAAATGGATCATTATGCGGTAGCTTTCCGTTCAACTCTATCAATACAACTGCTATAATTAAGATTCACAAAATAAACGTATCAAATTACATACACTATAATTTGTTTTGTTTCGTAATATCACAATACAAGTCATAATGATCATTTTCTAGCACCTGTGCCCAATAGTTTACGGAAGTCATAGTTTCATTTTTTAATTTTGGTATATAGTCATTTTTAAACATATTAATTAACGTTATTATAGCCATAAAATGGTTTGAACGCTATCAAACATGGTGTTTAACGTTTTTTGTTGTGTAAGTTTAGATTCGGTGACTCAGCCTGAATATTATGCGACTGTCCGCGATGAACCACTATTTATAATAACCACTTAGAATTTGATGTAATTGTAGGTCAAAACTTAAATAATATTGATTTGTATGTACCGATTTTTCTATGACTAAAAATTCCGGTGCTTTTTTATTTGAGAAACACCATTAAACTAGTTTTAATGTAACGAAAAAAGAAACCTATTTCTTTACTTAAGAAGATTTAGAATAACAATAAATAAGAAGCAGAATTAACAAACCAACAAAGAAGGGTGGCGACCGCGAACCGGGAGACGATGCGTTGGAAGACCTCCCACTAGGCGGACCGATGACCTGGTGAAGGTTGCGGGAATCCGTTGGATGCGAGTCGCACGGGACCGGTCAATGTGGCGACACGTGGGGGTGTCCAGCCATGGACGTCTTTCGGCTGAAATGATGATGATGATGATGAGAAACAGAATTGATTTATTTTATAAAGAGAAAACCCAAATTAAATTAACACTTAAAACCATCATCTTTCACACTATCTTTAATATGTTTAGTTTTCATTATTCTGTCGCCGACAAAAAACTAAAGTTTGACTTATCCATAAAATTATCTTCAACGAATCAAAGAGTCTAACTCTGATTTAGGTTAGTAAAGTACGTGACGTATTATCAACCTAGCCTTGCTATCCTCATTACATGTAGGCTATATTATTACATCATTCTCAAATTTGATGTTACATATTGCATCACTTGTGACTTTCTTTCCATATTTTTTATATTTATATATATTATATCTACCTCATTGATCTAATCTTCACAATCGCGACTGCTGAGCATGAGGTCCTGCGTTCAATTCCCGAGTCGGGAAAATTATTATTGGGATCAAAAACTTCTCAGTAGCAGCAACGGAGTCTGAATTTGTGCTCGGTTTATAGTAGTACGGCACGCCCCCTATTACTTGGGACTTAAACATGACTGGTGAATGTGGGTACTTCTGCCTAACCCTTGGGGCACTACAGGCAGGCATATTCAATAAATATTAAATCAACAATTTTCTCAATTGTACCTACCACAGTTTATCTCTGCATCACCCAAAGGTGCCTGGCATTAAGTCTGCCTCTGTACAATATGTGTATTTAAAGTACTGAATAAATATTATAGGCGAAAGTTTCACGGCCGCCTGAAGCTGAGAACAAAAATGTAAACGTCATCTACCAGTTTTCAAAGCCTCTTCAAACTGACAATCATTTAAAACTTGTCTAAATTGACACCTTTTGTAGAAGCCATTGCACCATCTTTAGTAAACCCAAATCACACTTTCAATTACTTTGATGTCATCAACTCGAAGATCGCTTTCTTCGATAGCTTTCGTCCTTCTGTTCTTAAATGTCCTTCCGACATATCATTCATACATACTCATCACTTTAACCCAAAAATCACCTTCCATAAAAAAATAAAGCACATCAGGTCTCTTTTCCTTTTTTTATCGCATTCACAAATTCAGAAGTCATCATCGGCACATCGGTCCACATTCTCATTTACTGTTAATGTTTCTTGACGCGTTTTAAAATGGGTATAATGTTCGCGATATTAAAAGTCCATTTCCTTAAGCACCCATTCCGTGGCTATGTCTCATCGCTTCTCATCCTTAATGGCCTTGTATGGAGATATCTGTTCCAAGTGAGTCAGCAGAAAGGGCTATTTGTGAATGAACATAGGTTTGTGGTTAAAAATACGCAAATAAAATCATAATCATCATAGTTACAAGTTTTCAAATTAAACGTTTGTTAAAGTTGTATGAAACAGTGACTATTTTTAGATGATTATGTTGTTTAAACCGTTATAAGAGATGTATTTTCCAAACATGTAGACTTTTATGATGGAATAATAAACCATCTTTAAAACCATCTTAAAAAAGCGCATGATGTAACTGAAAAAGTTTTGCTACAAAAAATATTTGGTTTGCATTATACGGATCTTCGAGAAAAGTCATTATTCGATAACAATAGTGCGGCACTAATTCAGGAAACGGAACCTCCAAAAATAAATCTATTTTCTATAAATAGATGTTAGATAAGAAATGCTACTAATATTGTGTAAATCAGCACATTGAATCGTAGGCCGGACATCCTTCATCAAAAACCCAATATAGCAGAAAATTTGGTACATAATGAATTATGTTGATCCGACGCCAATGTAACAAATGAGGGGAAACCCACCGGTGGCAGGTGCGACAACTTACCTAGGACGTGATCATGTAGAAGTGTAGCAGATTCAGAGCAGAGACTACGATTAAATCTAACACTCTTTAAAAAAAATAGTATCTATGTAGTATATCAACTATCTGGTGTCCACGACACAAGCCTCGTTGCTTAGTGTGGAACTAGATGGCTCTGTGTGTAATGTCCAGCGATATGTTTATGAATTTATTTATTCAACCTACCGTTTTCAATGTCCACAATAGAATTTTTTACGTTCTTCTTTTGAAAAGATGTAGATTTCTGTTTAAAAATTGATTAAAATTAAATTCGGTTTATTAAAATATTCAAATTGAAACAAAGAGGAACAATTAGTTGGTTTCTGAAATTACTAATGCTTCGTGTTGGTATAACACCAGCCGTTCACATAGATTGTTACTCCCGGATTTGTAGCCACGTTGACGACTAAATTCTCAAATTAGTTCTGCTGCCAATGTAGCTAGAGCCGACATCTTTATCAGTTCAATTGAGAATTAGTTCCACAGAATTATCTACTAAACGGATTAGTTGACGAAAACCCCATGTTTGTGCGTGAATTGGTCACACGATTTTGCCATTCTTCTTTTCTTAAACGGCTGTTTAAAGTAAGCACGTGTTCGTGGTCAATTTTGTCTCGATGGTCTTTCGTGCAATTTTATACAATATTCCGGACTCCTATTAATATTATAAATGCGAAAGTTTATGAGAGTGGCTGAATGGATGGATGCTTTTACGTTTTCACGCAAAAATTGCTGACCGGACTTGGGTGAAAGGAGATGCTCAAAAGTGGTACCTAAGTCTCATGCATCAAGATTAAAATTTTACAGTAATTATTTCCATATTTTTTTACGACACTACGCGTCTGGGAATTGATTTTTAAACAGGGAATTTAATTTAAAGTATAGAAGTATGAATATTGTTTTACTCCCTTTAAATGACGTTTACACAACCGGTCTTATAGATGTAGAATTTTATAAAAACTATTTTGATAAATCGACTAACCTGTCATTCCAACCGTTTTTTTTTTAATTATAAATACCTGTAACGTTTGCATTGAAAACATTTAACGAATTATTCGTATTCCATTTGCTTTGTTTTTGTTGAATAAAATTAACAACTAAGTAAAAGCGGTACACCAAATCGATTTGATGTTACTAATTGACACAAAATCGATTTTCTTACTTATGATTTTGATTTACTGATCTCATCCCTAAATTACATTGACATTTGATGTGACGTCCATGTCCATAAAGTTGAGATAAATTAATAATTGTATTGTGAAGTATTTGTTTGTATTTTGTGAACTTATTTCTGTTTATTCTGCAAATATGTCAAGTCATAGGGTCAATTGAATAACGCCGTCAGTCACCCGGCAAAACCAATGTAAGTATCAGAAGGCTCATTTTCTACTTGTATGGTTTTGAGGTAATCTTGGATGTTATAAAATTACTCCAAAACTCCGGTTTTGTTTACAAAAATAACTTTTGTAGGAGTTAATATGATAAGTGTAGACCCTTAAAAACAAAGTTTGATTTTGGTGCAGCATGGTACGGGATTCCATTTATATCCATAAGCATTCTCCTTAGCTTTGTCACATAGATAGTTTATAACCTGGATTAACAAATAAGATACTTTTTCGGGTTCCATACCTCAAAAAGTAAAAAAAGGAACCCTTATAAGATAATTTTCTTGTCTGTCTGTCCGTCTGTCACCATCGACTTTTTTAGGAACAGCAAGCCACCTAGCAAGCAACCAGCAACATAGCAAGTTTTTAACTTTTTCTATTTTTCGGAATGTTCCCTTTACTTGTGCCTTAAGACCTTGCTTTTAACCACGATTCACAATTCCAGATCAACCGGAAGTACCCTATAAGTTTTTGGGTCGAAAAGCAATGTCTACAGCGCATGCAAAGAGAAATATCTGAAAACCGTAATACGAGTATGTAGTTTAATAACAAAAAAATCGATTTTGTATAACAAACTTATTATTTGCGGTTGGTGCAATAGCCGTGTCATCGGATCGAACAGCAAAGTTAAGTTTGTCCTTTAAAAAGTTCTTATTCCGATAGTACGATCCCGTTGGACATTACCGAACTCCATGCGGGCGAAGCCGCTGGCATAAGCTAGTGATTAAATAAAATAAAATATCGCTGGACATTACACACAGCACCATCTAGTGCCACATTGAGCAAGGCTTGTGTCGTGGACACTAGATAGTTGATACACTACTTAAATATGTACTTATTGTTTGTAAATACATACTTAATATACATATAAACATCCATGACTCGGAAACAAATATCCATGCTCATCACTACCCCTGCGCCCCATTCGGGTCGTCCAAATAAAATATGTTGATGCTAAAGGCACTTGTTCTCCCCATCATTCTAAACCATACCTGAGAACCTTCTAGTTACGAAAATATTGGGGGTCAAACTTTCCAGTTTTTCACAAGTTTTTTTTTTTAATAACGCCTCTACGACCCCCGTACTATTCAATCCATCAGCACAATATTTTGAGTGCGTTACATTGAGTTCTACCACAAAACATGTTTTTTTCACCCAAAAAAAAAGTCGTTTCCCAGCAATTTTTTTGCATAAAGTTACTTAGCTTGATGTACAGAATGCTTGGTTGACGGTTTCGTGATGAGGTTGTTGGAAATATACTGCAAGGAGTTTGTCTGTCCCAGTATAAACTCTATGTTGTCTAGTCATAAGTTTTCTAGACAGATGTCACTTACTCGTCGTCTGATCCTTTGCCTGTGCAGAGCACAATACATATTGAATCTTATGTGTTTTATTGAGTAGCCCACGGAAACCAACATGGTAGCAAAGCGTTTAGGTTTAAATTCGCTACTCTAATTATTATTCTCCAAGTGTGCGCATGTGATTTCGTAATATTATTTTCAAAATTTTATTCGCAAGAAAAAACAAAGAACAATGGCAACTGGCATGCAAAATGGTGCTATGGTAAAATTATCTGGGATTCAAGATTATTCATCCTGGAAATTCATAATGCGGATGGTGCTCATCCATGACGATCTTTGGGATTGTGTGGGAACACCTGAAAATAAAAACGAAGACGCGAAGAAGCAGGAAAAGGCGCTCGCGAAAATCGCCTTGAGCGTTAAACCTTGTGTATTTCCACAAATCAGAAATGCCAAGACAGCTCGAGAAGCGTGGAGCAACCTGCAGAAGGCATACGAGGACCGAGGCTTGTCACGACGACTCGGTTTGCTTCTTACATTGTTCGCCACTAAACTAAGCGAATGTGCGAGTATGGAGGCATATGTGAACAAAGTCATAGATACATCGCAACACCTGAGCGACATCGGAGCGGCTTTAGAAGATGACTTCGTGGCCGTGATTTTACTCAGCGGTTTGACAAATGACTACGATCCGTTGATTATGGCTCCAAAACATTCGAATACGTCACTGTCAAGCGATAATGTCAAAGCCAAACTGCTTCTAGAAAATGCAAGACGTGATGAGAAAAGCGCAGATGCTACGGCTTTAGCAGCTCGGAAAGCACCCAAACTAAATAAGTGCTTTAGATGCAAAAAGAGTGGGCATAGCAAGAAGGATTGTACTGACAACTCTGACGGCAAGAAGAGTGGCCGGAAAAGCCAGACGCATCTCACAGCAATGGCCGCAGGAGTCAAGCGAGACGTTTGGTACGTCGACAGCGGTGCGGCGCAGCATTTTTGCAATGATCGCAGGTTTTTATCAGATTTTACTACTGAAAAACCGAAGCAGGTCTTAATTGCCAATGGTGAAGCATTGCCGACAGCTGGAAAAGGAACTGAAATTGTCTACTAATTTGTTATCTGTTAGTGCGATGGATAAGAAAGGTTTAGAAATTGTGTTTCGTTCTGGTGTGTGTACAGTCTATGACAATGGGGAGGTTTTGGCTACAGCTACTCTGAGAGATGGTATTTATGAACTTGATGCTATTGAAACTGTTTCTGTTTCGTGTAGCGAGCCATCCTCGCAGGCCATGTGTTTGTGCCATCTTGAATCTTTTATAATGTGTTTTATTGAGTAGCCCACGGAAACCAACAGAGGTGGTTTGCACCCTGTATAGAAACTCATTTTGTAGAACTGGAAGCGAGACTCTTGACATATGAGTCATGTTGAAGTGTTCCATGAATATGCACTAGTTATTTAGTTTACGTGGGTGATAAGTAAGACCTCAAAACTAGTTGACAGTTCAAAGCAGTACCTGTTTCGAAGTTTAGTTGCTGTCTAGCTAGATTATGCAATATAGCTGCTAAGAATACATGACTTTTTCTTCCAAGGGTTGCATTAGCAGGTAATCAGAATGCTACATGTCATGATTTCAACAAATGCCCTTTGCGGCTTGAAATAAAAGACTTTAATTTATGTAAATGCCGTTCATTTTATTTAGTGGGCACACAATGACAAAGTTGCCGCTCTAAGCACACAGTGACATTTACACTCAAATGCAAATAAAGTATAAACCAGTATAGCTATTGAAAATCTATCAAGTGTCGTGCGACGTGTGAACGCAGGTACACTATGTAACAGTGTAGTGACAACCAGATGCAAATAAATACAGTGTTGGACAAAATAATAAGGCACGGTGGCGATATCGTAACAACTAATAAACGGTAATTTGACACGACAAGTCAATTACGAGCCGACATAAACACGTATCGGCTTCGAGGGAGTTTCGCTTGTAATGCCAGACGTGGGAAACATTTTTTTTTCTGTTCTTTTCTGTAGTTTTGTTTTTTAATTCTGGAATTTGAAAGTTCAAAATCTAAGTCAAAGTTTCAATGGACGTAAAATATTGAACACTTTGTGCTTTATACAAGTTATACGTTACCTCCACAGTATTTTTTAATTGAAATCAACATCGTAAGAAACTTAATTGAATTCGACAATTCTCTTTTTTTATCGCAACCATATGCCATACCTTACTAATTACAAACAATTACCCCGTTTAATGATATAATTAAACAATCCCAACCTTCAATGACTTTCACAAAAGAAAATCCTGACCTTTCCGTTCAAAAACTTTCGCTTACCCTGTAGTATTTAATTAACCCGACCGATATCGAACGAACCGTCCATTACTGAGTTCGTCTCATTAGCTCAATATCAACACGTCTTATGCCTTTAATAGATATATAATCATGCATATTATTTAAATTGCTTGACAAATTACATGTCGGTACCCAGTTGTACCTGCCCAGTTGTCGGTTAAGTTTCGACTTGCATTTCTTGCAAGCTTCGAGATGTTATTGCGAATTATTGAGAGCTGATGCAACCAAAGGGCGATTTTTACACTGTTTTTTTACGTCACTCTTTTGTCCTTCTTCCAGTTTATTAGGGGTTGGCGCAGCAAGTCTTCTAAGTCTTCTTCTTCCATACTACTCTATTACTCGTCATCTCAGCAGTCATCTCTTTTCTAGCCATATCATCTTTCACACAGTCCATTCATTTTCTGTGCTCTGTCTCCTCTACTCTTATAACTATCGTTTTTTTCCAAAAGGAAAATTGTGTTCGAAGCCGCTAAATATCATTTGAAATGCTCTTAATTTTGAACCCCACCATCTTCTTTAGTAATATCTTGTTATATTTACGCCAAGGAGACCATTCACGGTTCATACAAGGTTCGGCCCAAAAACCAAAGTCAACGGCCAACGAAAAAAACGTGTCACCAGTGTTGGGGAGGTCAGTCCGAGTATTTTTTAATACGGCACCAAGTCTACAACCATTCCTTCAGCTGATTTTTTGGGTTGAAAAGTCTAGCCTTTCGTCAGTTTTATTTGACAAAAATCTTTAATTTGCTGGTGATAGAGTGATACGAGCTTGTTAAGATGTGACTTTGAACAAGTTTTATTATGTATGACCAAACCGTTGTGAATATTATTCAAGTGTTGAAAAGGAACAAGATTTAAGTTATGATGGGTAGATTATACAGTGAATCAACTTAGTTCAGACAAGACATTTTGCTTGTTACTGTAAGTACGTATGTCTTGTTAATACCAGATACCAATACCTACGCTATTGCACTTGATCTGCACTATACATGATGTGCAACGTCTACTTATTAAGTAGGAAACAAAGTGAAGGCATTTTTTTTTGTATCTACATTTCAGTCAAAAGGCGTTCACTGCTGGACATAGGCCTCCCCCAAGTGTCGCCACATGGACCGGTTTCGTTGTGTCTCGCATACAGTGGATCCCCGCAACCTACACCAGGTCATCGGTCCACCTAGTAAGAGGCCTTCCAACGCAACGTCTTCCAGTTCGCGGCCGCCATTCCAGAACTTCGGCCCTATCGGCTATCCGTCCTGCGAGCAATGCCATTGCCAAACTTGTTTGGCAATTCATCGGACTACGTCTCGAGACAAAAGTCTGTTTAAAGTTATACTGACTCAACTGGACCGCTTGTCCCAGGTAGACATAATCGTCTACAACTTCGTTTGAGAGTCTCCGATCTTGATAGGGGTGGGTGTTACATGGGTATTCAACATGACTTTGGTTTCGTTTATGTTTATTTTAAGAACCAGTCTTTCGGAAGCTCTACTGAGGCCATCTAGCAGAGCAACAATGCTATGAATGGTGGACCTCAGAACGAACAGGTCGTCCATGGTCTGAGCCATGACCACGGCAAACCGATTGCGAGTAACGTACTCGCCATTGACGTTGATACCTGGTCCTCTCCAGTTCCGAACCTTTAAGACATCCTACAGCGCAGCGGTGAACAGTTTCGTATATATGATGTCTCCCTGTCTCACACCTCGCTGATGTAGGACAGGTTCCGAGGTCTGATCCTGAAGTCGGAATACATGTGGCGTTTTTGTGCAAACACTTCAAAACCTCGACGTACCGGTAGACAATTTGGCACCGTTGGAGAGACTGCAGTACAATCCAAGTCTCGATCAAATCGAAGGTTTTCTCGTAGTCCACAAATGCTAAACAACGTGGCCGGTTATACTTTTCGGTCTTCTGTATACCGCAGCGTTTGTATGTGGTTCATGGTGCTGGTGGTGGTAAATGGCAATGGTTTGTAAAATACTTGTTCAAGGTCATCATCCCAACGAGCTCATATCACTTCGCCAGCAGACGAAAAGATTTCAGTCAAATATAACGTACGGAAAACCAGATTTTTCAACCCAAAAAATCAGCTGAAGGAATGGCTGGTGGAGACTTGGTGCCGTACTAAAAAATACTCGGACTGACCTCCCCAACACTGGTGACACGTTTTTTTTCGTGAGCCGGGACTTTGCTTTTTGGGGCCGACAATGAATGATCTCCTTTCTTTGAAACTTGTCTGAAGACTCCAAATATTTCTTCTCCATGTCTTAACTGTTTCCTAGCAATCATTAAATATCTTACTTGTAAATATTAAAACAATTTTGATGAACCAAAGCTTAATGTTATGTAGAATGACATGAAATGAAATAGAATTCCGTTGAGGTTACTGAAAACTGCACGAAGTTGGTGCTTTGAACGGGAAAGCGGATCATGGCCACAGTTGGGATACATCATAACAGGGAATTTTTAAATAGGTATTCTAAAATAGTGCGTTGTTGTGTCTGCTTACGTCTGTATCTCTTGTTATATGCTAAGATATAGATGGAATATGCAGGTGAAAATAACAAAGCTCTCTAAACAATTAGTAGCGTTTAGATTATTGCATCCTTGCCTAATCTTTTTTATACATCTCGAGGTCGGTTTTCTAGAGTGATCTGCTGTGAAAACCTTAACTAACATAACACATAACTAATTTACCGATCATAAAGTTGGCCCAGTCATCAGACTAGATCATTTAATTTTAAATATTATTTTTCTGATTATCATCTCCAAGTAAATCCGCCATAAAGTCCTTAGCTCTCAGACACGAGTCGCCAATTAGTAGTGGGTACTAAAGGAAAATGTGGCCGCCGGGTAAAATTACGAGACTATGGGTAAGTACGTACACACATGTAAGTACGTACGCGTGAGTATTTGAGCGTCCCGATCTCTTGGGCTCCTGACGAAACGAGTTATAATGCTCACAACGCTACTGCAGTAAGCGGTGCAGGAGTGGGACTGAATTGTTGGAAGAGTCTATTTATTCTAGCTGTAGGGATCGGTATGTCAAAGTGTAAGTTTGGGCCCAATACTGTCCTAGATCTTGTGAACGCACTCCGAAATTAGAAGAAGAGTTTGTTTCAAGAATTATAAAGTTACACACGAATCACAATGGAATCACTATGTTTCACAATTCTGAACTTATTTCTTAGTAATAATGTATGATTATTAGGTTAATAATTAATTGCAAAGTGTGAACCAAGTTACACTTGGCCAGCATGAATCGGTGGAGTCAAGCTAGTGGAAAGGTAGGAACAATGGAAGGTTCAAGAATGTTGGGCTTGAATTGATTGTGATATAACAAGCAAAAGACGAAAAACAAGAAAGGTTGTGGGAAGATCTATTGGACTATTCATATACATTCGTGGAATACACCTGGAATATTGTCGGAGGCGTATTGATGTATCATAGGTAATATCCGTGGCGCCAACATTTTGTTCGGGTGGAGAAATATTTTAAATCATCAACAAATTAAATTGATGAACCATATTTGTCTGAATGCCATTCAGAAGGTGATTATAAAAATATCTTTTGATGTCTCGTGTCTTTCATCGCTTGTCATTAGATCATCCCTCAAAATTATATAAGGCCATAATTATTTAAGTAACCGCTATTTATTATTTTACCTAGTGCAGGAAAATAATACAGACTTAAATTGTTACCGAGTTAATTATTTTTTCCATAGAATCTACCTACTTTGGGAAATATCGGTTTTGTAATAAGTCTCAATAGTCTCAATTCGAAATCGAAAACGGCAGACACATAAGTAGAAATAACATAGGAAAACAAGGCATCAGCCGTAATTGCCGACCTACTCCGTAGCAATAAACCGATACTAGCGAGAAGACAAATTAAAGAGAAAACTATTAGCAGTAAGAACCTACCTACGATGTAACACTGAGCCGTTCACGCGGCGCATTCCTGTACGATATTATTAAAGGTAAGAAGTTGGGATTATACAACAACATTAAAAAGGGAGATGAAGAAAGAGAAAAGATGAATGTATTGATTGAAGGGGGATAAGCTGATAAGAAAAAATATGCAACACTGATCCAAATTAACGTGTGACAAGGGCATGAAGATGATGATAGCACACGTCAATATCCCAGTCTCCTATACGGTAAAGAACAAAAGCAGCATGAAACTACGCTGTGATACCAAAATCAATTAGTTTAATATCGTACTAATCAACGCCGTGTAAACGGGGCCTAACGGAGCGAATCACACGCAACCTCACCTGTTAACTGAGAAGCAACAAATCTTCCACAAATCTATCGTCACCGCACATTCTCTTCGTTTGTTTTCGCTGAAGCTTTTGACAACGAAAATATGTTCGCCATTGAGCTACTTTTCCATTGCCATCAACCACACGTGAAGGACGTCTATGAAACTCATTCACCTGACCGTCCTATTTTGGTATGTAGGTCGCCTTAAAATTTGAGGAAAATCGGATCTTCCAGTATTAAAACCCACTTGATACGCCAATAATTTGGAATGCTGCATTTAGGAAATCGTTCTGTTTCTGTCAATTGTTTGTAGATTACAAAGACAGAACTATACTTTTAAACATGTTGAGAGTAAAATCAAAACTTGACTCAGTCATTTACAAAACCTGAAACTAGGTCTAACAAATAAGACTATTAGAACACCTGTTTAGTTACAAAATTACACAATTTCTATTATTTGTTAGGCACTCGCCTTGTTTATTGGTGTTTCAGTGTTTTATGCAAAACTCTAGTATTAGCTATAACATTTTCTTGAACACACAAATACTCGGCCTCACAGCGTACGGTTTTGTTTGGATCATCATCTTAAACACTGGAAATAGGATTTTCACGTTTATTGTTTCTTACACGTGGTTCTGTGATCATGAGTTGTGAAGTTATTTATGAGTTTATTATTTAGTCTGCTGCAGTGGTTTTAGACAGTTCAAGTACAGGTGATATTGTTTTAATTTGTGCTTCTTCTTATTGAACCTTTAGGTACATACTAGCTGACCCGAGTGAGGGTTACAGAAAGTGTTAGTCAACCTTAAAAAATAGACATACGAGTATGCTATCGCGGACTTCTTTTTTAATGCTTAAGAGGAACAATTCCTTCGTACGTGATTGCTGTGTAACTTTAACCGCGTTATGCAGCGCTTGCAACGGAAGCAAAGAAAAAGGGATAAATCTTTGTTTTTGGGAAAATTTTCATTGATGCTCCGCTCCTATTGGTGATGTTAGCCTTCCATGATAAACGGGCAGTCCAACACTAAAATATGTTTTTAACACGAACCACCATTTCCTGAAATTAGCACGTTCAACCAAACAAACAAACTCTTCAGCTTTATAATATTAGCGTAGATTCAAGTACTTGGGTATGAATTTAATTTCTCGGAAATCTTTACATTAATCGCTCATATATTCTACTTATGTTTTTCCAAATAAGCGCATCCCTCGACAGCTTGCCCATGCTGGCTCACTGGATATGGATGCACACATAGGTGTAAGTCGTATCTATTTTGTATATAGCGTGTTTCTTATTTTTACCTTTTTTTACTAACATTAGGTTAAGATATTACAACATAAATGGATTATATTTGATTTGAAATAACGTTTGCTTCCTTAAACACTTACTTGATGACAGTCATACTCCAGCTAGGTCGAAAGTTCTCATCAAGGTGCATGCAATAAGCCGGAACACGATATAACTGCTGTACACCGTTGAAGACTTCTTGCAACTGCCTTTTGTCCCCATCGTTGGACCGTCAATGACAGTCATACTTCAGCCAGGTCTAAAGTTCTCATCGGAGTGCATTAAATGAGCCGAAACACGATATAGCTGCTGTAAACTTTTGGGGACTTCTCGCTACTGTCTTTCATCTCCATCGTCAGATCATCGATGAAAGTCGTACTCTAGTTGGGTTAAAGGTTCTCATCAAGTTGCATGAAATGATCCTAAGGGCGCTTTCAATTTACACGTTTCGAGTCGTACAACAAATGCACTGCTTTGGCGCCGCAGCGGCGCGACACGAAACGTCTAAATTGAAAGCACCCTAAACACAATATAGCTGTTGTAAACTCTTGCGGATCTGTTGCAAGGCCAACTGCCTTCTACATTCATTGACATACCTTTGGTGACCATTTTGAAACCAAAATGTTTTAATCCTCCATTTCAAATTTCTAACTCTACGTCCCTATGAGGCCGTGTCTTAAAAGTGCATAACCTCTAAAGCTTTGAATTCTTCAAATATAATACGGTTACTTTCGAGACAGTGACAATTGGAAAAATCTTTCATATCGGATAGCTACATCATATAAAAAACACACCCTGCTAGTTTCAGATCCATGCGTTGATCCATGAGTCACTAAAGCTAAATCGTCAGTCATTAAATCGCTATTTTGTGCGTATTCAATATTCACCTTAAAAATCAAAATCAGAAATAATATTTAATTGTATTAGATTTGAAGTATATGTAGCCACTTTTAAAGGTTTACACTTCATTGAATTTTATTCTATAGGTGTATGAAGTTAATTAATTTTAAACACAAAACCCGTTTTTAACCGACTTCCAAAAAGAGGAGGTTAACAATTCGTCTGTATGTTTTTTTTTTTTTTTTTTTTGTGTTTGTTACCTCATCACTTTCGACTGAGTGAACCGATTTTGATGATTCTTTTTTTATTTGAAAGCTGGTGCTTCCCATGTGGTCCCATTTTAATTTGCTGAAGATCTGATGCTGGTCTTCGGAGATATACAATGGAACTCCTCAAAAATGTACGGCAAATCTGCAGTGATTGCTGTTATCGCTTGTAGGTTTATTGTTTATACAACATCATGACGTAATATCACGCCTGTATGCTCTGAGGGGGTACGCAGATGTGTACAGTAAACCCAGATTTCGACAGTGTTTGTTACCTCAGTACTTTCGACTGGGTGAACCGAGTTTGATGATTCTTTTTTAATTTGAAAGCTGGTGCTTCCCGTGTGGTTATATTTTAATTTGCTGAAGATCTGATCCGGATCTTCGGAGATATACAATGGAACTCTTCAAAAATACACGGCAAATCTGCAGTAAACTGCTGCAATCGCTTGAATGTTTATTGTTTATACAGCATCATGACGTAACATCACGCCTGTATGATCTGAGGGGGTACGCAGATGTGTACAATATTCCCAGATTTCGACAGTTAGGTGTATTAAGTTCCATTTATTGGGGATAAGCCTCCTTGACATGTATTGTTTTTTTTTATTTTATTGGCAAGGGTACTTCAAGGGTAGTTTGATGAGAATTTGGTTCGGTTCTGACTATGGGATCCATGACAAAGGAACGGAGCTCTTCAATTCTTAGAAGCAAATTAACGATACTCGGCCAAATCTTTTAAAGGCTATCCGGATATTTGGGTCACGTACCATAACGTCGTTATTAACCGACTTCAAAAAGGAGAAGATTCTCAATTCAATGTTCCCCGATTACTCGAAGATGACGGGACCGAATTTGTTTTTTAATTGTTTGAAAGGGTATTCCCAGAAGGTCCCATAATCATCAAGTCAGGATCCTGATAATGGGATCCTGGAGAAATAGAGAGAACTTTTCAAATTTTATAGGCACACCAGAAGCGATTTGGGTAGTTTTAGAAAGACTACTTTCTCGGAGTGATTCCATTTAAATTTGGTAAAGATTAGATGAAAAACTTCGGAGAAAGGCAACGGAACTCCTCATTAAATGTAGCAAATAGAAAGAAAAGAAAGAAGAAAGAAAGAAAGAAAAAGCATTTATTAGCACGCACAGGACAAAACACATAAAAGATATCAGTTTAAAACTTACTAATAAAACTTACAAAGAAAAAACAAACATATATTTAAAAATTAAAAGAAACGAAACTCGTCCTGTACGAGGCCAAAAGGCTCCTATCTCAGCATGGTGCTGTAACATTAAAAAAAGAAACGTCACAGCGCTGGTATTCTGATAGGGCCCAAAGTGAAGGTGATGCCACGGTCAGGCCAGATACGGATAAAAATAAAAATAAAGTGTAGACGACTAAACAATACAAATAAATTAATGTGTGAAGTAATATAAATATAAAGAAAATAATAAAACACCTACACCCCACGTAATGAATACTGTTCGCCAATCTGTGCCATGCCTTTCACTGGCAACACTGACGAACATAGACAGACGCGGGCTAATATAGTAATCTGTGGACGCGGGCGCAGACATTCACATATTTCACCATATTTGTATTGTTTTGTTTTGATTGGAATATTACGTATGTCAGCTAGCTAGCAAGTGAAATCAAACAAAACATGAATACCAAATAATACTGTGATCATAATCATCAGATAGTGTGCAGTGATAGTGTAATGTAAGATATTCGTATTAAACTGGGGCTGTCAACAGAGTCCAAACAAGACACAATCATTACCTACTTATGTTTAATAAGTGAGTTACCGAAGAAGGAAAAAAGTGACGAATTATCGGTAAAAGAAGTGCTTCTCAGTGTTAAGGTGACGGGAATTCTTAACCAGACACTAGAAAATGATTTATCATCCAAGTAACCTACAAAAATAAAAACGACAAGACGCTCCGGCCACCATTGCCAGCTGCGTGCAGAACCATTGGTAAGTTTAGCTGGATAAAACTTTTTGCTGTTGGAGTAGATATTTTTTGTATTTATTTCTAAAAGTACCAACTGTTTTTAGGGCACGAAACGGTGGTGGGAGGTCATTCCAGCAGCGACTGGCGGCGAATTTGAAACAACCACGGAAGGCAGCAGTTCTGTGGGAGGAAGCCAACATCAGGTATGAAGATGCTCTGGTTTTTATTTGGTTAATATCCCGCGACCAAGATAGTTTATTATATAAATAATCTGGTTTCTTTGTGAGAATAGTGCCAAAAAGAAGGGTAGCCAGGTGAAGCTTTCTCCGCGCTGACATTCTCATCAGATTACCCTTATTCAAAAATGGAGTGATATGGGTTCTGGGTGGCACATTGTAACAGAACCGTGCACATGCATTCTGTACCCGCTGGATTAGCTTCTGACTTCTACCGAGAATGCACGCCCCATAGACAGTGTCAGCGTAGTTCAGCTTGGATAAAACAAGTGACTCACATAGCATGACTCGCATATCCACACTTATGTAGGGACGGACACGATATAAAAGCTTTAGTCGGTAGAAGCAGTTGCGCACAGCTTCCAGAATGTGCGATTCAAAGTTAAGTTGTCCATCAAAAATTACCCCGAGGTTACGAGCTTCCAGAACCCTCTCAACACCACAACCATCAATCCTTAGGTCCAGGTTGCAACTAAGCATTTTATTAAGAAAATCCCTGGATCCCATCACAATATATTTGGACTTAGTTGGATTCAGAACCAAGGAGTTTCTTCTGGACCAATCAGATATTCTTACCAGATCATCATTGACTTTCTTCACTGTTTCAGCAACATCCGGGGCTCTAAAGGCGAGATACATCTGTAAATCATCAGCATACAAGTGGAACTTGGTGTTGATTAAGCATTTGACAATGTCAGCGCTGTACAAGATGAAGAGGAGTGGGCCAAGGATAGATCCCTGTGGCACGCCCCTGCTCACGTGCTGTGGACTAGAGGACATATTATCTCCATTGTCACATGACACCTGGACAAATTGTGATCGATTGGTGAGGTAGCTCTCAAACCATTTTACTGTTACAATGTCACAACCATAAAAAGACAGCTTGGCGAGAAGAAGCGAAGTATTGATAGAGTCAAAAGCACGTGAAAAATCAAGAAGGACAAGGAGGGTTCCCATGCCCCGGTCTCTGGCCTCAAGTATATTCCCAACCACATCCAATAGTGCAGTTGTCGTGCTGTGGCCCCTACGAAATCCAGATTGTGCCTGGGGTAAAATACCATTGTTCTCCAGATATGCCCTAAGCTGATTAGCTACAACCCTTTCCAGAACTTTCGATAAACACGGGAGCAGACTGATAGGGCGGAGATCCTTCACAGTGGAGGGGTTGGGAACTTTAGGAATAGGTCTGACAATTGCCATTTTCCACAGATCTGGGAAGGAAGAAGTTACGATTGATCTATTAATGATTGCCGTTATGACTGTTAGAGTACGAGGGAGAGTCAGCATCAGCATCTCCAGAGATATCCGGTCAGAGCCCTGCGCGTTGGATCTGAGACTACGCAGAATTCTCAGCACAACTTCCTCCTCAACAGGCTCAAGCCGGAAACTACTGTCACTGTGCCGATGTTGTTCAAAATAAGTTAAGTCTTCAGAAGCGACCTCTCCACTGCCAGGAACATCCAGGAAGTGCTGGTTAATGGTATCTGGATTGTTACAGAAGTGAGGCAGACCGTGCTCCGATTTCTTTGTGTTGGTAATTGTGGACTTGATATGACTCCATAACTTCTTAGGCTGTGTAATATTATCATTGATATATGTTTTAAAGTATGCGCACTTCTCAGTCTCAATTGCCGTTCTTACTAGGTATTTTAACTCAGTGTAAGATTTTTTATGGTTATCAGATTTTGTAGCTTTAGACCTTACATGGCACTTGTCACGCAACCTCATCATTTCCTTCACAGTGAAGGTTATCCAGGGAAGCGACTTTTCTTTAATTAAGACCTTTTTAACAGGTGCATGCAAATCAAATAGTGCCAAAACGTATTGATTAAACATTTCAACCATTAAGTTCACATCTTGGAGACTTTCAATATGTTCCCAGTCCATCTTATTAAGGTCATTATTAAAAAGTTCAGGGAGGACATCCTTAAGCGGCCTGTAGGTAATCCAATGCGGGATAGGCTTCTCTACTTTAAAGTTCAATTCTAGACTTATAATTGCGTGCTGACCGAGTTCAGGTATGTGTGAAACTGAGTGCCGACACACACGTGCGTCAGTGCACGCAACATCAATTAAAGTTTCGCTATGATCTGTAAAATGAGTCGGTTCAGTTACAATTTGTCTGAGCTTGCAGCAATGTAAAAAATTATTTAGAAGCTTAGTTTTGTTGTCAGAGGGGTTTAAAACGTTAATATTGAAGTCACCCACTAAGAGAACCCTGTCCACATTGGCAAAAGAGGAAAGAGAGTCAGTGACCGCATCCAGAAAAACATTCACATCAAGCCAGGGGGGCCTATATGCAGTGCCAACAATAACCGACTGCGAGTTGATGTTTAGTTTAAGCCACATTTGCTCGACCTGCGACGTAGGTGGGTGCGGCAAGGCACGCGCGCGCACTCCGCGGCGCAGGTAAAAACCCACACCGCCCCCACGTCCACCGCGCACGCTGGCCGGTCGCGGCACATGCCGCAGCCGGTAGCCCGGGACTGACGGCGCACGGCCCTCCTCCCCCTGCCTGAGCCAAGTCTCATTTATGGCCATGATATCCACCTCGAGACTTTCCATAGCCACAAGAAATTCGTCATGGCGTGATCCTAATGACCCCGCGTTAAAAAAACCAACTTTAAGATTTTTAGTCTTGTTCATTTGTACGTATATATATGTATATGGAGATAGTATTCTTTTTACATAGTGTATGATGTAAATAGTGAATAGTTAGCACAGAGACAGAGTAATGTAAGAAATATTGTGAATATATTATAAGGTATGTAGTATATAACGATGTTTGTAAAAATGTACATAGAATAAGTAGCACTGTAAAGGAATAGATGATAAATCTTGTTATAATATATAAATAATGAACGTAATATGTAAACAATGATCGGGCAACTAGGCCCCTGAATAGAACCATAGAATACTGAGACAGGAAGCGAGCTGACCCTGCACAGAACAAGCTCAAAAACAAATCTATACTTATGTGTAGTAAATAATGTAGACATTTAGAAAATAGGTAACCTACATGAGATACAATTGTGCCAAAAATGTTACACCTGCCTTTCAACAGACCCCTCATGACCAAAAACCCGAGCAAAGTCCTCCTCTGAGCGGATGCAATAGGTGGGCTTGCCCTCACCTTGCTTAGCCAGGATGCGGCCGAATTTCGTCCACGTGAACTTCCACCCAAGACGGCTGCCAGCTTCACGCACACGGTGGAACAACTGCCTGTTAGTTCTGGTGAGCCTCTCGTTCACGTAAAAGCGACGCGAAGGCGCAGGAAGACCGAGGTCCGCGGTGGTGGCGCCGCGGCGCACGCGCGCGCTTTTCAGCAGATCGTCGCGCAGCCCTCGCCGCGTCAGCCGCACCACGATGCGCCGAGCTCGCGCCGGGGCAGCCCCTGCTCCTGCCGGGCCCGCTCCTCCAGCCGGACTCGCCGCGCCCGCCGACTGTGGCTCACGGTCAGACCTTAGACCTACGCGTTGCGCAAACACTATGTCCCGGTCATCGAGACCCACACCAAGCTTCGCCGCCACCAGCCCAACGGTGTGCAGCACATTTTCACCCGGGACTTCAGGGATGTTGGCAATCTCCAAGTCGGAGCCAAGTAAATCCTGCTCGCGGTCGTTGAGCTCCAACTGTAGCTGCGTCACAATCCGCTCCAGTTGGTTCACTTTGGCGTCTGGCAGAACGTCACTTTGCCTGGTTTCCAGAGCCTCGATTCTGGCCTCCAGGTTGTCGACCCGCTCACTGCAGGCTCCCATCGACGAGTACAAGCCGGCCATTTCGCGACGGAACTCTCTTACCTCATCCCTGACCTCACGCAGTTCGGTGCGGAAGAGCTTTATTTCTTCGCGGAGTGTCAGCTGGGTATCCAGTGAGGAGGGACCCTCGCCAGTCCCCTGCTCGCTCCCTGCTCGGGACAGCACCTTGGCCACCGCAGCCGAGGGCTCGGCCTCTGCACCCTTAGCCTGAGTTACCGCGACAGGTGACCCAACCATACCACCCCGGACGGCAGCCGAAGCCTCAGCCACCAACGACGTCGCCACTACCGAAGCTGCTGCCGCTGATGAGACTGCTCCCACAGCAGCCGCTGGCGCCGATGACGCTGTCGCCGAAGGTAACACAGAAAGATCACCGGCCCCGGCCAGTGCGGCGCCTCTTATACTCCTGGGCAACCTCTTCCTGCACTCAGGGCACAGCCAGTCGCTGCTAATCTGCGATTTTTCGGGCAGCAGCAAGCAGGCAAAGTGGTATGTATTGTGACACGCTGAGTTACCACATGTAGCGCCCCCTTTTGCAGAGAGGAATCTTCCACAAGTTGTACACTTTTTCATAACGGTACAACGAAGAGCAGCCAGATGGCGCTGCCCTCAGTTCAGTCGGACGGCGCTAGATGGCACTTACGGCGCAGATATTATTGACACCGATCAATGACACCGCTGTGAACTATTGTCATAAGTCACCTTTTGGGGGTATCAGTAACCACAGAAACCCGCGAGTAACCCCGTTTTTCTTAAAATAAAAAATCAGAAAACCAGATTCACGATTGTTTTTTTTCTGAATCACACCATTCAACCAAGCAAGACAGTCCCACGAACAATCACACACTAAAATCAGAAAATGTAGCACTACTATACACGAGCTTAGCACAGAATGTTGTTGTTTTTATATTATTTACACGTCAAAACATTAACAGCTAGCTGGTGCGTACCGTACACTGTCCGTGACGAAATGTGTGTCTCTTACTGGGATTGCTGAAATCTCATGTCTGTCTATTGTTTACACCAGTTCATAACAAAAAATCACGCTGGTACGCTGTGAAAGGGTATGCACATGTGAACCACTAAAAAGTGAAAAATAAAAACTTTTTTGCAAAAAATAAAACCGACTTCACACAAAAAAGTGAAAAATAACTTTGGCTTCAGAAGTCGGTGACAAAAAAACTAAATCAATCAAATAAAGGTCACCGACTTCTGAAGCTAAAGTTATTTTTCACTTTTTTGTGTGAAGTCGGTTTTATTTTTTGCAAAAAAGTTTTTATTACGTCTCTGGATGAGATTTAAAAAAAATGCTGAAGTAGGTATTTATTTTTAACAATAAGTATTTACTTTGAGTTTCATGATTCAAGAACAATCTAAAAAAAATTTTTCATACAAACTTCAGCCCCCCTTTTCACCCCCTTTTTCCAAAAATTTCCATAGCCTAAATGTTATTCTGAGTTTATTTGAATAGATTAGTGAAGATTTCATCAAAATCCGTCCAGCAGTATTTACGTGATGCGCGATCAAACAAACAAACAAACAAAAAATTAAAAAATGGTTTGAATAAGTTCATTTACTTATTTTAAGTGACCCTGGTCGGTTTTTTTTATAATCTTCAATGTACAGATTTTTTGGTCTCAACGATTTTATTATATGTAGATTAAACAAGATCAGCTGTTACGAGTAGGTGTGTCTCAGTACATTGACTTTTTATGTTTCCTAAAACATAAATGACTTCTAAATAGATACATCGATATAAATATTAGATTCACTGTTTTAAACTTTCACGGTTTTTTACTACACTTAAAGTACTTACGAAAAAAAAACCGAAAGAAAATCACGGATATAATCCCGTAAGTACTTTAAATATTAGATTCACCTTTTCTGCCGTCATTCTTTTACACTTAGCAAATGGTCTTCTTGTAGTCTTTTCTTCATTATTTTTCTTTTTTGTCCGTAGCCAGTATACATCTTTCCACCTCTCGTAGATTACTTTGTCCCGTTTATTATCAATGTTGCCATAAAGGAATGTTACCGGCCATCTTTTACGCATAAATGTAAATGCGATTTTAATAACACTTAACGTATGGTTTCTCATACATACTCCAAGTAATCTTACACAATTGACACCTTCATCACTCACCGCAGCTACTTTCTTACTCTGAAGAATAATTGTGCGCCTAGAATTTGTTAGCATCCATTTAGTTGCTAACATGCCACTTGCCCTTTCGGCGTAATCGTTATAGCCAATAAATAATGCTAATGTGCCAACGTTAATTGAACTAGCAATACGATATATGTTGGCAAGTGTTAGTTAGATTCTTATGGAGGCAGAATTAATGGGAAATGTGTAAGCGTATGGTCGTAGGCGCAAGAAACACCCTTTCACTGCTGGTTTTGAGGCAACATGCGACAATGCTGACCGGTAATTGAAAATTCAACCGTTTATGAGCTTTTGAAGGAGTGGCATAGTCCAAGTGGTAGTCAAGTTTCATATTCTACCTTAATTGCCGATTAGGATGATTCATTTTCATTCTTCTTGTCCTCATGAAGAAAAATCTCTTGCCAACGTTTGTTCTTTTAGTCTTATTAGTACGAGTAGCATACTTTCTAGAAATCTTTTGAATTGGAAAAGACTTGGCTCTTTTTAACCGACTTCCAAAAAGGAGGAGGTTCTCTATTCGACTGTATGTATTTTTTTTTTTTTTTTAATTAAAATATGTACAGTCTTGTGATATTATCGCAACTTTTTTACTTGGGTTGTGAATTATCATCAATCTGTCTAGCCACTTTATCATTTGACCATAAACTGCGATTCACGCGGTCGCATGCACGACTGTGTCACAGCAAGAAGTCGTCGTATGCATATGCCCTGCGGTCGCGAATAGAGATCAGCGGTATCCGATCAGTACCGTTGCAAACAGATACAGTAGTAACCTCATACTAATGCTAGAATCTCATGAATATAATCGATCACATAATTGATTTCTCATTGACTTTTTTACCGTTCTACAACATAGTTTTGCTGATTTATAGTGGGCGTCCACACATGTTTTGGGTAGTGAATCATTATACCATTGTTACTACCAATGTTATTTGGCGTTCGTCAATACCCATATCATCTGATCATTAATCTAAACGAAACTGTCCAAGTGTTTCGCCAGTGCGCTGATTGAAATCAAAAGGGTCTTAAATAGCTTTGCAATCGTTTAAATTTGGACTTTGCTGTTCCAAATTTAAAGTTTTGTTTTGGTTGTTAGGTAGAAAGTGACAAGAATGTAAATGAGAGTATGGTATCGGCACCTGTGAGTCTGGTCGGCTGATGACGTCAGATCAGAGCAATGTAGCTTGACGATTAAGCCTCCAATCAAGTAGTCTATAATACGTTTTTGCGAGTGCCGCATTCAATTTGTTTTGATTATGATTAACTTGCGGCTACTAGTTGTGAGGTCGAGTTTCCATTTGACATCACTTTTATGTATGTAGTTGATTTTAAATAAAAGTGAAACTAAGTACACTCCTTCTTTTAGAAGTAATCATTTAGAATTACTGCCAAGAGCTTGAACGATTTTTAGAAATCCAGTTGTTTATTTTTTCTTCGTATGATAGGTGGTCGTTTTCTTACAAAGTATAGTCTAATAACCGTCTTCATAAACCCTAAGTGTCAATGCTCGTTTAGCACAGAGAGTGCGTTTTATTTAGGAATTTATTTCAGTGTTAGTGCAAATGTATACAGTGTCTAGGTTAGTAACTAAGGACACTTGTGTACGGCAACATTTAACTATGTAGGACGAGCTATTTGCCATTCACCAGACAAAATTTCGCATTCTTGGCGTTGACACTGCGTCTAGCAACTATTGAGGTGTTATATCACGAGACATTCAACTGTACATATGTGGTGATGATATCATTCTCCATTCACTAATCCGCTTGCCAAGCAATGATTTTTGTTGTCTAGCAATATACCATATGAACACTAGGTAGTGGTGTCGTTATCAGGACTCCTACGGATGGCTTAGTTATCCAAGCTTCTTTTTTTGGTGCCTCTCCAATTTAAAAACCTATTGGCTTCAAATTAGTTAAAATACAGACAGAACCAACAACGAAACCAAATGGCCTCATCATCCCGGCCGATGCATATCGGAATTCGGAAACGTTGGAGAAAGAGGGAGAAA
Source organism: Xestia ashworthii (assembly GCA_950022955.1). Lineage (NCBI taxonomy): Eukaryota > Metazoa > Arthropoda > Insecta > Lepidoptera > Noctuidae > Xestia > Xestia ashworthii. Next base: position 7,065,993 of record OX465559.1, on the reverse strand, counting down.
TCTGCGTAGGGTAGACAGCCTTGAAAAGCTGGTCATTTTTGGCAACACTGAAGGCAAGAAAACACGAGGCCGGTTGCCAACACGACGGTCCGACCAAGTGAAAGAAGTTACGTCCTCCAGCAAATATCAGGAGGTGGTGATGGAAACTTTGGACCGGAGCCGATAGAGGCAGACGATACGTTTAAAGGGGTCCAGTGACCAGGATCCTGAGTAATGAGAGACCGATTGATGAAGAAGGAAGGTATCCCACAACGCGAAATGATGACCTGATGTAGGAAGCGGGAATTCACAGGATGTGACCAGCTCAGAAACTTAACCATATTTTAAGCTTTTTAACCTTATTAAAATTAAATTAAATGTTAATATTTAGTACGCACGACGACAAGTTAAGCTAAACAAAACCAGTTGATGCGGATCTCTTATTGTACGGGAAATCTTTACAAAGAGGCTAAGGTTATACTGGAAACGTATAGCTTGATGTGTCGCTGTGTGTACGACATGGTCCTTATTTGAAACCTGTTCACAAAAATAGTGGGTTTTACAGCTTTAAAATAATTTAGCTGTTGTGGTTAAACTAAGCAAACGTTCCTAATGAGTTTGATTAGTTGGAGTTAAGTACATATTTACTAAAGCTTGCACTTGCTATTAGTTCTTTAATTTCGTCATAGGTTTTTTGACGTATTGTTTTTGAATTGGTCTAGATGTAGAACTCATTATTAAACTTTGTGAATGAAGTGTTTGTATATTCATAATCCTACTTCCAACTATGTATATCCTACTAATATTATAAATGCGAAAGTTTGTGAGTATGTATGGATGGATGGATGTTTGTTACTCTTTCACGCAAAAACTACTGAACGGATTTGGATGAAATTTTGCACACAGATAGTTTATAGCCTGGATTAACACATAGGATACTTTTTATCTCGGTACTAAGATCCCATGGGATAATTATCAAGCTTCACGCGGGCAAAGCGCTGGCGGAAACTAGTAACATTATAAATGCGAAAGTTTTTGAGGATGAATCGATGTTTGTTACTCTTTTAAGCGAAAACTACTGAACGGATTTAGATGAAATTTGGCACATAGGTGGTTTACAATCTGGATTAACACATAAAATACTTTTGATCTCTGTAGTATGAGGTCGTGGGACAATTATCGATCTCCACGCGGGCGAACCCGCGGGTATAAGCTAGTGGACACCATAAATGACAATTTACTCGCTATTTAATTACAAGAGCCATCTTATAATGAGGTGTAAGTTACAGCTTATAAATCGTCCGGCAGCTTATAGCAGAATGACAGTTAACGATCACACTTCCTATTTGCTCATTAGTCTACTCGTGACTTGAAAAGAAAAAACAAAAGGACATAACAACCTTAGTCACATTGAACCTAACACTCGAGAAGATAAAGTTCCAAATTGGGTATCTGGGGAGTTTTGTCAGCCATAAATCGTGCAGTTACACAAATGCCCACCAATTTTAGGCTCGCTATGCAACAAAGATAAGCCCCTAATGTTCATGCATTTGCAATGCGTTCCGTTTCCGTCTGAAGTGCGAAATAGGCTCACTATATTAAATGGCGGCCTAACCCACTCCACACCCCGTAAACGAATACATTTTCGGCTTATCTCAAACATTGTCGCGGAAACGACGCAGACTTTACGTAAATAGACATAAATATTATGTTTTAAACATAAATTAACTCCGGTGCTAGGTATATTATTTTGTGTGTAAAGACCAAAACATATTTGTCATGTTACTGCTGTGGTTACCTACTAACTATGGCCATAAAATCAGCGAATTAGGTGGTGTGTGACCCAGATATAAGATCTTTAAATATCGCATGATTTTATTTGTGATTGATTTGTCTGTGTAGAAAAGTGATATACGTCTTAATTTTAATATATACCAAAGCAAAAAATGAGTTTTACCGGAAAATGTGATTTTTCACCACAACACAAAAGTGGTTTCTCAGCAATTTTTTTTTGCGTTGGGTGTCGTGTCGTTTCGTGTGTTGTCGTGTCGTGCCGTGTAGACGGCTTCGCGAAGGTTCTGTTTAGACCCTGTGTAAGGTTAATAACAATAGACTTTGTAGATTATCAGACAGACATCTGACTATAATAGGGGCTATGTCTGTATATATGTCGGAGGAAGAGGAAGCAAACGAAGAGTTGATTGTTAGTTGCGTATGATCAATTGATCTGAATTTAATTTGATTTGATTAACTTACTGCATTTTAATATTGTGTAAAATCTAACAAATTTCTTTAAAAGTCATTGCATTTTATAATGTCTAATCAGAGCAGAGGATACAATATCTAGAGTAGGGTCGAGGCGCCATCTTTACGTGCATGACATAATATGGTTACGGTGCAAAGATTGCTTGGATGATGGTGGTGGATCGAGGTGGATCGCTGGTGATAAAGTAAGATTGGTTTCGCGAACCTGCTGCTCGAATGTAATTGTTAAACAAATTATTTATTGTGAGATATTGCCATTAAATTGCTTAAAACAGTGAATACTTTGTTTTGTGCCCACTAAACTCGTAAACACTGATGATGTCGAGGAGGATGCTGCTTCTCCGACATATATATATTTTTTATGCTGTTAAGGCGATTACACGAGCTAAACGCGAGTTTTATAATTACTAAAAGTATATGATTCACTGCTATAAACAAGACCAGAAAAATATATGATATTCTTCAGGATATATGCTAGCATCATAAAACATATAGAAACGGGAAAGAAACGACGGACGACGGGGACGGGCGACGGACGTCGGGGACGTGAAAGTTTAAAAAAGACTACATATATGCTAGCATGATACTGTTTTGAAAACATAATACAATTAATTTGGCTCGATAAAAAGAAATCACGAACTTACCTCTAAAATATCTTTCAAACAATAAAAAACATACTATGCATGCGATCATTCTGATTTTTTGGCAAATAATTCTACAAGCAATATATTAGCATGATACTGTTTTAGTTTTTTAATCCAGTCAATAGTTTTTTTGCAAATCGATCGAAACCACTCATTTCGCGCTATTTGGCCCGCAGTGGCTGACGTAACAACCACTTTGTAGTGCAAGCTGATTAGAACTTTATTCTAACAGCATTTCAAACGAAGTTTGAACCACCACAAATAGAGTTGCTAATTTAGCTCGTCTAAGCGCCTTAAGGAAACTTACCGCCAATAAAAGCAACATTCCATAAGGAAAGGTACGGATTTGAAGGCCATTTATAAGTTTTCGCAATCACTCGAAACAAAAAAAAACACGATAAAAGAAAAAGGTAGTTGTAAAATACTTACTTTAACATAAGTTACGAAACAGAACAAACTCATCATCATCTGCCTAACCTGTTCCGAACTATGTTGGGTTCGGCTTTCAGTCTAACCTGATGCAGCTGAATACCAGTATTTTACATGGAGCGACTGCCTATCTGACCTCCACAACCCAGTTAGTACCGGGCAATACGATACTCGTTGTCAGTCTTTTTGGGCCACTGACTACCTGTAACGACTGTCAAAGATCTACATATGACAGCCGGGACCAAAAACTTACCCAGCCACAGAGCAACCTAGACAAGCACAGGTTAACCTAAAGATCGACCCGAGCGGCTGTTACTATTGAGCGGCGAGCTCCTGTAACTACAAACTAAAAACATAAAATAAAAGAATAAAAAATAAGAACTACATTCAGACACAAAAAAATCAAATTATGAAATAACTTGTAAAAGTTTTACACGTGTCTTAGTGCAGTGACCGAAACAAAACATGTTTTAAACCAAATGTTTGCACAGTGTCCATTGTTGCTTTAAATTGTCATGGAAATATACTAGCTGTAGAGTGCACGCAATGAATTTAAAACAATGTCATAGAGAGTTCACGGGCCTATGAGACACATGTTGAATTGAGCATTAATAACATAAAATAATTTAAAAAAAGATTATTACTAAGTTCTGTGCATCTGTGGTTACTTAAGAATCGAGTCAAAAGGTCAATCCTCGAATCCGACTCGGCTGCAGTGTCTCAAGACGAAAGTCTATAACCAGTGTGTGTTGCCAGTGATTACATACGGAACCGAAACGTGGTCACTCACAATGGGCCTCATCAGAAGGCTTAAAGTCAAACAAAGAGCAATGGAGAGGGCTATGCTCGGAGTTTTCTTGCGTGATCGAATCAGAAATAAAGACATCCGCAAGAGAACCAAAGTTAACGACATAGCCCGAAGAATTGCCAAACTTAAGTGGCAATGGGCAGGGCACATTGCTCGCAGAACGGATAGCCGATGGGGCCAATAAGTTCTGGAGTGGCGACCGCGAACCGGAAGACGTTGTGTTGGAAGGCCTCCCACTAGTTGGACAGATGACCTGGTGAGTTTATAAAATCGTTTATAAAACGGAAGCTATGCCTGAAAGCCTATTATCATGTTAATCATTATCTCGAAGATAAAAAGGCCTGGGATTAAGCTGCTCCAATGAAAGGAGGTGTTTTTTTTTCGGCCCAAACATGTACCGAGGTACAAATTACTATTCAAATTCCTTCCAATAATTTGTATTTTTAGCACTATATAAAATCCTTCAATATTAGATAGATTAGGAAATAAAAGCATATGAAAAAACATTACCTCGCAACGCAACTGCGTTTAAAGAAACGTCCATAACAGCTTTGATTGCTGTCAATTTGTTCCATCTGTCAAAATATTACATTGGTTGGTGTTCAAATAAACCTACCCACCGTAGACCGCAAAGAATGTAGTAAATATAGGGTAAACGGAAAAAGCTATACCCACCCTTTTGAAGTCTGACAAGAGATCAAAAATAAGTACACAATGACCATACTACGCCAACAACGCCAATAGCTATACATATATGATTATAAATGTCTTTAAGACTTATTGTCGTCATATAATATAAGATTATCGTGAAGATATAGGTAGTCGTGATAAAAGTATTGATTCGAAACGGAATGACAATGACAACACAACAATAATATCAACAAAAACAACAATAGAAAAAAAAAACCGGCCCTGGCCTGGAGCCCTGTCTTTTGGCCGTAGATAACCAAACGCGAAAAATAATACGACATGTGAAATAAATATATTTTGTAAATTCTTGTTCTCATAATAATTCGCGAAAAATGTGTGCTAGAAAAAAAAACTTATTTGTAATACATAAACAAATTCTAAACAGTACAGTTTTAGGTTTTCACACGTTTCTAAAATGAATTAACGAAACGCATAGTCGGAGAAATAAATCATGAGATTGCCAGATTGAAATTCTTGGGTTACAAGTTTTAACATCTTCGATCGACAATTTCAGGTGGTACAAATGCGCAAATAAATTCGATATATTTTTTTTTAGAATCTGCGATTTTTTTCCTGTAATTTCGTAGTTTTGTTCATAAGGTACACTGTTGGGCCATAATTATAGGGGAAAAAAAACATCTCCTTTGCTCTGTGAATGTCGAAATTTCAGACTTCGCTGGTTTATTATTTATTCCTTTCTTTTATACACTGTGACATTGAATCATTTAATTTTGACATGAATACTTAGTTCAGTTTTTTTTTTTTTACTTTATTATTTTATGTGTGTGTATTTGACATAATATCGTATTTTTATTGACATTCGTTTTGTAAATTATTATTTATTTTATTTCATTATTGTGATTGTGAAAATGTGACCCACATGGTCATGTGGGTCACATTTTGTGTTTTTTCTTCTTCACACTGTCTGGCAGTTTGAGTACCTACTTTAAGGGGGTGGTATCTGCTAACGAGAGGTTTTCTCCATGTAACTCCTCTTTGATGAGTGAATATAAATGTGCAAAAAAATTATATGTTGCTTATTAGACTTTAAACTTTAATTGGTACAATCGAAATAAATCTAACTTTATTCTTACTATACGAAAAAAATTTTCAAAGTAAAGCATTTTTTCTTTGAAATTTCGTAACTACTCCTAAACGGCATTAAGTTTTAGTATTTTTTTTACACACATATATTTGTCGCTGTTTTCTTCACAAATGGTACAATTGGAATTTTGATCTAATGATTTATTAGGCTACAATTAAATAAAAACCACTCATTTTGCACTATTCGGCCCGCTGTGACTGACGTAACAACCACTTTGTAGTGCAAGCTGATTAGAACTTTATTCTAACAGTATTTCAAACGAAGTTTGAACCACCACAAATAGAGTTGCTAATTTTGCAGATACCACAGCCTTAAGCGACCTACCCAAATGTCCTTTCTTTGGTATTGTTCGTCGTTTCGTTGAGCTCCTTGAGTTATAAGTCGAGCTACACGATAACTGACAAATGCTTGCACGGACTGGACAGGTCCACTCAAATCTGTATGGTTCTTTCTTCAAAAGACCATCTCAAGACACTAATCTGCATGGTTCTCATGTGAGTTGAACAAGATTGTCTGGACTTTAAAAGAGACTATGACCTCTGAGTTTGTTTCGGCTGTTTCTTCTCAGAGTAGTCAGGTACGAAACACCGGCCCCATCTAGTTTAAAAAATAAGGACGTGTAAAAGTGTTTGTGAAAACCAATTTGCAAAATAAATATCATTTATCATTTGAGAGCTGAGGGAATCGGCGGCGGCGACCTCTCGCGTAAGGCCCTGGTTCAATCCATGGTCCGGAGCGAGACGGAATGGGAAGCCGTCACCTCCTTCTGCGAAGCAGTCATGCTAGTGAAGGAGGTGGCGGAACGAGAGAGGGAAAGAGCCTCTCTTCCCAGCCGCCGCGGGAGACGCACCGGGCGTCGGGGGCCACGTGGTGGCTACCGGCCACCGTGGATGCGGGCCTGCGAACGGTTAGCTATGGGCTAGCTAGCCGTTCGTCCGTCCAATGACGACAAGCCGTGTCGACGGCGCGTTCGTGTTCCACGCGCGCCTCAAAGAGATGTCAGCATAAGGGGAGGGGCCCGCAAGGGCCGAAGCATGCGTTGCGAAGCAAGGGTTGCGGGCCTGTTCGAAAGAGATACCGCGGCCCCGAAACGTAAAGGGCGAGGAAGGAACATGGATGGGTTTTAGTCAGTAAAAGTCTGACACTCCCTCCTGCTCCGCCCACAGTGGGAGAAGTCATTTGATGATTTCCCATCCGAAAAAAAAAGCTGAGGGAATCCCCTGGATGCGAATCGCACGGGACCGGTCAATGTGGCGACACATGAGGGGAGGCCTATGTCCAGCAGTGGACGTCTTATGGCTAAAATGATGATGATGATGATCTGTGGTAAGAAGAACAAAATAAAGCTAGACTTATTTATTTCCATACCAACACGAGCCCATTGACGTTAACCGGGCTCAAATCCAGACTACGTGCCTGCTTTAAAAAACCCAATTGCAGTTTGAATGAGCTAGTAGTACTGTTTTAGACTTTCACGGTTTTTCACTACACTTTAAGTACTTACGGGATTATATCCATGATTTTCTTTTGTTTCGAACACCCAAGCACAGAACAAAACAAAAGAAAATCACGGATATAATCCCGTGAGTACTTTGAAGTGGAGCTAGTAGTAATTGAACCGAGGACGTCATGCTCAAGTCTCTCTGGTGATCATTGGACCGAAAATATATTGATAGCTCACTGATACTGAGACAAGACAGTGTATTTATTTTAAAATGTTGGGTGATAACAAAAGTCGTTAAGAAATAATAATTCATATCATCATTATCTGCTTAGCCTTTTCCCAACTATAATGGGGTCGGCTTCAAGTTTAACCGGATGCAGGAATACCAGTATTTTACATGGAGCGACTGCCTATCTGACCTCCACAACCCAGTCAATACTGGATAATACGATACCACTTGCTAAGGCTGGTTGTCAGACTTTTTGGGCCACTGACCACCTGTAACGACTGTCAAAGATGGACAAATGACAGCCGGGACCAACAGCTTAACGTGCTTTCCGAGGCACGGAGGAAACTCGGTATGTAAGGGTGGTCACCCATCCACAGATCATCCTAGGCAAGCACGGCTTAACCTAAAGATCGGCCGGAGCGGCTGTTATTATGTAGCCACGAGCTCCTGAATAATAATTCTTATATCAAAACTAATTTCGAAAGAAGAAACTTTATTCTTATTTAGAAACCAGTTTCGAACCTTGGTTTCGAATGTGGCTGAAGGGGAAATAAAACAGTATATTTTTAGTGTCGCATGGATCTAAGAATATGAAAATATTGAAACACGTTCCTTCCGTGAGCCATTGCAATCCAAGATCATCTTTCGTACCCAGAAAGCCAGGCAACATCGAACACAGCGGTCAGGACAAAAATAAACAAATTTTGTATGTACCTAAGTTTTTACTCACGCCTTTCAATAAATGAAAAGTATTCAGTAAATAATATTTATTTTCCCTTAATTGCAACTATTGATTTACTGTCCTGATTTATAGGGAGAACGGAACATTGACACTTGCAATATAAGCCGTATTTGTAACTGCCTCCGGCTCTGATTGTGATTACAAATTTAGATTAAATACTACTTTGATAAAATGGGTATTATATAATTTACATAATGAATATTTGAACTAGACACCTTGCAGTGGTACTTGTGCGTATTTCGCACGGACCCGATAAGGCATTGACCTTTACAAACTTCTCTAGCTGTTCACCCGTTGGGTTTTAATCAAGGAGTAGGGTAAAGGAGTATAATTACACAGACATTTTTTACAACTTGCCTGGTTGGTTAGTTAGTATTTGTTGGTCAAATCTTGCAACTGAATTTCATACCATTTCTCTCCAACCGACGGAGCTGAAATTTTGCACACAATTGTGGTTCTGGTGACAATTTATTTTTATTAACAGATACGACGTGATCTGTCATTTGTAGATCTTTGAAAATCGTAGGTAGGTAGTAGGTAGTCAGTGCCCCAAAAAGTCTGACAACCAGTCTTACCAAAAGGAATCGTATTATCCAGTGCCAAATAAGTTGTGGAGATCAGATAGGCGTTTAATTTTGATGGGTAAACCTCATTTTCTTCATGTCATTTTAAAAAAATGCTTGTTTAAAAGTTTTATTTATTATTAAATAACTTTTGCCTGCCTTTGCCTACCTCGTCGAAGAAACTTAGTCTGTGATACTCGCTAACAGTTTTGCATTCAGTCAGTGAAAGATTTTTGAAATCGAATGAGGTGAATTGGAGATTCACGCGCGACGATGCTTTTAAGTCGCGTTACAGTACGGAGCTTCGTAGAAATAATCCCAGACGCCTATAGAGTTAAGGTTAACAGGGGGGCCACTCTCTAAGTCCGTCAACGGACAAATACGGGGGCCTTCTGAAAGTAGCTTCATAGCGTGTACTAGCGGGTTACTTTGGAATTAACCTACTCCCTAATATTTTCGGATTTATGCGTTTTGAAAATACATCGGGAGTGAGGACAGATGACCAATCGAGTTGTCATTCACTTTTAGTTCGGGCCCCTAATGAATCTATGTCCGTAAATGATATGGAGTAGGAAACGCCCGAACCTCGGCCAAAACTACGGGTTTCGTGAGAGTAGACCTCCTGGTCTCGTATTGTGCTTGTAACTGTGCGTTGATCATTATGTGTATGGGTGGGATGTCCTCCTCGACCCTCTTTTATGTATTCAATTAATACGACACGGCTATTCTTACGTTTTCCCGGATGATGGAAAGTAATAATAACATTGTCTCTCACTTGTCTGCTTTGTTACTAGGTCTTTTAAGTTAAATCAGGTCGTAGTAGGGTCGGACAAGCTACTTTTATTACATTTCACAATGTAATTTGTTTGAAACTTCATCTTCTGGTTCATGCAGTCAGTTGTCAGTCAACACTTTTGAATCTTCTTCTTATTTTGAGTCATAGTATAATTATGTCAAAAAACCCATACTTATTTTTGTCGCGCATGTTAAAAACGGCACTAACAATTGCGATGAAAGCCAAAAATAGATCCAGCAAGGTCTCATATCAAAACTCGTTTCTATATTTTCACCCAAACATGGCTCAGACGCTCAGGTACTTACAGTAGGTAGCCACGAGAATCGTGGTGTCAATGGCGATATTTAGGTCTTCACAAGTACAGGTGTTAGGACAGTTTGGATACTCCAACATTTGAACGCTTTTCATCCGGGTTCCGTATTCCTTTTTTTTCCATTTATGGATCTAAATCTGGTTTTGTATGTTCACCATTGAATCCTTATCTGATCCCATCATAAAACATGACTTCAAATGATTCTCTGAGGATTTGTAAATCCCACCTACGAAGCTACCAGCTGTAAGCGAAGCTTACCCGCAAATGCGAACATCTTGAGCATCTATCCGTATGGACTTAAGATATGAAATACCACTTCCTGTATTGGTTATACAACCTGAGTAACTTAAAATTTAACGATATCGTCCGTTATTGACGACCCGAATGGCGCAGCGGTAGTGAAGCTGCCTTACGTTCTTAGGGTCCCGGGTTCGAATCCCGGTAGGATCAAATGTTTGTGTGATGAGCATTGACAGGAGGACATTTGTTACCGAGTCATGGTTGTTTATATTTTTAATAAGTGTGTATTTACAAACAAAAAGTATATATGTAGTATTTATCAACTGTCTGGTGACCACGACACAAGCCTTGCTTAGTGTGGCACTAGATGGCGCTGTGTTTAATGTCCAGCGATATTTATTTATTGTATTACAAGGTACCTTCAACGCATAAACTATGCTTTCATCAGACAGAGTAAGCATGAGCATTTCTGCTGTAGATTTTAGACGTATATAGCATAGAATATCACCATATTTTTATTTACCACTAGCTGACGTCACGCAGTTTCACCCGCGTAGTTCCTGTGGGAGTATGGGGATAAAATATAGTCTGTTTTAGTCACTATTAATGTAGCTATCCATTGCTGAAAGATTATTTCAATATGTTTCCTCTTTATACTACTAGTATAGATAAATAGGGAAGTAATAAAAGTAAATCTTTAGTATGGTGGTCTAGGACCAACCTAAGTACGACCCAAAAGGATCTCGAGAAACTACAAAGATTTGCCTGCGTGGCAATCACCGGCAGCATGAGAACATCACCTACTGCTGCTTTACAGGTGATGCTGGGATTACCACCCCTACACCTCGTCGTAAGAGAGGAGGCGGCCATAGCGACTTTCAGACTCGAGGTATCCGGCACCCTAAATAACGACTCTAGAATCAAATAATAGTATAGAGAGTAGAGAGTAGAGTGCATTTAACAAAATAATAAACCATGATGTCAGGAATATATTCAATCAAATCTATGTTTAATTTAAATCTTTGTACAATCTGTATTGAGAATGTAATAAACTGCTAATAATTCATTTAAGTAATAATAGTAATCGTGATTGCACTCTATTAAGTTTATTAATGGCAATAAAACTTTAATAATTGTTAGTGCCAATAGCTATTAGGTGTACCTAGTTGGGGCGATTTGTAAACGTCGAGTTGAACTTCTAAGATCCGTTTGTCCTACTGGAGATCCCATAGACCTAAAGAATAGATTTGCGTAAAAAGATAGTCAATTGTTTTTCGATATGAAGTTTTAATCGACTTACAACTATGCATATTATGTGCTAATTGAATTGTGATAATTGTCCCATGGGAACTTACTACCAAATAAAAAGTATGCTATATTTTAATCCAGGTTATGAACTATCTGTGTACAAAATTTCATTCAAATCCGTTCAGTAGTTTTTGCGTGAAGAGTAACAAACATCCATATATCCATACTCACAAACTTTCACAAAACAAAGTCGCTTTTCATGTCCGTCAGTGTAATCGCTTAGTTTATATTTATCAGTTAACTTAGACCTACTACAGAAATCGAATTTATGTCAATATTCAATCATTTATTGGATCCTATCGACAAGCGTAAGATGGGGCGACCTCAGGCACGACAGAGTGATGATCTTCGCAGGGTGGCTGGTAGCAACTAGTGACGAGCTCGTGGCATAATAATATTAGCCGCTCGGGTCGATCTTTAGGTTAAGTTGCCTAGGTTGGTCTGTGGATGGGTGACATCCATACCGAGTTTCCTCCGTGCTTCGGAAAGCACGTTAAGCCGTTGGCTCCGGCTGTTATTTGTCCATCTTTGACAGTCGTTACAGGTAGTCAGTGGCCCCAAAAGTCTGACACCAGTCTTACCAAGTGGTATCGCATTTCCCAGTATTAACTGGGTTGTGGAGGTCAGATAGGCAGTCGCTCCATGTAAAATACTGGTATTCAGCTGCATCCGGTTAGACTGGAAGCCGACCAAAACATAGTTGGGAAAAGGCTAGGCAGATGATATGTCCAACAGTGGACTGTTGTTTGTGGTATATTTCGGGGGATTATTCAATACTAGCGGATGTCAGTACCTGTTCCCGTGGGAATATGGGGATGAAATAGCCTATGTTACTCGCTGATAACTATCTCGCTGATAGCTATCCATTGCTGAAAGATTTTTTAGTTTTTAAATTTATTCGTTACATACAAAAATACAAATATTTGTTCTTTATAATATTAGCATAGAAGATCATTATGGACTCTTTTAGGTACCGCAAAAATAGTAGAAGATGGGAAACTTTAGTAGTCTCATCTCATACCGATCGATACAAGAATTAAAGATTCCTTTCTTCATAATTTACGTTTTGACATTCTCCTTCCTATTTGTGAATGGATGGAAAAACATTATTTTGTTAAATGAGTTTGAAGGAGGCCACGCCATTCGCAGCATCAGTGGAGTGAGGTGATATGCTTAATGACGGCCTCCTTGGCTGTATGGTGGCTAGGCTGTCAACGACAACTGTGAGTGTTGTGTTGTGTAACTGTGTGTGTTGTTGTTGTTGAAGAATTCATCATCATCATCATCGGCCTACTAATGTTCCCACTGCTGGGACAGGCCTTCTCTCTATGAGAGGGAATGGGCTATATAATCCACCACGCGGGCCCAGTGCGGATTGGTAGATGTCACATGTCTTCGAATTTATGGTTCTAGGACATGCCGGTTTCCTCACGATGTTTTCCTTCACCGTTTTGAGAGCAGCGGTGATGTATTAAATTACACAAAGTAATGCGCCTGCCTGGGTTCGAACCCACGACGGGCGCCACCACTGGGCCACCGCTGCTCTGTTGAAGAATTACCGATAGTATAACATCATTGTTATACTATCTGTAATTCTTTTAGCTAAATAAAGCCACGTTTGCTACATGGAGTCTCTGAGGTCCTGAAGTTTTTTTTTTATATATTGCAAAATGTGCCTGCTCTTGACCTCGATGAATCCTGATGGGAAGCTATGGATGAGATCTATAATGGAACAAGCTGGCCCTGAAGATGCCTGTTCACTCTTGTTTTGAAGCAGGCGGGTTAAATGTGGGTGGGGACACAGATGCAGGCAGAGAGTTCCATACTTCGCTGTGCGCATAATGAATGCTGAGGAGAAGCGCTTAGTATGACTCGTCGGAATATCTACCAAGTGCGGATGGTACGCCGCAGTACGTCTGCTAGTCCGGTGAAGTGCAGATTTTTGGGCACTTTGGGCACTCCAACATATGGAACGTGGTTTAGTAAGAAGCACCCAGTGCGGTGGTGGGAGGTCTTTACATCGGCATAAGCGCAGGCATAAGCATGAGTCCTCGGTGGACTCATGTTAAGCAGGATTGGATCGTTGATGTTTTTCATCAATATCAAGTTTGCCAATACAAGTTAATTTCATAATAGGCTCAATACAGTATCCGTGACTTAGATGTTGCCTCCCTGTCTGTCTACCTCGAAGGCAGACGCAAACAGCTCAGGAATGTCATCCTTTGGGTTACAACTCAAATGTTTACTTCTCAATTCTCATGCATTTTGCTTTGTTGTATGTGTACGCAATTATTTAAATTATGAGCGAAATACTTGAACTTGCAAGTTCATTTTGTTTTTAAATTGCATTTCTTGAAGAATGTCCCATCGTTCAGTTTTTACATTCATCTTAATTATTTTATTTATAAAATATTACTTAGCCTCTACTTAGTGTTCCACTATTGGACTGAAGCCTCTTTTTCTGCCATTTACCCCGGTTTTGTGCGAGCTGCATCAAGATACCAAGAAGTTGTCATATCTTGCTAAAGGATATTATCTTGCTTTTATTCTCACTCGTTTCAACTACAAATACGTCAAGATTTTGATCCATCTAAAATCAAAACGTTAGTAAACCCAAACTAATTGCTCTCTGAAGACTCATCAACAAATTATCTGAACATCATATCTCCAATCTGTACGTACTTATTAGCGAAACAATGGCTCCTCAAACACCTCTCATACATTCAATCTTACACTCGATGACTACCACAGATAAAATCAAAACCAATTTATCAAAACTATTATTCCTGCCAAATACATCCGACGCCATACCTAAATACTTGTCTATGCTTACAAAATGTCCTGAGAACGTGAGCTTTATCACAAACAAACTGTATAAGTCTATGGTAGCTGCTGTACCTAATTCCGAATTTGAAACGTTTGTGTACAAAGATCAGACGTGTCATTATCTGGGGTCAATGACATTATTTGTCATCGATTTTAGAAGCTCTTCGTTGATTGGTTTGATGAGATTAATATTGTTTTTACAGCTGGTAATTTATTGTTTTTTTTTTTGTTCAATATTATGATTGAATCTATGTTACTCATAGTCAGCTAAATAAAAACGTGACTGGGCAAGTAAAAAACGAAGTAAGTAATGGATGAATCCAGATTCGCCCTTGCATTTGATAGGTGCTGGTTGGTGGTAGTAGTGATTTCACATATAAAGTAAGAAATGTCAATGATTTTATTCGGTTGAAACCTTTATGTTTTCGTGATAGTGAATAGATGTCAAACATAATTTTTTTAATCTTATGTTTTAGTAATGACCAATGGGCCAGACAGTGAGACATTAAAGCAACGACTTTTTATTTTATTTTTTCACCCAAAATAATCTAAACCCCTCACCAAATCTCCAATCTAAAAGCTCATAAAACAAAAGACACACGCCTAACAAGCATGTGCTATACTATAATAGCCTTTATATAAACACGATCTGTCAGTTCAGATACAATCGGCGTGAATCATATTACATCACTGGTGACGTCACTGACCAACCATTTATATCGACAGCCTAGTCTGAGAATGCAAATTCGAAATTTAAATGTGCCCTTCGTCGCTGTGAACTTGCGGTCTAGACAATTAATTCGAGTCTTATGTAATACTGGGACTTATTCGCGTGCAATTTTGAATCTAAATACTATGTAAAACAAATACGTCTGGTAATTTCCATAATTTTAAAGTTATGAAAAAAAAAAACTACAGTCGAGGACTTTAATCGATGAGCCACTTGCCACTATTCGTATTTTAGCCGTGTAATACAAATCGGGTTTAGACGGTAATATTCGTACTCGTGAATTTATAAAAGTGCAAAATTGGAAAGTAATGAAAGTGGCGAATCAAATAGAGTCCTCGACTCTACTTAATACTTAAATGTAGTAACAGGTAAAATAATGTCAACAACAGTGCATCTAAAAATTCTTCTGCATCTCTGTCAACGGGAAAAGTACCCAGAAGCATTGCCTCGAAGAATGAAGATTCTTTGTCAAACAATTTATGCTAAATATCTTTGCGTTCCAGAGTGACGTGGTTCGTCAGAGATATTTGAAAATTTAGGGGAAATCACTATGGTGATGTGTATGGATATATGTATATGGTAATATTGTTACCTGTAAAAAGAAAATTGGAATATTTAACATTTGCAAGCTAGGCTTTAATGTGTCAAGTTAAGAAAAATCTATATTAAGTATTATTATATATTATACCTCATTTGTCCCTAATGCACACTTATGGTTGCGTTCATGATCCTTATTTTGCAATAGCGACTATAAAAGCCTTGGTTATAATTCTTAATCGTAGTTTATTTGATAGTAAATAATATTCGTGTAATAAGGACAGATTTAATAGCGTTGTCTAAAATATGGGGCCATTTGTTTTGTAATACAATACGTAATTAGGAATTATTTCAATATTAGTGGCTATTCAGGTTGTTAGATAAACTTGATTATTTTGTTAAGGGGTCACGAATTTGATTAATTTATTTGAGTGAGTTAAGTTAATCACTGATTAGAATAAAATTTACACATGTTTGGCTCAATAGGGCGCTTTTTTCAGCCCTAAGTCTGAAAACGATGTAATCTTCGTTTTAAGAAAAATATAACGTTAAGCCGTTGGTCCCGACTGTCATTTGTAGATCTTTGAAAGCCGTTACAGGTGGTCAGTAGCCCGAAATTCTAACAACCAGTCTTACAAAGAGGTATCAAAATACCCATTACTTACTTGATTGTAGAGGACAGATAGGCAGTCGCTCCATGTAAAATACTGATATTCAGCTGCATCCGATAATACTGGAAGCCGACGTATTTGAGAAACAGGTAAGTTTCTAAGTTCTCAAGGCATAATGAAAATGCATAAACATGCAGCTTCTAAATAAGACTTGGTGATTAAGAATTGCTAAATACGCATCAACGTCTCCTATGTCTCAATAACTTACGTTTAATTGACGGGCAAAGGTCATCAGTTTGAGCCTGAGATGTATAGTACTTAGCAAGGATTAATTATCCCAAAAAAGGGCCAATAAGATGTACTAAGTGTAAAGCAAAGATATTGCGCCGGTCAACTAGTCGGTCTACGAAACTTAGGTATTATTTCTTAAGGCACGACGCCTATCTAAATTTGCTAGACATCAGAATGGAAAATACTAAGAGTTAAGAGACTCTCCACGAAGCCGTCGACCAAGAATTCTATACATCAAACTACTTAAGTAACCTTACGCATAAATTATTGCTGGGTAACGACTGTTTTTTGGTTGAAAAATCACATTTTGCGGTAAAACTCAATGTAACACACTAAAAACATTGTGCTGATGCATGCATTAAATAGTGCGGGGGTCGTGGAAGTATTTATAAAGTAAAGTTAAGTTGAAAAATTAGTATTGAAAAAAAAAACTTGTATAAAAGTTGGAGCTGTCACCATCAATATATATCCGTAACTAGAAGGTTCCTAGGTATGTTCTGTAGAAATAAATGCTCGCAATGACGGATTCGAAAGAACAAGTGCCTTTCAGGGTTACACCCTCTAGTAATTGATATTTATATAGATTTATCTTCTAATCAAGATCGCCTTTTAAGATTCTTCGGGTATGTTTGATCTTCTGATTAAGGTCGTTATTGGAATTAATAAGCTACTTGCTTTTGGAATTTAAAGAGAAAAGGAGACTTTGACGCAATAGAAATAAAGAGAAGCTCTCTGTTTTATAAGTTTGTCTTTTTTTGTTCGCATAAAATAAAGGAAAAAAGGCAAAAAGTTCCAAAAGGTTGTATTTCAGTGATAATGCCAGACAATGATGCGGTCTGAAACAGTAATGCCTGACTCGTTATAAAAAAAAAAGATCACGATTCACAACTTTTTCAACAATTTTGTTTTTTGTAGTACGGATTCGTCATCGATGCTAAAGCATCATCAAATGAACAATTTTGGTTCCATTAGGTCGACTGATCCCGCGGGATCCGCTTGTTGATCAGTTTACTAAAGAGTCATAATTGTGCTTGTTTGTTCGCCGTACTAGGTTAGTTTATGAACTTTACAATAATTTATTGTTTTACCAGTTACACTTGTCATAATATCATTAAAGCTAATAAATTGTTAATGAGATCAAAACTGAACGTGCACGTATTATGTAAATGTGAATTATACCTGTTTGGATTAACTTATTAGCTCATTAATTCATCCCATGACTGGTCTTGACTTAGGATTGGAATAAAAATGAGTTCTACATGATTCTGACTGTGTGAGGCATTAAGATTTATTGCCAGATCCTGGCGAAAATAAGCCGTACTAAAACCTCTCAGAGATGTATAAAGAAGCAAGGCGAGCAGGGGGGTGAAACTTCCATACATTGGCTTCAAACAAAATTTTCGTAGGTAGTGCTGCCATTGGACACCCACTTTTCAACTGTTTGACAGCTTACAACTGTCGTAACGATAACAGCTATTTTAGACAACTTGTCAGTGAAGTAGATAGCCACAACACAAGTGACACAAGTTCGAATCCTCAGTCAAAAATTTCTTTTAGTATTTATTTGGTTGAATAAAAACTAACAGCGCCATCTAATAGCTTAGGTACACAGTTTTAAAAACGAAAACTTGTATCTTGTATTATATAAGTAGTATGTATTATCTATGAAGGCGAGCGCCCGATTCATCACTAATATAGGCATTGATAGCCTAGTTGTGTGATCGTGGACTGCGAACTCATAGGTCTCATTCGAACCCAACACAGCGCTTTTTCAGATTCATGAAACCAATATACCTGAGAGATATTTCTCGACGGCATGTAATGCTAAGTCAGAGTGTTCCCAGGGCTGCGGGACTGTTCGAAAGGGATACCGCGGCCCCGGAACATATAAAGGGCGAGGAAGGAACATGGATGCTGGGTTTTAGTCGGTAGAAGTCGGACACTCCCTCCCGCTCCGCTCAGAGTGGGAGAAGTCATTTGATGATTTTCCATCCGAAAAAAAAAACAAAAAGCCCGTGTTCCCTCTTAGCCGCCTTTTATATTTTTAGCCTTAGTTAACTAACCGCGAGTATCATGTAACCATAGAGAATATATGGTCAGTCATTTACGTATTTGTGTTTAGCGAAACAAAGCCCGACCAGAAATGCGAATTCAGTAATTAAGACTTGAAATAGGTAGAGAATGTCGTCGACTGTCGTTAGCGTATCAGTGATATTGATCGAAGGCTCTCGGCTAGTCATGACATCAGTATTTAAATAGGTTGGGTATGGTAAATACGAGTATATGAATTACTAAACAGGAATAACGTAAACTTTTCTGAAGGTAAAGCTAGTTGCAAAGCTCATAACTATTCCCGGAGTAATGTTATTTTTTTTTATCAAATAGGAACAACAAACAGCTACATTATGGAATATTACAACATGATAACATTAGTAACTTAAATAATAATGTAGCTCACAGCGCTGTTCACAGATTACCATTAAACTTAACATTAAATTGCTAGGAAAAGCTGTTCTTGCATGACAGTTAAAACACATTACAAATACAAAAAAGAGAAATAAATTAAAAAGAAATAAAGTCTACCTGCCTACCTATTATGAAATTACGAAAAAAAAACTTTTTTGATAGAATTGAGACAGTTATTTGGTCTCAATTCTATCAAATAATGTACTCTACTACTTACTTGAGCACCTATTTTTTTTCTAGTTTAGTACTTCACCTGCAACAAAATACTGTATTTATTGCCAAATGTATTTAATACAACATGTTCCCTCATCATTTAACAATTATTAATTTTATTGAAATGTTGCTTATTATTATTATTTTTTAATTTAAAATCGTTAAAAGTGAGTTGTGGAGCAAAATGCCTGTAAAGCCTGAGGAGGTCCTTTTGTGATTTGATAGTGCTAGATGAAAGTTCTGGAAGAAGAGATTTAATAAATAAATTGAAATGTTATGATCAGTCTTGATTTCGCGGAGAAATTGTAACAAACCTGAAATTATGGTTGTCTCCAAAGTCACTTAGTCAGCGGTTTGTTGACCTCATTCCACAGAATTCGCATCAAATTCTTATTCCGTCTCGATCATATTCAAATTGATAACAGGTAAAACAAATGATACTTGGAAGTCAAATGTCTGGTAAACCACAAATGTGAGACAATAAAAACAATTGTTCGAGTCTTATCGACATTGTTTACATGGATTGAATACAAAACGTTATTTTTTAGGGAGTGTCTATGGAATAAACTAATAATGATTATGATACATGATTTTGAGGTAGGGAAATCCACACAGTCATCTTTTACCGTGTGAAAAAGACGTGGAAATATGACTATGTAATCGTATTCTTCTCCATTCCTTCCAACGGTCACGATTCTGTGCCCCCTCTTTCCAACTCTCAAGGAAGACATCCAGTCCCGCCATCTCCTTCGTGGTCTGCCGCGACCCCGTGTCACTGTTTTAGGGCACCAATCCTGAGCCTTATGTGTCCACAGTTCGTTCGGCATGCGGCATTTCTTTAACTGGACCCGAGGCGGTGGCGCGTAGTGTTCCGCGCGCGCCCCTATAGGACGTCGCGGGAGGAGTACACCTCACTCCCCCCGCAGACCTGAGGAGGCCCATTATCATAACCCTTTGACGAGGAAAGAAGTGAAAGAAGTGAAAGAATTCTGTTAGGGGGTGCTACAAGGCAAGCGTCACTGCGACGCGTCGCAGTGACGCTTGCCTGAAAGCAAGGAAGCTGTCTAAGATTGTGTACCTACCAAATGTCTTTATCCACTTAGCTACTTTTAGTATCTGGGACTAATAAAATAATGATTTTAGATACGGCTACGACGGATAGTATTAACTATTGATTCGGCCCAAATTGGGCGCACACTTGAACTGTATATCATAGTTTAATATTATTCTGAATTGGGCCTCAATTTCGTGATCACGATCGTGATTTACCGCCTTAGACAAACGACCTGTACTGTATGTAGTCTAAACACTTTAAAGGCTTACGTTGACACATTTGTCTGAGTAGTTAATGAAGGGACTTATTCATTACTAACACAGTGGCTAAAATAGCTAGTAGCTGTTGCCTCGACCACTGGGGGCCTAAGCCACGGACCCGTTTGTTCACCACAGGAACTGATGGACGTTACCGAAAGCGCCAAACTTTTACCTCAGTTCTTGGACGACACAATTTAGTTTGCAATCAACACGTTAATAAGAAGACAGTGGCTAGAAGGATTAAAATAATGCTACCGTTTTTTCACTGAGATAGTCTCTCGACATACAAACATATTCAGCCTAGTATTATAGGTAATTATGTCACTAGTATTACATAAAGGATGGCGTTGATTGATTTACTGAAGATCATAGATCCAGGATTATAATACGCTAAAAAAACACCCTGATAAATACCTACTTTAATTTCTACTATCGTCAATACATATCCAGGTATTCCAAGCCAAATAACGGCACCTACTAGACACAAAAACAAAAATCAAATACCAACTATTTGGCAAGGTTACCGCGTATTGTTCATCGCCAACGCAAATCGTGAACAAACTGCGTATGCACTTTACAACTACTCTCATATTCAGTAACTGATAACAATGACTGATTATAAAGGTGACATAATGCACTTTATTCTTGACTAATAACTCGGACAAATGACTCAGTCAACTTTTAACTTACATATTAATGGGGAACTAGGTTCTAAATCATCATTAATTAATGAAACTGGGACTTAGGTCTGGTACTCATGAATAGAATAAATAATTAGCCAGTAGATTGCCTCGTTGGTAATGGTCGCAAGCGCGAGTTTGATTCCCGGGACAGGCAAAATTTCTTGGGCTTGTTTAGTTTTTCCATCAGAAAATTCTTGGGATGATGGCAATAGGCTTGTCGCTATTACAAGCGAAATATGGGTGTATTAGGTACCTGTGTCTAACCTACGGAGATTCAATTTCTATTTGTCTGTCCCCTTTGTTCAGTTACCAGGATAAAAATGGAAAGTACATACAATCGTAAAGCCAATGTTTCGTGATGGATTCTCTTGATTGAAGCGTTCATGAATGAAAAATCGGCTTTATATTTTCCAGCATATCAACAAGATAAATAGGCACTAATTAAGACACAGATAAGCGAAAGTGCATGGAGAAGGTTGGATATCGTTTTTAGTTTCTATCACAAAATGTTAAGCTCCTATGGTTCTATCGGCATAAAGTGTTAAATTTTCCGGGTAAATCAGACTCTATTGTACTTCACGAACAACTTAAGACACTGTTACTGTGAAAAACAACACAAATGGAAATTCGAAAGTTACAAGCAATATTAGTAAGCATAAGTAATATTTCTTGAAACTAAACTACTCCACAAATCTATCTCTTTCAAAAACTATTCCACTAAGTTCCGATCTTCGTTGCGCTGTGCATATCTGAGCGTTTTTGTTCGCAGGTTGGTATGCGCACGGGCATGTGCTATTCAAACGGTTTCCGTGCGTGTGTTATGCAACGAGATTTTCTTCTGGTTAACGTCATCTTACCTGCTTAGTTCGATTTAAAATCTG
This sequence comes from Xestia ashworthii, assembly GCA_950022955.1. Lineage (NCBI taxonomy): Eukaryota > Metazoa > Arthropoda > Insecta > Lepidoptera > Noctuidae > Xestia > Xestia ashworthii. The sequence goes on along the minus strand of OX465559.1, from coordinate 7,043,886 downwards.
AGTGGATTCTGTGTCTGAATGCTAACAAGTTACTCAGAGATAATGCTGTGAGAAGTTCGAACATTTTCCGGAATATAAACAGAAAATTACCTTGTTTCATGAATGACTAAATGGTCCAGAACAGAAGTTAAAGCAAGAGGTCAAGACGAACTCTTTATCTATGTAAGTATTTCAATCTAAAGAAGATAGCAATTAGTCTTAATCAGTCTCTCACGCCTTTAAAGTCCTTTCTCAAAGTTCTCCATAATTGGGCAGTAGATCTAAACTCTAAAGCTTCTGAAAACAAAAACAATCTTGTCAACAGATCAGGCTTCACGGTCGCCCATTTAAATTCATAATAAAGGTATTGTGAATTATGTTATTAGTTCATTTCTTGCTGCTGGGGTTCAATTCCCCGGTTGGGCCACAGTAGTAACCACAGAGTCAGGAGTCACCCCTACATACCGAGTTTCCTCCGTGCCTTGGAAAGCACGTTAAGCTGGTGGTCCCGGCTGTCATTTGTCCAACTTACAGACATTCGTTACAGGTAGTCAGTGGCCCAAAAAGTCTGACTCCAGTCTTAACAAGTGGTATCGTATTTCCCAGTATTAACTGGGTTGTGAAGGTCAGATAGGCAGTCGCTCGATGTAAAATACTGGTATTCAGCTGCATCCGGTTAGACTGGAAGCCGACCCCAACATAGTTGGGGAAAGGCTAGAGAGATGATGATGAACCACGGAGTCAGGATCAGCGCTCGGTTGACAGCAAGGAGGATAAGGTCGCCTATTGCATGGGAATTAAACATAACCGGCCAATTATGGGTGTACTATTTAGGTATAATACATCTTTTTTAACCCTTCGTAGATTGCAAGTGTGGTGTTATAAAGGCTTTTTTTTAATACAGGTTTTTGGTGTAAGACTTTTACTTATAAAACACCTCTACGACCCCCGTACTATTCAATCAGCACAATGATTTAAGTGCGTTACATTGAGTTCTACCACAAAACATTATTTTTCACCCCAAAAAAAAAGTCGTTACTTACCCAGCAATAATTTTTGCGTCAAGTTACTTAGTTTGATGTACAGAATGCTTGTTTGACAGCTTCGTGATGAGGTGGTTTATACCCTGTATTATAATCAAATTTATGCTTTTTGAAAGTCGCCCAAAACGAAACCACCAAAGCAATCAGCAAGCAGCAACTGTTTTTCTTCGACATTCCAACATTCAATCGCAGACTGACGACTGAACACACCCTCGTTCCACTTGGCACACATATCAGTACATAAATCCACAACCACACAATTACAAGTTGACTCTTGTAATTCATTATCAAAACAAAATTGTTTCAAGCAATTAAAGCTACTACACGGTGACAATAAACCATTAATTGTGTCGAAATGATTTATTCGTACCTAAGGTAGGTAGGTTTATTGGTCGACGCATAGCTCTGAACAAACAAAAGATATACGCTGATTGACATTTAGAAACACCTAGCCTCGCCCTTTGTGAGATATCACATGAGACAATTTATTCAGTTCGTGTAAATTATACTGTAAAGGAGCGTTTACAACTGGGTATTGTAGTTTTACGTTCTATGATTTTTTGGAAATAGGAGCAATAGAGGAGCTCGTGACTAATACACTACTAACAACCGGTTTTCAGCAGACTGGAAGCCAACCCGAACATAGTCGGGAAAAGGCTAGGCAGATGATGATGTTTTTTTGGAAATAGATGTTAGATGTTCTTTCTTTCTTTATGAATGACATTGGTCACATACACAGTTAATATTATGAATTGTTACTTTGATGATTATTTTACGAATTGTTATGTGATTCTTAATATTATGCTGATAAGATTCTGTTGAAGCGGCCATTTAAGGCGCTAAGACGAGCTAAATTAGCAACTCTATTTGTGGTGGTTCAAACTTTGTTTGAAATGCTGTAAGAATAAAGTTCTAATCAGCTTGCACTACATAGTGGTTGTTACGTCAGCCACTGCGGGCCAAATAGCGCGAAATGAGTGGTTTCGATCGATTTACAAAAAAACTATTGATTGGATTAAAAAACTAAAACAGTATCATGCTAATATATTGCTTGTAGAATTATTTGCCAAAAAATCAGAATAATCGCATGCATATTAGTATGTTTTCTATTGTTTGAAAGATATTTTTAGAGGTAAGTTCGTGATTTCTTTTTATCGAGTCAAATTAATTGTATTATGTTTTCAAAACAGTATCATGCTAGCATATATCCTGAATAATATCATGTATTTTTCTGGTCTTGTTTATAGCAGTGAATCATATACTTTTAGTCATTATAAAACTCGCTTTTAGCTCGTGTAATCGCCTATACGTTTGGCATGCCTTACTATATATGATTTTTGTAAACCCAGAGAACTGATTCCTTTATTTAAAATGTTCTGGTCCTTGTATTTGAAATAAGCGGCTGAGATTTACTTCAGTATTAAGGAATTTTTAGTTTTCTGCATTGTAAATACAGACTAATACCATCTGGCAGAAAAACGGTAAATTTTATTTCTGTTAACGATATAAAAGCTCCTTTAACTGTAGCCTAAATGTTAACCAACATTTAGGCTACAGTTATAGGAGCTTTTATGTTTCCTTTTCCTTGTCAGATAAACTTTGACAATGCTTTGAATTGAATTCTGTAGTAGTGAATGGTTGTTTCAATCTAATGTGCAAACGTTTTAGAAAATTGGGTTTTATGGAGGCTTGTAACAACATCATACCTATAATTTAAAAACTTTTCTATTGGTAGCAGGTCGATTTTTATCATTAGGTATACATATTACTTTACTTACTTAGGTACGTCTCTTGGTTTTCCTATTTTTCTACCTAAGATTTGTTCTCATAATACTGGAAGGTTTAACCTTACCATATGTAAAAATAAATTCAATAGTCCAGGAGCTGGACCGAAAACCTGGTGTAATAAAGCAATACAAAAAAATCTAAATGGAATTTTAAAACGAAATCTTAACGTTAAAGTACAAATTAATGAACAACAAAATATTTTATTTTGTAAAAAGGTAAAAGCTCCGGTTCCACAGGCATACTGCCTAGACTTTTATCCTTGCCAATTGTTCAATGGCATTCAGTAATTTTGTCCCACTGGATATTATTCAACGGTACTTACTTGTTTCCTATTTATGTACCGTTTACAGTTTTGTCTTGTAAGTACGTGACAATGTTGAGTTTAATTTTATTGACTTCAAATATGGGTAAACGTTATGACGTTGAAACGTGGTTTATGATCTCAGCGGCAAAGCCGTTTGATTTCTGGTTGTGCTGAAATATTGATACGTACAGTAGAAGGTAGGTAATTAACGGGGAATGGCATTTGTGTTGCTGTTGTATTGGGCAAAGTTGGCAGAAGAAACAAAACTTTGTTGAGAATTATTCACAAATGCTGCTACTCAGCTGGTTTGATGAACTAACATAGTTGGCAAGGCATTGTTGTAGCAGGCATATTGCTGTTGCTTAAGTTGACATTTTATGCAGCTGTCATGTCATGTCATATGGATAAACTAATATATTTTTATTTTTTTGCTTCTGACATCAATTTAATTCTCTAATTTAATTCATTGTTATATTTTTTTATGTAATTTATTGTTTTTATTTTATTTTGTTTTGTTTTGTACCTTTTAATATATTAATTTGATCTGACATTTATTTTATTTATTAATTAATTGTATTAACTTTATTTATTAATTAATCAATCAGCTGGCAATCGTTTTGTATATTATTGTTTTTTTGTCTAATATGGGTCAATGACCTAAATTAAATAAATAAATAAATAAATATCGCTGGACATTAACACACAGCGCCACCTAGTGCCACACTAAGCAAAGCTTGTGTCGTGGACACTAGATAGTTGATATCTATCTATCTATACTTATAATAAATCTGTAGAGAGGTCAATTCTGTACATGAAATATATTTACAAAATAACTATCGGGGGGTGATTAGTGATCGATACTGATGCCAAAAATGCAATCAGTAAAATTTTTGTCTGTCTGTCTGTCTTTCTGTCTGTCTGTCTGTCTGTCTGTATGTTATTTATAGAAAAAAAAACTACTCGACGGATTTTAACGAAACTTGGTACAATTATTCTACATACTCCTGAGCAGGTAATAGTATAATTTTCATCACGCTACCATTAATAGGAGCAGAGCAGTGAAAGGAAATGTTGGGAAAACGGGAGAAGTTACTTGGTGTTTTTAGCTTCCGTCGCGTGTGCAGCCTTAATGGTTAAAGCTACAGAGAAATCATGTATAACGGAAATATTCCACATAAAATTATATAAAAAATATCCCAAGACAGCATATGTCTATCTTTTATAGTTGACTCACAATAACACGTGTAACTCCCGATAGCTTAGCAGTTCGGAGAATAAATGTGAATGTAAGTTTGTTTGTTGCGCTTTCACGCGACAACTACTGAACGGATTTGGATGAAATTTTGCACACAGATAGTTTATAACCTGGATTAAAACATACTTTTTATCCCGGCAGTAAGATTCCATGGGACAATAATCAAACTTCACGCGGGCGAAGCCGCTGGCAGAAGCTAGTACTACATATTATTTACTTTTTGTTTGTAAATACATACTTATTATACATATAAACATCCATGACTCGGAAACAAATGTCCATGCTCATCACACAAACATTTGATCCTACCGGGATTCGAACCCAGGACCCTAAGAACGTAAGGCAGCGTCACTACCACTACGCCATTCGGGTCGTCAATTAAATGCATTTTATTTTTTTAGTTGGGAAAAGGCTTGGGATGGTACTGATGCCATCATCAGTACCATTTGTGAAGCCTTTCCCAACTATACTACACGTCTTTTCCAGTTAGTGGACGGTATAAAAAAAGAAGATACAATACCTACAACCTGAGAAACTTTATCATGTACGGTCGGGTTAAATATTACTTATTTCTGGTAATTAGCTTCTAATCTATAATTTGGTCCACTAACATTTTCCTTCTAGAATTATATTGTCTTCACATCAGTAGTGTTAATCACATCGATAGTGTGTGTGTGTGACATGCTTGTCAAAAATAAACATATAAAAGTTTTCTCGAAGTCGGTGGGCAAAACAAAGTTGCTTTAGCACTTAAATATCTAATTTACCTATAGTAACTAATTTTAAAGTATTTTTTTTTTTGTAAATGTTACGTAGTATTATTATTTCTTTTAATTGTTAATCACACACATCTTTAACATATTTAAATATTTCTACAACCATATAAAAACATTTAAAATACAGTTGGTATATTTTTAAGGTTGTAATTAATTCCTAAATAATAGGTATATTTACAAGTTGTAATTTGTTGTTGTTTTAATTTTTCATTGAGATCCATTTTTTATTTATTTTAAAGTAACAAAGTAATAACGTCTCTTTTGAAGGTGTTTGTACAGCAACAATATTTCTCAAGGAGCATCGTGATCCGAAATTATAAGCACACTTGAAGCTGTAGAGAACTCGGGAACATCTCCAGGTTTGTGTAGGAGGTTACTAAGATTTAAAAAATGTGGAAACGAAGTTACACAAAAGTAGAAGTACATAAATTAAAAGCAATATACAAAAAAAAATATTATTATTATTTTTAAATTAATTAATTAAAAGCAATTTATAAAATGAAGAGGATTTTATAAATTGTTCAAAATTCAATTTCTGATTGTTGTTGTTAGTAAATGTTGTTGTGGTTGTTGTTGTTTGTTAATTGTTGTTATTGTTTAATTTTTTTTAATCTGTGTGTTTGAACTGCCCAGTTCCAGCAGCAACTACTGCCATTTTGTTTTACTATTTCACTTGCAGCATACTTCACTTGTTTTCTGAAATCTTTATTCAACCTGTCGAATAGAAATATTCGTATAAATTCATTCATCAATGAATTCTCCATTATGTAGTATTAGTATCCGCACTTGAACGTTAAAAACGTTAATTTCATTTAGAATTAACATGAGTAACAGTATTGGTATTCAATAAATCTGTAAAATAAAACCATTAGTTTCCTTTTCTGTTCTTATCTTGACCAATGCATTTACACGGGTCCACTTTTGTAGATTTTTTATTTTATTTTTTATTTGATATACATCTGTAAATGCTAATTCACTAACTGAAACTCTTTGGAGTCGTTTTGGCAAAACGCTGCCTTTTTGTGAATTTGAATCAATACTTGTTACAAATGATAATGTTGAATGCAAATGAGATTAATAAAATTTATATTCTGTTATCGAATTATTTGCGTGTAAGCTTACGGATGCGGGTGCACAGACCTTTTATTTTAAAGTATAAATAAATCAGCTTTTATCCTAATTAGATGTTTATTGCTGCGTGATTTATATAACGTTATAATTATTTTAATGGGTGAGTCAAATATCTTACATGAGTCAGTTTGATAAAGGTTAATATTTAGGCATTGGGTCTGAACATGTGGTATTCATTTATGTTAATTTATAAGTAGAGTAATTATTATTCAAAGTGTAAACAAAAAACCTCATTAAACTTTATTGGTATCAAGAGCATGCTATAAAATCTTTTTTGGAAATAATGTGTGTTAAAGTTATCATATTTATGAATAATCTGTTTGTTAAATAACTTAACAACAACCGTATTTTAAAGTTGAAAATTCATTTTATTGAGTAGGTATTATCTCAAACGCATATTTTATATCAAAACGACTACAGACTTCATTTTTGTTCAAACATAACATAAAATTACGCCTAGAATACCCGGAAGAGACCTGCAGAGGTCCATCTAACAAAAGTACACCCATATTTCACCAGTGCTGTTTAAGTCCCGTGTAATAAAGAGCGAGCCTATTGCCATCAACAGGGCACAAATCCTACTACTGAGAAATTCTTACTACTGTAAAACCCAATAACACCTTGCCCGACCCGGTAATCAAACCCCGGACTTGATGCTCGACAGTCGCGCTTGCGAACCAACGAGACAGTTTTGTTCAAACGTGTTAATAAAACCACCAGGATGACCAGGATTGCATAAATTCCCGATCCAGATTTTTGAAATCCAAGCCACTCCAGTCTCCTGGCTTTTGTTCTAAGTTTATGCAAACAAATTAGAATGCAAGCAATGTGCGTCCATAGTGGACAGACACTGCTTCTAATTTCTGTCAGCCTAGTACCTTTTGTAACGGTACGGATTAAGTGCAAGCGATGTTTGTACAAGAAACTCCCAAGCTTTCTTCAATACTTGTGCTTTGTTAAAAATGATAATTGAATTAGTGAATTGAGGTTTTGTTAATGTTAACTTTAACTTACGTAGTTGTTCATACCGCCTACTTGACTTGAGAAGTGTTGAATGTATGTTAAATTGTATTGTGTGCGGATTATTTTAATGATTAATGGTACGTGTTAAGTTTGCAATGAATATTATTATCATAGGTGTCATCATAATTTACTCACATTATTCACTTAATTACCCACATCAAATAAATATATTGTTACATTAATTAAGAAAATAACATAACATAACAATCATCACTCCTTGTAATCCCGAAGGAGGTTATGTTGAAATCCCTTGTAATAGGGGGCGAGCCTATTGCCATCAATTGGGTACAAATCCAAACTCCGTAGATGCTACTGAGAAATTCCTGATGGAAAACCCAATTTCAGTTTGCCCGACCTTTTTTTTTTGTTTTTTTTTATTATTTTTAATTTTTTTTTTGCCCGACCTGGGAATCGAACTCAGGACATCATGCTTAGCAGTCATTATATAAGATAGATAGATAGATAAATCCTTTATTTAGTGCACACAAAAGACATAGCACAACACACAGAACTATAATTAAATGATACAGTACATTCTTGTGACCACTAGAGCAATGAGGCAGTAAGGATAAGAAACCTATACAGAGTGTAAACCACCTCATCACGAAGCCGTCAGCCAAGCATTCTGTACATCAAACTAAGTACGAGTAACTTTACGCAAAAAATATTGTTGGGAAACCTCTTTTTTTTGGGGTGAGTAATCATGTTTTGTGGTAGAACTCAATGTAACTAAAATCATTGTGCTGATGGATGGATTGAATAGTACGGGGTTCGTAGAGGTGTTTAAAGTTTAATTCTTGCAATAAAAACTTGTATTTAAAAAAAAATCTTGTCAATATGTTGGAATTTTGACCCTTATAATCCTTTTGATCTTATATCTCCGTAACTAAGAGATTCCCAGGAATGGTGTAGAACAAAAAAATTATCGCAATGACGGGGAGAACAAGTGCCTTTCGGATTCGTTAAGAGGTGTTTTACACGCTTTATGTATTTCTTATCAAACATATGAACGTTTTCTTCAAGTCGTGTCCTAAAGAAGATGTGAAAGTTTCCATCACCCAAAGCATAAGCACCTGAGAGAATAAACGACGCAACGATGACGCAATTATTAGCTATGGAACCCAATACTTCCAATTTCATTGAAAAGCCTGTCACGTACACACTTAAGGCAGTATTAATCCAAACAGATAATATCATACGTTACCTAAATAAAGAAATAACAAGGAGTAACAAACGATAATAAAGCTTCTTGGTCCAATAATCGTTGAACAGACCACCCGGCCACCATAGAACTACTGGCTCTCTCAAACATCGTTTATTTAAAGAAATAAACTAACAATTTCATTACAAAACAAAGATATGGATTTCCTACGAATGAAAACGTGTGGGCCGCTATCCTACATCGCGTTTTGTGAAGCATAACTTTTAACCAAACGGGACTCAATCATCGAGCATATAAAATACATTTTCCTATTTCGTCAATATTCAAAATCATCTTCATTTGAAACAAAACCTTAATGGGCTAACTCTTAAGGTCAATTTCAGTTTTTGCCAAAGTCGGAAGAAAATGATTAACAATATCACGGTGAGAACAGGTGGCAACGATTTAGTAGGTTTTGCTCTTGTAATTGCTCACTACTGCGACACTGTCGTGATAATAAACGTATTTCAGATGAAATATGAAGCCTTTTGCTTCCTATCCTTTTTATGGTACTACGCTCTCTAGGGATCAGCGTTCGGATTTTAGTCTTTAGTTCTTTGTAAATAGGGTTCGTAATACAATGTTTAAACGGTTGGAGAAAGGTTCTATTAGGAGTTTGGAAGAAGTCATGAATGGAGTACGATATGAAGTGGGCTTTATGTTGAATGGCTGTGTGGAATAAGTTTAGTTTATGGAAGTTATTTTTAGTTTATGAATGTAACATGTATTTGGAATGTCTCATATAGAGTTAAAGACGCTGTTTCCTGAGCCTATTTCGCAATAAATGTTTAGATTTCCAGCTTTTATTGAAACTTATCTTTAGCTATAGACTTTCTTTTTCTTTAGACTATATTTTGCGCATAATTTGAATTCAATTTAACGCAATCCACCATTTGCGTTTAATTGAATTGAGGATGAGTTATTTCTAGAAAACATTTTTACACAGAAAAAACTTCAAAACTTCGATTGAGACTTCCCATCAAATCATGGTCACCCTTCAAATCAATCCTAAAAAACGCTCTCAATATTCCAACGTCAGGGTAATTTTCTCCCAGATTTCATATTGTAACCGGAAGATGTAGCCGTGTACCTACGTCACGTGGGTTGTATCCGGCACCCACGGCTGACGTCATTGCCGGCCGTACGGTATCGGGACGGATTGACAGCAACCGAATGGGCTACATGAATTGTGATAGATACGTTGGTACATGAATTATGGAGCAGACTAGGTCATGTATAGGTTTTGGTGGAGTCTAGACTTAGAGAGAGTTTAAGCTGAGGCCCTTCCACTTCTGTTCGAAAGAGATACCGCGGCCCCGGAACATAAAGGGCGAGGAAGGAACATGGTGAGTTTTAGTCAGTAAAAGTCTGACACTTCCCTCCCGCTCCGCCCAGAGTGGGAGTAAAAAAAGGCCCTACCACGGGCACGTGGTTTAATCGTAACGTAAAAACGTTGGTTTTTTAAATAAAAAAAAAACGTTTTATTAATTTATGAAGAATTAAGTCATATCTATAAATTATAAGTAGTGTACAATAAGTAGTGTAATCATTTATTTGCGTAAATAAGGTACAGAAGGTTGGTAAAATGTATGAAATTGTTATCTTATTCTGCCTTTCATTTCGGTGTGCCTTTCATTTATACTTTGTTAGTAGCATACATATAAAAGATCTTAACACATAGTTAGTAGCTTAATTGTGCTTGTTGCAAGCAATTCAACCAAAATGCTTCAGGATAATTTTATTTTTGATTGAAAAATCAGAATATTTATGTCACGTTTACACCGCAGAACGCAGCGCTGCGCCGCGCGGAGCCTCGCGGCCTAGAGCGACGCAGCGGCGTGCAAGAGCGGAGCGGCGCGTAGTAGCAAATAAAGTTGTATTTTGAGTCGCTCTATTTAGACCCTTATTGTATTTTCGATGAAAAATCGACATATTTACGTTACTTTTATACCGCACGCTCGTGCTACGATTTCTGAATTGTTTGAGTGAACTTTGAAGACACAGTGAATTAAGTTCAAGATGGAATTACTTTTACTTCAATCTAACGAAATAAAATGGTTTTGTTTACGAAATGGAATTAACAGATGAAACTCGGGCTTTTCTTGTAAATGCCAGCTATAGTCTGTCAGTCTATACTAATTATTATTTTTGATATTTTTTTGGTAATAAGGAAAGAATAGGTACCTACTTATTAAAAAAGAAAAACTTTTAAAAACACGCACCGTATTTGGAATAATTGCTCGAGGTAATTCATCAATGAGTGTGACTTACGATATGTCCCAGAAATTATCGTTTTCCTGCCCTTATCCAATATTTTTTTTTGGAGTCGGCGCAGCATGTCTTAATCTCTTACATACTTCTCTATAACTCGTCACGGCAGCACCTCCTTTCTAGCCATAATTTCTTGCTTCACATAGTCTATCCATCGTTTCTTTAGTCTTCCTCTCCTCTCAAAACATCTATATTCTTCACTACGTTTTCCTCCAAATCACATGCCCACTACCACTACAGAGGCCCTACTCCCTAACGTTTCGTCCATACGGACGGATCTATCCGTCTCTCTCGCGTACGTCTGCAGATGAGTGCATGTGAGAGACGCGGATAGATCCGTCCGTATGGACGAAACGTTAGGGAGTAGGGCCTCAGAACAATAAAAAAAAAAACAGATATTTTTCTGTCAGATAGATTTCACGAATGCTTGATGATTCGCACCCTTCCCATTAATAGTGTCACTAACAAATGAGATGAATGCTGAGATAATCACAATGCGGATTGCATTGTGATATTACAAAGATTAACAGCAAATAATTAACGAATCTGACCTTTTATTAGATAAATTGAATTGCTTCATGACTTTAAGATTAACTTAATCTTTGCGATACACGTCTAAAATCATAATGTGTTCGTGCCACGGAATAAGTTATCGCCTATAGTGAAACTAAACAATAGTATTTAAGAAACATGATATTGATTGTTAACGTGTCATTAATATTGAAGAGAATAGATGACCCATAATCATGTGAGAGGCTTGGTATAAGAATGTTATCATAATGTGTTTTATGTGATGGGACTATGACTCAATATTGACCGTACGCTTCTCATTTTTGCTTCAGCGGGTCTCTGTCTTGCGTTTCGTAGCATGTAGACTACCTATATGTAGACCAGCTGTAAAGCTTCACCTATCATTTTGCTGTTCATTGTTTTAAACTGTTGCATTAACAACAACAATAACAGCAATCGCAACAACAATAACAACAATCGCAACATCAGCAACAGTACAACAACAATAGCAGAAGACAACAGTAGCAGCAAAATTATCTCATTTTACCCGTCTACGGCGAAGCCAAAAGGGAGGTTTATGATTTAAGCTGTTTATGTATGTATGTTTGTATTTACGTATGTTCCACCGTACCGCCTAAACTGTTCATCCGATTTTGATGAATATGGTGTCACTCGATTCGTTATTATGGCCCGGGTATCATTATGCTAAAGGAGACAATTTTTGGGCCCACCTGGCCGTAGAATTTATTATTCATGTTACACCAAAAGAAAGTAACTATTTTAGTATAGTATTACACGAAATATTACATAGAAATGAAAGCGGAATCTTATAATCATAGTAAATAAGCTATGTTATGATATTTTTTTGCGAGTCAAATCATTCCTGTTGTGGTCAATGTCATTTGACAGAAAATACTCACGTGAATAGGGGCGTTTTTTCCGTTTACAAAAAAAAATACGATGCCTAATTGATAATCATAATCTGCTATAATTGTAATAGAATCAGAATAGAATTTAAAAATAGGTAAATATTGTTATTACCTGTGAGCATTTTTGATGTTATTCGAAAAATCGCATAGATGGTTTAAGCAATCAACGTGGCACGGACCGTTATAAATCCACTTTTTTAGTGGTTGACAGACAACTTCATTATTTTGACACTTATTTTTTCTGTTCATTTTGGTTTTGGTCAGTGTTTTTGCAGATGTTTCGCATTTATTCCGGTTAGACAAGGTTTAGCTAATTTAACCACTGTAATCTAGATGTTATTAGGAAGAAATCAATGTACGTTTCATTATTAAATGCTACAATTTATGAGGGTGGCCTAAACTCTGAACAAAAAAATGATCTCCTTTAAACCGACTTCAAGAAAAAGGAAAAAGGAAGTTTAAATTTTACCTTGTACCCCGATTTAATTAGAGTGAATCAGAATCAGTACTAATCGTAATAATAATTCATCAGCAATTTAACTAACTCCTGATATATTATGTAATTTAAACAATATTTAGGCAGTTAGCCACTAAAAAGTGAAAAAGAAAGTAAAGACGATGTTTGTAAGTAGCTAACAAGGAAAAGCATCTGCCATATTTATGAAACCATACATAAAGTTACAATTACTCATAAATAATCATATGCTTAGCCTTTTCCAAACTATGTTGGGGTCGGCTTCCAGTCTAACCGAATGCAGCTGAATACCAGTATTTTCCATGGAGGGACTGCCTATCTGACCTCCACAACCCAGTACTGGGTAAAACAATACCACCTGATAATACTCGTTGGCAGACTTTTTGGGCCACTGACTACCTGTAACGACTGCCAAAGATAGACAAATGGCAGCCGGGACCAACAGCTTAACGTGCTTTCCGAGGTACGGAGGAAACCCGGTATGTAAGGGTGGTCACCCATCCACAGATCAACCTAGGCAAGCACGGCTTAACCTAAAGATTGGCCCGAGCGGCTGTTATTTTTTCGCCACGAGCTCCTCTACAATAACTCAAAAATAATAAAACAAATAATTTAATCGCTTATAATAATGTTATGTATACTAACGTATACCTTGGCGTAGGTATGTATCTCGTTGAGTCATTCGAGGAAGACTGTACTTACCTGTGCCTAAAAGCGATAGGGTGGTTGACATTGAACACTGGTGTACGTGAGAATATCAACGTAGTACTTAGACCCACTTATCTTCGGAGACTAGTTATCTTAGATTTGGAAGGGGCATTGCAAAGTTCCCCCCTGCCCCTTCCAAACCTTCGGGGCATTACAAGGTAAAACAGCGGTGATCCAGTGGTGGTGGCCCCGACTTACGGACAGTCAGTCCTGTGTTCGAACCCAGGAAGGCGCATTACTTTGTGTCATTAATTTCATCACCTGCCACTGCATCGTGAGGAAACCGACAGGATTGTCTTAGAACCAAAATTTCGAAGACATGTGACATCTCAACCCGTATTAGGCCCGCGTGATGGATTATAGTCTATTCACTTTCATAGGGAGAAGGCCGTGTGTCCCAGCAGAGGGAACATAATACTATAAACATATAGGCTGATTAAGCTTATATTTGCAAGGTAACCTATTTTTTCAATGCAGTAAATCAATGTAGAGAAACAATTTTACTTTCTTAACTATACATTATTTTTACCCATATCAGCACAACAATGTAAAATCTAACAAAAAATGCACTCGTACACAAATACAAATTGTTTTATTTCATATTTGTACATCTTGTACTTTCCCATAGCCCTAAAACAAAGGGCTTAAATCAACAATCTCGAGACCCGTCGCCGTACTATCTCCTCACGTGGATCGAGCACTGACTTTACGACATATCTGAACATTCGTGTTCACCTTTATTCCCATACTGTTGCATTTAAATACTCGGACATGAAACCTCGAAGACACTGTTTTGGCATAAAACAGGAAGAGTTACAAAAAGGAATAAAAGTAATTTATTATAAAAATGTCCTGTGACATTATTATTGTTGTAGTAGGCGCCCATATATATGATTCGATTACTCACCATTTTGCTACAATTTATCGTTTTTAGAGTTACGTAAGTACCTCAAATGGAAAAAACAGAACCCTTGCAGGATAACTTTGTTGTTCGTCTGTCTGATAAGACCCTTTACCTCGAGAATGCGTGTAGGTATTGATGAAATTAAAACCATACACTCCGGTGTACAGTCTCTTGAAACTGTGAAAATTGCTAAGTAATTGTAAAAAGGTACAGCCGCTAATGCCGCAAAAAACGTATATTTTGACACTCTCAGGTATTAGTCAAAATTCAAAATCAGAATCAAAGTTACTTTCCGTTGACGGAGAATCATGTTTGGAAACAAATAATATATTATAAACTTTTCTGAAAACCGTAAATATGTAGATACCTACGGAACCCTCGATACATGAGTCCAAATCTCGCACTTGGCCGGTTTTTTAGTTCGCAAACACAGCGACCACCTCGGACTATTGAATCACAAAGCAACGATATAAAGTGTAAAATAATAAAGATCCGTAAAGAAATAAAGTTTTACGGCGGGTATCAGAATAATGGCGTCTCGGGTAAGGATAGACAATGGCGCGAAATATAATATTATTATATGAGAGTCGATTTATGATCACCTACGCTTTGGTTACTTTGGTAGGATCGCTCTAAAAATGGAAGGCTGACTTACAAGTACTCAGGTTCAACTCTGAGTTGAGATTATCTTATTGAGAGACTGTGGAAATGGTCATACTATTTAAAGCTCTAAACCTACGAGATACGTCCTGTCATTTCTCTGTACAGTAGACAAAAGGAAAATGTTTTACCAATTTACCAGCAAGGAAAACTGAATTATAAAAGTTACGCCTGATTCCATAAAATTGCTATCAAATTAAAGATGTAAGAATATGTACATATCGAAAAGAAGAAAAGCATTAAAGGGCGTCATATACTTCATACACATCGCTGTCAACAGGAATACTGCCTAGCAGACTGGCAGCATTGCCACATTGGATGGCAATGTTGATTCTTTGACCAAAAATAGGCCCGCCCTCTGGTAATGAAAAAGGTCGACCAACCGCTTGACGATGTCCCCATAAACTAGGGAGGCACTCGGACCCAATGGCCCTAGAGTATTTCAACTCCGTTATAACGTGTTCATAACTTATCTAGGTAAGAATTTAATAGGACGACTTACATCAGTAGCGTTTTCTAAGTTCTCGGTGAAGGTCAGAAAAGTATCTTTGCAATCTACATCGACGTCGTCAAGGGCGTGGGTGACCACTTTCCTAATTAAAGGATATCGTAATTGGTTAGACCTCACTGTTGATAAACTTTCTATTAAAATTATGCATAATTTTATAGATCTTTATTAACAGACGAATTTATTTATGGGCAGATAGAGATTCATTATCATCATCATTATCATACCTGTCAGGAAACACCCACTGCTATAAGCCTCCCTTTTTTTCTGCCACACATCCCGATAAGATACAAATTATTTGCGCAAATTTTGGTTAGTAACTAAATTAGTTGATATTGGTAACTTGGGAATAAGGATGAATGAAGGAGAAAATTAGGGCCACCAATCTTTCAGAGTTCCAAACCGTTCAAAACGTACGCTGGACATTTTTGTCCATTTTCCTAAACACAGTAAAAGAGACTTAAATTTTAAGTGTTTAAAGTCGTCACTCACTGGATGCCAGAAGACGGACAGCGTCGCCATGGGAGGCCTAGTATAGGCTGGCGTGTCGACTTAGAACCGTTTGCGAGAGATTGGCCTGAGAGAACCACACGTAGAGAGGATTGGAAGACTATGGGGAGGCCTTTGCCCAGCAGTGGGACAATATAGGTTAACAAAAAGAAAGTCGGATTCTCACCACACCAGAAACACCCAGATTTTAACAGCAGTTTTTTGAGCCACCAACACTAAAGTTACTTAGTAACCAGCCAGTCATTGTTACACAAACTAAAGCCTGGTCTACATGAATGGGACGCCTGAATGAAACCAGTCTGGCCATAACTTACAGGCGACGTATCACCGGTCTTACGGCCATAACTCACTAGTTGCGAAATCAACGCCTCTGCACACTGAGCGCGCCTGGACTCCAATTACCAAACAGTAGCATCTTGGTTTATGTTTGTCGAGATGTGGGAATGTTTTAATAGGATTTTATAGGTTTGCCTGTCCATGAGACGGTATTAATTTTATAGATATGAAACTGTGTTTGATTTGCATATTTGCTAGTATACATGAGTACGCTACACATGTAACCTGATACAATTTAGATGATTTTGAGAAGTCACCGCTTAGCTTTTCTGAACTATTTCACGAAAAAGTCATTCAATGGGATTAAATGAAGTTAGAGGTTTGTATTGGTGGTTTTAATGATTATAACTCAGTAAAGCCATATTTGTTGCGGTCGCTAATAATATTTTAATCATATACAGTCTTGCAACTTGCAAAAGCCTAAGAATTTCGCGGGCTACCTTAGCGCATCTTCCCACATACTACATTTAAACGTGTTTAAAACAGAGAAACTTAGGAGTTGCAAAGATAAAGAAAATAGTTTGTGAATTTACTCGTATTATGTCTATAGATACTTCTATTAAGGCTGAAAAGACTTTTGAATTAAATAAAACAGAGAGTGTTTTAGTAAGTAAACAACTGATTCGCTTGTATGAATATAATTCATTAATGTAAGTACGCACCTATCAAAAACAGTACTTTAAATTTTAAATTTTCATAATATAACTCCGAAAAAGTCAACCGCGACGGAGGTGGTGTGAAGATCTATCATGTTCGCAGGACAAATGTGGCCAGAAATTGAACAGAACAGAGTTTTGAAGAGAGAAAGGGGAGGCTTTAGGCTAGCAAAAAAAAAACAATTAAAAATATTGTTGTTATTAAAACTTTTGTTAAAAATTCAAGTCGAAAAATTCAAAGCATGTTAGATATAACATTGATCTACTAATTAAAACTAACAGCATAAAATACATAAGTACACCTTTCTAAACATGTTTCGCAACATTAAACTCTAAATACTAACATATCTTTGATCATAACGGTTTATAGATTTTCGTGGGTGTAAAATATGAAAACATTAAATTTCCTCTAAAATATAATATGGAACCGATAAGTTTCATCTCCGTCGACTTCAGTTTTTACGACTTCTTGCCTGATAAAATTAATATTGCACAGAAAATCAATTATACTAATATCTTACTAAATGGGGTATGATAGTAAAATTGTAATTAAATAATACAATTATGTGGAAGTAGGTGTTTAGTAATTGCAAAGCGTTTTGTATTTATTGTTTAATTATTCTAATCAATGATTTATCAGTCCAAGTATATTTAGGTTAATAGGTACTGAAGTTTAATTGTGAATTTTAACATGTTTTGTTGAGTTACTAATAACAATTAAACTTACTCTGTCTATTAAGATAATTTAATACCTTAATGTTTTAAGTTTTATGTCTTTATAGACTTGAAAGTTGACTGTTTGGTTCTAAAGCGTGTGGAATAACAAACTGTACATTGGAGATCATTTTGTGGTACCTTTCTCTATTACCTACTATAGATTTAACACTGTTTCGAATTCCATGAGACTTAAACATAACTGGCAAAATGTACTAAAAGGCATCGTCATCCACAGCCCGGTTTGATCCACTGCAGGGTATATGCCTCTTTGCTCGTTTGAGCTCCACTCTCTTTTTTTTTTTTTTAGGATGGGAAATCATCAAATAACTTCTCCCGCTCTGGGTGGAGCGGGAGGGAGTGTCAGACTTTTACTGAGTAAAACCCATCCATGTTCCTTCCTCGCCCTTTATGTTCCGGGGCCGCAGTATCTCTTTCGAACAGGCCCGCAACCCAGCTCCACTCTCTTGTGCCAACCTCATCCAGGATATTCCCGCGATGGCTACAATGTCGCCTACCAATCTTGACGACGGATGACCAATATTTCTCCTTCCAATCCTTCAACGCAGGTCGGTCGCAGCCTCACTCCACCTGCCATCACCACGCCTTGCTAGGGGTCCTTCCAACTCAATTTGAGTTCCATAACCCGATTTCCAATATCGTACGTGTCCGGATTTTGACGTTTAGAACTCGGTCCACTAATTTTATGAGCATGGAACGCTCCGTGGCCTAAAGTCACGTCTGCCAAACTCTCAGGGCGTACACAACGGACATAATTATATAGGGTGACTGGTAATTAGTGTACGAAACTGAAACACGTGATTGTACTCATGACCAAATCTGAAATCGCGAAAAAAAAACAGCTTTTCAGTACATTAGGCGAACATAAATGTACTGAACAGCTTCTTTTTTTTTCGCGATTTCACTGTTGGTCCCATGGTAAAAGTTTTTTGTTATCATCAGCATATTCACGTGTTTAAGTATCGTACACTAATTACCAGTCACCCTATGTAACAATATCCTTTCATTCTAAGTTTTGCTTAAGCTACGTCCCACATTCATCTATAGGTTTGAAAAAGGCTATCTTCCTGACACACAGATCTACTTTGTACATAATCAATTATTATTCCTGATCCAAGCGAAACATCATCACCCCCTTGCCCTTACCCCAATTTATTTGTGGTCGCCGCAGCATGTCTTCTTCTTCCATACTCCTCTATTTTTCATCATCTCATCAGACACTTTTTTCCTTACCATATCCTTCTTAACACAGTCCATCCATCGTTTCTTTGGTCTTCCTCTACTCAAATACGGTTCCCCATCCATTTGCATAAAATTTTAAGACCTAATATAACTTAGCATAATTTTGTTTGGCATAATTATATTTTCGCATAATATAATTACGCATAACAGCTTACGCATAATTTTTTAAGCATAATTTCTCTTGCCATAATAATGATTAAGCATAATATTCTAAAGCATAAATTTATTAAGCATAAAGTTCTACAGCATAACTTTTTTAAGCATGATATCCTAAAGCATAAATTAGTTTGTTGTTGTTGTATTTTGTGGGTTTTTTTTCGCTGTAGGAAGCATGAAGCAAGCAAGCATACAGCATGCAAGCAAGCATGCAAGTAAGCATGCAGCAAACAAGCAAGCATGCAGCATGCAAGCAAGCATGCAGCATGCAAGCAAGCATGCAGCAGGCAGGGTTTCTGTCACGGCTCCGGCGCTGCGGGCCTCCGGCGGCCCCACGCGTCCTAAACGTCGCAGACGGCTTTCGCTCACCACCGCAGCTTCGGCTTGTTGGCCGGCTTCGCCGGCCAGCCTCAGCCGCGGCGGCTCGCTCGCAGCCGCCTGCTCCTCAGCCCGCGGGCCGCCTCACCCCTACGCGCCTACGCGATTTTAAATTACACTCTAGGGGTAGGACAAACAAGACTACATGGAGTCGGTTTTGCAGCAATTCGGTTCTGTCACTAACTTTTGTTGCACAGCATATTAAATTTTTAACCAACAATATTATTCAATTGTTACAGAAACCATAGCAAATTGGTTTGATCAGAATTAACTGATTGACATACAAAATGTATAAACATCTAATATATTCTTCAGATAAAAGTTATCTCGCGATTGAAGAATCGTTACATAATGTAAAATATTATTATGTTAATGTTAAATAAATCATTTGCATGAAAATTGTTTTTGTTATTTATATTAATTGTATGCCTAAATATTATTAAGCCACTAATCATATATTAATTGTATGCCTAAATATTATTATGCTAATAGTCATTAGGCCTACTAACGTTATGCTAATAGTCATTAGGCCTACTAACGTTATGCGAATCAAATTTATGCCAAAACAAATTAGTCTTTAAGATGATTATGCCAACATTGAATGTATGCCTAAAAAAATTATGCCGAAGTATTATTATGCCAAAACAAATTGTGCCAAAATCGTTATGCCGAAGTATATTAGGACAAAGAACATTATGCGAAAAGAAGGGATCCCCTCAAATACCCATCCACATTCATACTCAAAACTTTAATAACGACATTTTCCTCATTCCTCCGCATCACATGCCCATACCACGACAACCGATTACCACACAACTTTTCAGTCACCGGCGCCACTTTCAGACTTCCTCTAATATACTCATTCCTTACTTTATCCATTCGCGTAACACCACACATCCCCCTTAGCATTGGCATCTCCACGACATGCAGATGCCTTTCATTCATCCCTTTTGTGGCCCAACATTCTGATCCATACAACACAGCAGGTCTAACCATTGTTTTATAAATCTTCCCCTTAAGTTTTAGGGGAATGCGGGAGTCGCAGATCGTTCCCGTGACTTGCCGCCATTTCACCCATCCCGTATTAATTCTGTGCTTTTTCGCCATCGCTTTACATGAGTGAACCAAGATACCGTCCATCAGATCAGATCAAGGTAATTATAATTTTCAAATTATTACGCGCCGCCTCCATGATATTTTACTTTCTACCAGCATTCAACCACAAGCTAATAACGACTTCCTTTGTCAAAAGGCCGTATCTAGTTATCTACACAATTCACAGTCACCACTTTGCTATTACCATTTACCCCACTAACATAACAATAAAAGTTATCATTTCGAGTTCAATTTGCAAAACGATAACCACTACTGAGGATATGTTTATTGAGATGTAACTGAGGTTTACGATCTGGCTGCGCGGGAGCACTTTCTTAAGACCGCGCACCGCGTACGACAGTTATATTTATTTATAACGCCTTGAGTATTCCATTCATGACATCAACTGGGAGCGGTATTGGGTCCTTGTGATGGGTGTTCTTTGAGACAGTCCTGGTTAGGGATTTAATTTTGCGGAAAGTAAAGGACGTAAAAAACCTCCTAACGAAGCCGGAAGGCACTTGTTCTCCCAGTCATTGCCATATTTTTTTTTTATATCACACAATACCTGGGAACCTTCTAGTTACGGAGTTAATGGGGTCAAAGTTCCTACTATTTGTCAATTTTTTTTTAAATGAAGTCATTATTGTAAGTTTTTAAACACATCTACGACCCCCGTACAATTCAATCCATCTATCAGCACAATGTTAAACCGTTTCCCAGAAATATTTTTTTGCGTAAACTTACTTAGTTTGATGTAGGTACAGAATGCTTGGTTGACGGCTTCGTGATGAGGTTGTTTGCACCCTGTACACATTTATTTGTTATTTTTATGAAGAAAGAGGGTAAAATAAAAGTAGAAGAAAATTGTTTGTTTCAGTCTAGCAACAAGCTTTCGAAAACTTCGTTATTTCATTTTTATTTAAAAAAAAAAAAAAAAAACATTTCATCTGCGGCGGTTGACAGAGGAGAATGGAAGAATAAACGTGTTGCGCCGACTGCTGTAAATATTAAATATGCTACTTACTGAATTGAAACTTTAAACTATGGAGCTTAATGTTCATTCTAAATAGTATATAGGTGATGTTGCCTTTTGAACCGTTATTTCTGAGTGGAACGATTTGCAAAATGTGTTGTTGTCTCTTTTTAACGTAAATATCTCTATCTATCTATCTCTCTCTAACTTCTAAGGTATGTATGCCCCACTCAAATTCCTAGAAATTGTAACAAGAACCCATTTTGGGCACGCAGTGAAAGTGATTACTGTCAACTATAATTTAAGGAATTTGGTTCTTGTTTTGAACTAGTATGGATATTATTTTTTTGTGGTTGATTTTCCTAGAGTATTATACCATTTTGGAATCTTGATTAGTTGCGTCAATTTATAAAAAAACTTGCCATAGTAGTGTTCATACTTTTTTTTTACACCACGATGAGTTAAAGTTGATTAAAAGTAAAAATCTTCAAAAAATTTAGGGAATAAATTAAGTTTCATTAATTTACGTGAAAAAACTAGAGGTATTCTGGATTTTTTAAGAATTGTGGTAGATAGCAGTGCTATTCAGGTTGCCTATAAAAAAAAATAACAGAAATATTTAAAAAAGTGTGGTCATGGTAGTGAAAAATATCATAAAAGGTCTCACTTTTTTAAGAATTTCTTCTTTTTTTTTATAACTTCAAAAAAAAAGAGATATATATTTTTTTTCTTTTTTTCCCCGAGTAGTCATGGGCAGGTCTATCCTCCGGTGCTGGCTTATCGTTGAATTTTGGGACATGTTGTATATTGCATTAAAATTATTCAGTCTCAAATTACTTTTCAGAATGTTTGCCACTCTACATCCTCGCAGTAGGTAGAAGGTAAAGTGGACTTCTATTGTGGCTACAGTGTAAAGGAGCGCAAAATATTTCTCTGTTGTACTGACCATTGAGGCCGTTGAGAACTTAATATTTTAATCTTATCGCCCCGTACTGCTCCCACTGACAATGAACTTAGTTACGGGGACCATCCTCTATTCAAGAATTTTATACCACTTTAAGATTATGCTGTCTATTTTTAGAACACAATACACACATTATTAAGTTATCCGGTCATCCCTTAAGCAGACACAATTAAAAATGTATCCTCCTCAGCTCAACAACATCATCATCATTTCAACCGAAAGACGTCCACTACTGGACATAGGCCTCCCCCAAGTGTCGCCACATTGACCGGTCCCTTGCAACTCGCATCCAACGGATTCCCGCCACCTTCACCTTTTCCTCAACTCAATTCAAGTTTTAATCCATAAATTTTACACTATAATATTAGTAGAACCGAAAATAACCCTGGGCGGTCTGTAAGTAAACAAATAAACAAACAGTTTTATAAACATCGCCAACTTAACTGGCAAGAAAGACCAAACCAAGATATACAGCCTCTGTGTCAGCGAATAAATTAAAAACTGAAATTTGAAAAGAGAACAAAAGCGCAGCCGCAGCCGCGGGCCTCGGTTATGACGTCATAATTAAGGGGCCTAACACACGACGAAAAGCAAGAGAGCAACGTGACTCACGTAGTGCCGTGAGAAAACCGAATTTAATAAAAAAGTAAAAGTGCTTTCTTTGTACAGGGGCATGCAAAATTGAAGTTCGATTATCGGTGCCTTATTTTGGGACATGATTCATTTTGGTGAGAGGCTTGAAATTTAAGATAACACGTTAAGAATTTTCGATTAGCACGAATGATGCAACCGGTGCGAATGTAACGGGATGGCGAACACGTTAATGTGAACGACCCTTTTACTTTTAATGCTTGCGAGGTGCATTGTAAGCCGTTAACTTTGATTTGTTTATTAATCATCATCCGCCATTATCGAGACACGCTTCATATTTAAGGAAACAGTTATCGAATCACAATGATTTACGAAAGAAAGAGATTATTAAATCAGGTATGGAAAGATAGTAATTTATTGTAATCCCTGCTAATCTACGTAACGGTGTCAAAACCTCGTACTTAATTAAAAAAAAAAAACAATTTCAACGTAAAACTATTCAAGAGTAGATTCGAGTTAAATTCTTAGCTCCAATTTCTTACGCAACTGGCTAGACCACCCATATTAATGCAATTTACGCAATTCAATGAGACGTGCGACATTAGAAAATTTTATTCCGCAACAATGAGTCTCACTACCTACGCCTTTTAACAAATCGATTCATTGCACATCAAAAATACACATCGTAAATCGAGTTACTGTTCTCGAGTCGAGATGACATCGATGCATCGAGTCAGCGAATCGCCGAATCGAGATGCGTCACTTTTTAATTGTCCCGCATAAGGTGCGACCGTTACTGCATTCAAAATATTCAAATAAAGATCGGATAATTAACGGTACAGGTAACGGGTCGGAGGGCAAATGGGACCGAATGAGAGCATATCGATAAAAATTTGGAGCTCCTTAATTTTAATGCGAGTTATAAATATCGGCGGAATTAATTGAAACCGTGTTTTTGGTGAAGTTATCGGTAAGTTAAGATGGTGATTTAGGATTGGTGAGGCAGTAAATTCGGGGATATTTGGTTGTTCCGTTTTTCCACATGTTTAAATGAAGGTGCGATGGATGTTATCATGATTTGATGAAAGTCTTATACAGTTAGGTAAAAAGCATTATTAGGCTGTTGGTACTTTTCCCACTGTTAGGCCACAGGCCTTTTCTCTGGTGAGAGTGGTCATAGTCCACCACGCGAACCCAATGCAGCTACATAAAATGGGCATAATTTGTAAGTTCTAAACAGAACACTGTTTTAAACTTACACTGTTACGAGGTATCATGACGCTTACAACATCGTCAAAATATCGGGAATTCAGAATAATTGAAAGTCACAGTAGATATACCGTAGGTAAGTGACAGTGTAACTTCCAAATATAAATCAGAATCAGATGCTCAATCCTTCCCAAGTCCAACGAAAAAGTCCAACGAACTACACAAGAAGATTACATACCACATCAATCCATCAATCCAAGTCTTTAAAACAACAGCCCATCACAACACGAGACTCCAGCCTATAGCATCGTGGCGGTACAGTTGTAAAAATGGAATAGTATCATTTAATACGGAACCCTCAGCCGGGTAGCCAATAAACGGTAACCGCGCCGCGTGGGCGGAGTCGCTGCGATTGTCGCGAATGTTATCCAACACACTTAGCTTCGTTTACGTCGGATTGTGTGTAATGGGTCTTTGGATGTTGACGTTTGGTGGGAATTGGATAGCAGTGGAAAGTTAGTTACAAATACGTGGGTATACGCGGTATAGAGTGTAAGCGGACTCTTCATGAAGCCGAGCATTCTGTACATCAAACTAATTAACTCTACGGAAAAAATGTTACTTATAATGGAGTTTTTTTTTGTGATTAAAAAACACATTGGTGTCGTGGGGGTATTTAAAGTATAGTTATACCATTAAAAACTTGTATTTAAAAAAAAAACTTGGCAAATTTGGAAACTTTAACCTCCAATATCTCCGTAACTAGAAGCTTCATAGGTATGTTCTAGAACAAAAAAAAAACATGTGGGACAGTCTTTGGGGACTGCCGATAGAAGAAAAACTCGTAGCCGATTCGCTACGGCTAGAGTGCTACGAAGCGATAGGTGACGGTCACGAGAATTCCATGTTTTTTTTTCTATCAAAAAGTGCTCAAAGCGCCTGCAGTAAGTGCCTTTTGGCTTCGTTAAGGCTGATGCTCCAAGGTAGCCAGCGAAATTCAAATTTTCTTATTTTTTTTGCAATTTGCAGGGCAGTGCTAAGTTGTATGTTGATGAAAATATCGGTCGCGGGTGTAAGACGTATTTAGTTACAGAAATAGAATCACCAGAATCATCAATACAACCCTCCAAGTTCATAAAAGTCGAGGAACGGATTTTTCACGGTTAAGGTCGTTCTTCGACATTTTTTTTGACGTTTTTCGACAGAGAACGTAAGAAAATTTGAATTTCGCGGGCCACCCTGACCTTGCATTCAGAATAGTTTAGCCTTTTCGGGTTTTAGAGAAAATATTTCGATCTTGTTGAATTTATAAAGCAAGAAAGCATATTACCAAACTTCATTTAATTCTCTTAATCCCAAATCTGCGTGGAAAATATATTTATAATCAGTTCTTTTAAGATTAAGGCAATAAAACGCTTAATCCTCTATAATACGGTTATATAAAACCGTTTTTGATACGTAGATAGGTGTATCAATATGAGTAGATGTTGACTTACATAGTTTTTTGCATTCTTTAGTTTTGCTTTCGGCTTTGTTCGCGTGACGAAATTCATGAAATATTTTCTTCATTAGAGTTGGGTATCGGAATCTTTTTGTTGATATAAAACGATTTCTACTATTACAATTTGCGGTAAAACTTGATTATTTTTAATTTTGTTACTGAAAAAAATAACTTAATTCATAAAAAGGTATGCACGTCGTCAGTACTTAATTACGAAAGTTAGTAATGTTGTCAAGTTATATCTATATACATTTAATAAAATCGTAGGAAAGTCAAAACTGTACATTGAATATTTTTTTAAACATTACTTGTGTGATCTACAATCGATATCGAAGCCAAAAATATAGTTTTTAGAATTTTAGTCTGTCTGTATGTATGTCCGGACTAAACTCAAAAAGTACTGCATGGATTTACTTTAAATTTTGCATGGATATTACTAAGAGGTCGGGTCAACATATAGGCTACATATCAGTAGTGAAGGGTAAACTTTTGTAACAGGTAATCCGGCACGGTGTATATTTTTAATAACGTCTGAAATAACCATACATCGAACTATTTGTAGTTTTAGTCATGTTTGGGCAATTACATCCTAACTGAATTACCTACATTCCTTTACTTTTGGAAATAGTAGACTCCAGTACAGTGGTTGTTCCGAAGGGAAGCCAGTAGGTTTCTAGTTGTATGAACCCCTAGCTACTGCTACATATTATCACGCTATCACCTACGGGGGAGGAGCACTGGCATCTTAGGTATTTTTGGTATGTAGAGCCTTCACGCAGACGACGTCGCGGGCAGCAGCTAGTATCTATAAAAAACTACAGTCGTCATCATGCTCTTGCTCTTATCCTAACTTATTTGGGGTCGGCACAGCATGTTTTCTCTTCCAAACTTCTCTATTACTCGTCATCTCATCAGACACCTCCTTTCTAGCCAATTATCATCCTTCACACAGTCCATCCATCGTTTCTTTGATCTTCTCCTACTCTTATAGCTTACATTCCTTCTCAAAATTTTCCTTACTATACATATAAATTCTTACTCAAGTATAAAGCGACTGGCAATTAGTGTACGATACTTAAATACGTAATTATGCTCATGATAACAAACAACTTTTACTATGGGACTAACACAGAAATCGCGAAAACAAACAGCTGTTCAGTAAATTTATGTTCGCCTAATGTACTGAACAGCTTTATTAAATTATGTTACTTCTTTCTATATTGTTAACAATGTTTTAATATTATTATTTTTATTCATAGTTCTGATCTAATTTTTATGTTTTAACGCTATTAATTATATCTTACGTCTTCTTTTTTTTTTAATTTTAATTGTAATTACCTAGTTAATCACTCACAGCGTATGTTTTTTCTTTGTATTATGTTTCGTTAGTTAAGCAAACTCTTAAAAGTAAGGTTTACTATTGTATTTCATGTCTTGAGCCACTCATCTTGCTGTTATTTTTTTTTTTTGTCTTATGTTATCACTTAATTTTGTGAATGCTGGTTAACCTATAATTGGCGACTATGTAAGTCCAAGACCTTAAAACATTTTTATATCTAAATGCTGTACACAGAAGCTGTTGGTGAACCTATGTTAATAAATAAATAAATAAACAGCTGATTTTTTTTTCGCGATTTCAGCTTTGGTCTCACAATTGCTCACAATCACGCGTTTAAGTATTATCGTACACTAATTGCCAGTCTTCCTATTTAGGGACTGAAAATCTACCTAGGATAATAAACAAAATATTTAATACACTGACAGACGATTTCCACTAGGCTGTAGCCGATATGCAAACTATAGGTACCTAAGTGGTAACGCAAGAAGAAACCGATTTATAATTACGAAGATAACATGCCTAATCCGTCGCCTACTAGTTAGGAGGATTAAGATACAGACGAGACACATAATTAAATATACATTTAATTAACTTTCACTAGCCACCAGTTTCCAGGTGATGTCATGCGAACTAAATCAGACATCCGATAGGACTACCCGGTTTCACGAACAGTAAGCAACGCTTGAATTAATACTTAAATAAAACGGCAGCTGTTGAATTTTCGATACTCGGGTCAGTTGCAGAAAGTTGAAAAAGCATTTTATCTGGCAATCATTTAGTTGTCACCTATTCTTAGCGAGAACGGTCATATAGCTAAATTTTGATTTACGTCGACAATGAAGAATTAATTAGTTTCATAGTCGACCATAAATGTATGCAGATAAATAAGTTTAGGAGTGTATTAATTAGGATCTTTCTTAATTGACTTCATTCGATTATGTATTTATTTGTCGTATCATGAATAGATCATCAGAAAGTTTTGAACAAACCACAAAAAGCTAATACCATATTGGATCTAGCGCTAAAAAGCGATGACATATTTTGTAAATTAGTTATTATTAAATTCGTAATTCGATAACATATTACCATATTTCAAGAGACCTCTGTAGCTATATACGCTTTAAATTTCCCATTTGCACCACACCATTCAGAAAATATTAAGACATGCGACTAATATTTTATTTCATCATCCATTCATTCAGCCGCAATTATGCGTCCACTTCTGAACATAGGCTTCCCCCTAGTGTCGCCACATTGACTGATCCCGTGCGACTTACATCCAGCGGATTCCTGCAACCTTCACCAGGTCATCGTTCCAGCTAGTGGGAGGTCTTTCAACGCAACGTCATCGGCCATCCGCGACCATATTTTCTTTACGGATGTAAAATTACGAAAAGTACTGGGTAGATACGATAAGTAGAAAATGTGAGTTTATCGACTCATGAGCATTACATTACTATTATTAGTATACTCATGTATAAAAACCTAAAACAATAGTAAAAAAATATGTACCGTACTCGGCAAAAGCAGAGAAGAATAATTAAAGGGCGTCAAGAAGTTCGTCCCCATCGCTGTCAACGGGGAAAGTACCCAAAAGGCTGGCACTGGCAGCATTACCACGTTGGATGGCAATGCTGATTCTTTGGCCGAAAATTAGGCCAGCCCTCTAGTCACAAGAAGACTCGCACAAACATTTGGCGATATCTTTATTTCATATATAACACTCATGAGTAGTGTGCTTAAATACTTGTATTCAGCTACCTCCGGTTGGACTGGAAGCCGACACCAACACAGTTGGGAAAAAGCTAGACGAAAATGATGAGTAGTGTGCCTAATAATGCGTTGCAAAAGAAAATTGATCGACCGAACTACCGCCAAAAATGCGGTTCCATAATTGATTTAAGTTTTATTGTACACATTAATTACTAATTTGTCCAGTTTCTCATTACACTGACAAGTAGTAAAAGTCAATTAAGGATTCGTGATCTCATGTAGGCGTTACAACAACCTGTTAGATTTGAACACCATTTGTGGATTTTATTACTTGCATGTTCTTCAGCCTTACTGTTTCTCTAGATTTGGGCAATCGTTTATGGGTATTATCGGGTATGCATTCTGCTATAATTTAATTTCTGATACTGGTATAATGGGTGTAAAAAAAACCTACTTTAACGGAGCCGAGAGGCACTTGTACGAGCTGACGACCCCAATGGCGCAGCGGTAGTGAGGCTGCCTTACGTTCTTATGGACCGAATCCCGGTAGGAGCAAATGTTTGTGACATGGACATTTGTTTCCGAGTCATGTATTTACAAACAAAAAGTATTATGTAGTACGTATATCAACTGTCTGGTAACCACGACACAAGCCTTGCTTAGTGTGGCACTAGATGGCGCTGTGTGTAATGTTCAGCGATATTTATTTATATTTAGTACACATCGTCATTGCGATATTTTTTGTTCTGGACCATACCTGGGAACCTTCTAGTTGCACAGCGGAACTAGGTTTGTTTTTAAATCCATTTACCTATTTAATTGTTTTAACTTTCACACGGTCAGCTAAGATGGTGTGGGCGTGTCTCTAAAATGTACGAAGACAGACTGGCAAAGCGCATCTTCTATTCTGAACTCCAGGTCCGTTAACAGCCTGTATAACATAGGTACAAAATTCTGTCAGTTATCCATTCGAGGATCTTGGAGACGGTAATGTTACAAAGGTTAAATTAAGAAAAAGAAGAGTTCTTTACACTTTACTGAAGACTCGCAATGGTTCCTGAACAATAACCTGGTTCCTGGTTCAGTTTGGTTCCTGAACTCTCTTGCCGCAAAAGCTATTCTGAAAGGTGAAATCTATATCATCCAGCAAGGTTCAGGTGATATAGGATATGGGTGAAGTTGTTTGTGTTCAGTGATAATAGAGAAACAAGTAGACGTCCCCTTAGTTTCTCAATGTCTTGTAATCGATTGTGTTTAAAACGTTGACGTCATGCACCAGTGGCTCAAACTGGTGTGAATTTAAACAGTGCTAAAAAGGTGCAGTCTTAAAACATAAAAGAGCCAGAAATATTTGTATTTAACTTCAATTAGCGTTAAATTAAAAGGCACTGTCAGTTTAATTATATCTCGATTCACCTCAAAGAATCCTTATTAGTCACACGAGCTAAACTGCCGTCCCCACACTCTTCAAAGTGATATTATTCTCGAATTTCATCACTTCTTAACTCTTTTAGGGTTATAAAACCGCAAGTGGCAGCGCCCGTATCATCATAACGACAATAAACGACCGTCAGACGATCAACCACCGACAATTTCAAAAAACAAGATCGTTCGAACTCATTATACACATTTGGAGCTCCAAAACTTAACACTACTTATCTTACGATCTCTTAAAGTATTGCTCATTATCCGTATAAGAGCAGGACACAAAGCACGTATCAAACGGAAAGCATCCTCAGCTAAATCAGCTCTCAACAAATAAATTTTCGCATTGACATACATCGGCCCAACCATAAATATGAATCTCTTTTTGTTTCCTACAAACATTTTTATGTTGATAAAAAAAATACTTCCCAAATAACTCTGGACGCGTATAAATAAAGTGTGGTAGTAAATGTCAATAATATGCAAAATAATGGATGTTAATCTCCGAGCGGATTTGTGATTTGCGAGCGAGCGCGCTTCAAAGATTAGCCGACGGATTCCATGATGGCGTACGAATACCATGTTTTTATAGCCAGCGAGCAACGTCAGCGCTTGCTCCTCGACTATATAAATACGATATGCTGCCTGTCAACGTAATCCATTTACATAACGTTCGTATTGCTTCTTGTTTTTTGGAAATTGGTTGACTCTTCACACAAATGTAATTTGGTAAAATGTTCAAGTATCATTTTCTTTGTCTCGAGGCAAGGTATGAGTAGTTTCTTACCTCAAAGAATGAATGCGATGTGACTCTTGATTCGAAGAAAAACTAAAGTTTGGGTAAACGTTTCTCGATAACAAAACCAACAAAATCTGTTGTCAAATTGTACAACCTCGATCAGGCTATAATAACTACTTATTGAACTTGAACCAGAATATACAGAATATATTTGTAGGCTTGTGGCTGAACTAACTACAACTGAGTAAGAGTAGACCAGGAGTGTGGGACGTAGCTTTACACAACAATTCAAATCCTAAGCTGCGGGCTAGTAGGACAGTGATAAAGTTATTGTGTGTCAGAGTAATATTACTTATGCAAAAATAATCAGAATGTACTCAACTATGAACATAGCTGACATCAATTAGGTGTTAACTGACACTCTTACAATGCTAGCACTGTTCTTCACCAATTGGAAGAATTAATTAGTAGTAGTTGTGATCTTTCAAACTTAGATCAGGAATACACCAAATAACTTCAAATTTTAATCCGCTTCATGAATTGTGCAACGCAACCTGCTGAGCAATCACCCTCACTACCACTATGCTGATTGGTTGATATTCTCATTCATGTTTTTTGGATCAATAGGATTATATTTTCAACACCTTTTTAAAATTATTTATGTCCCACTGCTGGGTAAAGGTCTCCCCTTTCTTCAGTCAAACTTCTTGTGCGATCTCTGGCGATGATTGCCGGTAACCAAGATCACTTGCACTAGATGTATCACTCTTATTCACAGGAGCCGGGAAAAACCTCGCAATCATGAATGTTCTGGATTAAAACCAAAGTTCTACGCCACTACAAAGACTAGAGGCTACTCGCAATTTTACATTCGTCTCTGTGAATAGGTCGCCGCGGATAACGAAAGCAGCGCCCACTCGCGACCCGATGACATTGTTTATTATTTTTGTTGTTGCTCGTTGCGAACTGTGCAAATAGTAATTAATTCCTACACACTTTCTCTCCTGAGTGCGATTAACCGACGCTAATTCGGACGATGACCCGTCTACCTACTTTAGTTGAAGGACGAAAGTTATGATTCGATTTTAGACGATCTCTTTCGCCTACGGGGGTAATGTAATGTTGAAAAGTATAATTATACTTGAGTTTTGAAGACTCGTTCCTTAATGTGTGTGCTGCGATTTATTATAATTCGTTTCTGAATGACGTAATTGTATGTTATTGATTCTTTGCTGTTTTGAGTTCTAAGCTTATTCCTTTAATCTATTTGGAGTAAAAAGACATCAGATAAAGTAGTGGATGTAGTAGTCATGCGGTATATTTTTTTTACCATTGAGTAAATAGAAGAAGAAACATGGCAAAGTCCATATATTTTTCAAGAGATCTTTTTCTGTATCTACGAGGTTTTCACACGTCAACGTCGCGTTCAGTTTTCATACTATACTTACTTCTGAATTTTCATTGATTTCCAAGCAAAAATATCAACATAAATATTTACCAAGCCCAAAATTATCGCACACATTGTAAAGCCCATGTCCGAATGAGTCAGTCATGACCACATATTGACAGGGTTCTATGACACCCTAATTCAATGTAATTGCTGACATTTTTAAGTGTACAATTTGTGGAACCGTATTCCTTTACAACTGTACTAAAATTCAATACCAATATACTTACTTTTAACATTTTAAGACACCGTAAGATGAGGTAGTTGTACAGTGTTGCCAGAAGCAGTAAGCTAATGTGCCACTGTGTTTGCAAAAAATATCAAAGCTCAGTAGTTTGTTACTTGCACTGATTCGAAAGACTAAAGCTGTGGCGAGGTGTTCACATGCTGAAGATGTCTCACCTGGCCAGAACCTTGAAGGCCTTGAACCTTGGCTAACCTGGAAGCCTTTAAATAGACTCCGGACCCATTGGCCGAAGCTAAAAATCCTGGTCATGCGGAGATTCATTGATGACTCTGCCCTAGAGTGTATATGTGGTTCATAAAAATGACGGGACTCTTAAAACCGTGGTTATCTTGCAGTTTGCTAATTACGAGAAGCTGATGGAAGTCACTGAAGTTGCTAAAATTCGTGGCCAAGTTTTGCGTCACCTCCATTTAAGACTATACATATAGCGCATTTAATTAAACATTTTACTCAATATTAAAAAGCCTACTTTCAGTCTGGCAATACCTTCCGCCCACATGCATCCTGTCGTCAGGATGTTAAGATGTCGCCTGTAATCGCCCTAATTGCGGCACCGGTCTAATTTGACTCGCACCTTAATGTGTAGCATGTAGGTGTGTTAACGCCCTTATATTTCCATCTCAATGCAGGTTGATTCTTTTGTTTCGATGTTCTTTTTTTAGCAGAACAGTTATTGGTAATTATACCTGTAGTATTCTTGTACAAAAGATGTCTGCGCTTATGGAGTATTCCACCACTGAAATTGACCCAGATTCGATCAGCACATAAACTGCATTCCAGTATCGTCATTGATAATGAATATTGCCGTGATTCACCCTTGAACGCGGTTCTAATCTGCTACTCGAGTATTTTAGTTTTATTCACAAAATGTTGGCTAAAATGTTTACTATGAATTACAGCGTTGAGTTATTCTTTAGTTCAATCATATACAAAAGCAATTAAAAAAAATATTTCTCAACTCAAACAACTATTTGACGACAATGCTAATAAATCCAAAACATAACATCATATAACAATTTTAATTATCAAAAATTGTATCACACAAGAATTTTAATGTCTACTAATTGGAAAAAATTAACGAAACAAGATTAACATAAAATCATAATTCTATTTGGTAAAAATTTGAAAACATTGAAGACGGTGAGCGAATTCCTGACATACAGTCGTAAGGCGGTGTCTTTTACGACTGTGAGCATTTTATGACCATTACCACTGGCACCCATAATTTAAAGGTGTTTAATGTTAATATTTTGCGTTCGACTCGAGAATTCTTAATAACGTATAAAAAGCGATCATGTCCACACGAAATTAC
Organism: Xestia ashworthii; assembly: GCA_950022955.1. Taxonomy (NCBI): domain Eukaryota; kingdom Metazoa; phylum Arthropoda; class Insecta; order Lepidoptera; family Noctuidae; genus Xestia; species Xestia ashworthii. The sequence goes on along the minus strand of OX465559.1, from coordinate 7,009,850 downwards.
CAACATTGAGGGCTCACCGCCATACGAACGGGTAAATGGAGAAATAATTGATTCTAATGATAAACGCGATGTGAAGTGATTTTATTGCACTTGCATTCGCATGACATTACGGCCTGAATAATGATGTTACAAAAAATGAGAACACACGTTAACTCATCTTTGTTTGTGAGTGCATATTGCATTTTTGTTAAATTGTACTTTTATGGTAGACTCTGTTTTGCACGTGGTTATGTCCACTGTAGAAGATTGGTCACCTTTATGGATTACTAAAAACGGATTTTTTTTCTCAGTCTGTTTTAGGCAAAAGCTTTGCAAAAGTAATTCAAACTGTAATGAAAGGATCAGTAAGTTTGCGCTGACACCATTATTTTTAACCCCCGACGCAAAAACGACGGGGTGTTTTAAGTTTGACGTGTCTGTGTGTGTGTCTGTCTGTGGCATCGTAGCGCCCGAACGGATGAACCGATTTGGATTTTGTTTTTTTTTGTTTGAAAGGTGAATTAGTCGGGAGTGTTCTTAGCTATGTTTGATAAAAATCAGTCCAAGATGGCCGCCGCCACGAAATGGCGGATTACATATTTATTCAACGACTCCCTCAATATGGGTATCAAATGAAAGGGCTTCACTGGTAGAATACACTATGATAAATTAAAAATCCAAGATGGCCGCCACCACATTGATAAAAAATATATCGTCGCAATCTATTCGCCATGGTGTAACAAGGAAAAATCAAAGTTCCTAGTAATTAATCTGTACAATAGTCCTTAACAAACAAACAGACAAACATGTATATTAAACGTGTATATTAGTATAATCGTCGGCGTCGTTACGTCGTCGGAGAGCGCGGTGGTCTCAACATTTATCGTTTTGCTGTCAATGGAAAATGAGAATCATGAACACTCGCCACCATTTAAATATAAGCTTAAACGATCGTAACATTATTTATAAGTGTGATCGATATTGACTAAGTATTCTAAATATAGAACTTGTAGTGACATTCTAACCGGTGAGTGAGCTTTTGATTAAGTAAAGATTTACTCTCACATTTCACTCCATTTTATATTTATGAAGTCGTAGACAAGCAGTCTTACCGAGAGGGCTATTGTTTCACCCAGTAACAGTGTGATCAGACAGGCAGTCGCTCCCTATAAAATAATGATATTCAGCTGCACCCGGCTAGACTGAAAGCTAACCCTAACATAATTCGAAAAAGGCTAGGCAAATGATTTTGATGAGATTTTCGTTCCAGTTTTTTCGACAGTAACAATTTTACATGGCAATGGGGCTTCTGACAACTGCTTTTTATTATCAGTAAATTTTCAGAACAATCTGGAAAAAATCCATATTTTCATTCCCAATATTAATTAAACGATGGAGCTTTTTGAACCTACAACTACATTCTTTAATTTAATCCTTTGATTAACTTCACATAATATTTTCCTCTCCCATGGTCTGTAAGATGACATCATCAGTACAGACGGATGACATCACTACAAATACAGCCTAATTCAAATTAACTTGAAGGAACCTCCGCCCATCATGTCTTCACGTCAGTCGCGCATTCTTCAAACGATAACCGGGCGAAATATTAATTAAGGGCTCTCCCACACTGACGCGACGCGACTTTGCATAACGACTTTGACATGTGAACTAACCTAACCTTAGGTAGAATATGAGCTCGTTTGAGACTCGAGAAGGAATAGGCATGACAATAATGTCAAAAAATTGCAAATCTATTTAATCCGTCAGTTAATGTTGGAAAATAATGGAAACGTATTTTTTTGTTTTTGTAAATCAATGAATATTGACAAAGATAAAACGCATCAAAACTCGGGAGTGGGGGCTTGTGACGTCAGAATTCGCAAAAAATAATAACAAGGCGTGAATTATTGAGAATTTTAGAAGCGTCGTAGCGTAGTCAATTTTGGTTTATGTAACAAAAGAAAACATACGGTAATACAAATATTTTTTGATAATTAATCTAACTGACGGACTCTTTTTTTTTTTTTGATAATTAATCTAACTGACGGACTCTTTTTTTTTTTTGGTAATTAATCTAACTGACGGACTCTTTTTTTTGTCGTCTTCCTTATTGCGATGGCTCACACATGTCGCCTGTAGCCTTTCGCTGCGTTCACGACACGTTCTTGCGTGTTTCACTGGTTTCGGTTTGACTGGCGATGGCAACACTGGTTGAGTGACATGTCAAAATTTCGCTCCGTAATTTAAAATTAGTTTTAATTAATTTTTAAGTGTAAAAAACATGTATTATTGTAATTAAAATACTACTAAGTGTATAAATACCCAGGATTATTGTTTTCACGGAAAAATACGCCATAAAACAGTGTTTGGTTGCACCTCAACCCGGCAACCTATAACACAATCAGCTGTTGTTCCTGTGGATCAATCTGGGGAGTATAATTGTTTCCTTTTATTGTTTAAATAGCTCAAATTAGTTAATTAATAGCTTTCATGGAACACTAAAATCATTATTCTGATCAATCTGGCACTTTTTTTTTGTAGTTGAACTTAGGTTCAGTGTCAGGTATCACTTGATATATAAGTATTTGTGTAGTTTGTAATAAGTTAATACCTATAATAACTATCTATTTAATCAACTAAGTACAAAACAATAGAGAATATTGCTTATTCTTTATACATTTTTAGCAGTTTTTAGTCAGCTAGGTCCAGTAATTTTATTTCAAGAGTCCTACCCACTTTAGGAAAAAAAGTAAAAGACATAAATTAGTGTAATTTCAACTTCATTTAATCATCTTATTGAAATATTTTTGTAAGACACATAAGCCTACCTCATTTACCAGTTTAATAATCACATATTCCAGTCTATTCTCATTTTCTCCTTTCATTTCTAGCTTTTCTAATTTTGTCCATCCAATTAGTTCTCACCATTCTTTGTACTTCTACTTTCAGTTCTATTCTCTGAAACCATGCCTGTGATGACCCGTAAAGCTACTACCCAGGAGTTGCAAGCTAAGTTGAGAACGGCCCTTGATGAACTTAAGGAATCAAACAGCAAATGTCAGCAGCTGTTATTGGATAGAGAGGAACATGAGGTTGAAATCGAGAAAGTCGTTCACAAAAACACTAGCTTGAAACGGGAACTCGTGGAGCTGCACCAACAATACACGGAGGTTGTTGATGAACGGGACAAACTGCGGGTGGTCACAGATGGTTTCAACGACTGCAGTAATTATTATGAAACAGCTTTATGTAAGGTTAGGGACTTAGAAGATGAACTGCTCAATGCCAATAAACAAATAATTGACTTTCAGAAACAAAGAGAATGTACTCAGATTAGGGAAACAGATCATCTATATAATCAATTATTAAATTCCAATTGCAACCCACATTCTTTAACAACAATAGATCTTACTGAAGATTCTATTCTGAAATATAATTGTAGCAGTTATAAAGTTAGCCAAAATAAAATAAAAAAATATGCAAAACTTAATAGAATAATAAAGAAATGCAGGAAATTTAAAAAACAACAAAAACATAGTTCTAACAATAATAAACTAAGAAAAGAACGTGTTTTTCTCATTAAAAAGTTAAATAACTATCAAATTAAATTAGAGGATAGTAAACATTTTTATGAAATAGACACTCAAAACTTACAGTCTGAGATTCAAACATTAGAGCATCAACTTCAATCATGTTATTCCATGTATGTGAAATCTCAAAAACAAATAAAGGAACATATCCTTGCTACAAACGAATTAGTCAATAAGGATAATAGTAACGCAGACTGTGAAGACATGATGACCTTCAATAACACCCAATGTACATCACAAAGGGAATCCAGCCCGGACACTCTCCTGCCTGAGGTAACGGAGGACTCGACCCGGTTGGGCAGTGTTCCGGGTTGTATCCCCATTATAGATTCACCACACATTGTCCAAGGTTCATCACTGGTAGGTCAAACAGAATGTAGTTCTCCCCCTTGTTGTAGTACACATTGTGGTTGCTTTATTATGTTTTCTGATAGTTTAGGGAAAGGCTTGGGAAAATTGATTAGTAACAATCTGAGTCATTCTACTCAAAATTATTGTACACCTCAGGCTTCATACAACCGGATAATGGCATCCATAACTCGGAAGGAATTCGATCCTAATGATATTGTAACTATATTTGTTGGTAATAGTTTGAACGTAAAAATTGATGAAATCACTGACAATGTCACTCAACTGTTGAAACTAAATTGTAAGAAAATCATTCTGTGTGCCTTTCCATACTTTGAAAAGTTGTCAAGCAGGCAAAATCATTATATTCATAGTCTCAATAATCACATGTGTTTACTAGTAAGTCACTATTGTGACAAGTTGACGTTTTTCGACACTAACAGTTTCGTCCAGAAATTGAAGTCAACGAGGAATAATGCGTACCTGCCTATTAGTTTTAGACGTCAAATAGCTCGGCTATTAGCTTTTAATTTAAACTCAGACATATGTGGTATGTCGCAGTCTGTTGTAAATAGTTCCACGGAAATTAGTAATTATACTAATTGTAATTATACACATTTTAGCTTAGATTTAAACTAGTCAGTAAGACAATGGAAGGTACGAGTGATAATTTAGGTAAACTTATCAACTCTAAGGTATCTTCTAGCTCTCAGTTAATCAATTGTCAAAAAGGGGTTAAGCAGAATTCCTTTACATTATTTCATCAGAATATTCAGGGTTTTCCTTCCAAACAATTAGAAATCGAACTATTTTTAGAAAAAACCAAGTTTGATATTATCTGTCTATCTGAACATTGGATGAGGGATTACGAAATGCAATTTAATTACGAGAATTATAGTGTGGGCAGTTGCTTTAACCGGAAGTCTAAAATGCGTGGGGGTTCATTAATCTTAGTTAAAAATTGTGTTAAATTTAAGCCTCGTAATGATATTGTCGATCTTTCGGTTGAACACAGCATAGAATTGTCTTGTGTTGAGCTAGATATGCATGTAATAGTGTGCGTTTACAGACCCCCTAATTACCTGAACTACTCTATCTTTGAGTCAGTAATGGAAGATGCTTTGGCAAAACTTGTGACTGGTAGTAAACTAATAATTATCTGTGGTGACTTTAATATCAACATTTTAGAGAATAATGTAAACAGCAGTAGATTTTTAAATCTCTTTAAATCATTTAATTTGTCAAATGTTTTTTCAGAACCAACCCGAATTACTACAAATACTGCTACTTGTATTGATAATGTTTTTTGTTGCTGCGACTACTTAGATAAATCCATCGTAAATTACCTTCCTTCAGATCACAGCGGACAGACTGTTTCTTTCGCGTCTAATAAACAAGTACAAAGAATTCAGATTCAAACCAGACAAATAACACCCAGCAATTTAGAAAAGTTTAATAATAATTTAATTAGTAAGTTAAATATACCAGGCCATATTGGAAACAATGTAAATGAATTGTATGAAGAATTCTTTTCGGTAGTGCACACCGAGTTCAATAATACTTTAAAACAGAAAACTAAGACTATTGGCCCAAAGTTTATTTTCAGTGACTGGGCAACACCGGGTATTAGGAAAAGTAGGGAACGATTGTTTGAGTTGTACGGCCTTAAGCCTTATATCAACACAGAAACTTTTAGTAAATATGTGGCTACTTACTCGAAAATTTTTAAAAACTCTTGCAAGATAGCCAAGTCTCTTTTCATTAGCAACAAGATAAAATCAGCCGATAACAAAATAAAGACGGTTTGGAAAATTATCAACAGTGAGACTAATAGATCTAAAAAAACAAGTAATGACATAACACTAGAGACCTCACATGGTCTCGTGAGTTCTAATAATGAAGTCGCTCAAGAATTTGTAAATTTCTTTACCAGTATCCCACTTAAAACTACTGAAACCTTAAATTCCTCTCCCTTGCTCTCTATGGATTTATTGAAGGCGAACGTTTCAGCCTGCTCAAATGAATTTAAATTTCAGCATGTAAACCCCATGACAATCATAAAAGCTTTTAAGCAAATCAAGATCAAATTAACCGAAGATCTATGGGGTATGTCTATCAAAGCTTGTACCTCAATTGTTGAGACTGTAGCGCCGTATTTAGCCTCAATATTTAATTTGTGCGTGGATCAAGGGGTCTTCCCGGATCTAATGAAATTCAGTAAGGTAATACCGCTTTTTAAATCCGGGGACAGTAAAGACACCAACAATTATAGGCCCGTATCCGTGTTGCCGGTTTTCAGCAAGGTGTTTGAAAAGATAATGCTCGATCAAATGCTTAACCATTTTAACACCAATAAAATCTTACACGAACAGCAGTATGGTTTCACCAAAGGACGTTGTACGACTGACGCCGGTGTCACTTTATTAAAACATATTTTTACTGCGTGGGAAGAGGCACAAGATGCCATAGGAATCTTCTGTGACCTCTCGAAGGCATTTGATTGCGTAAATCACGAAACCCTGATTTTGAAGCTTGAGCATTACGGTTTAGGTAAACTTGCGCTCAGTTTAGTAAAATCATATCTGAATGATAGACAGCAGCATGTACAAGTAAAGGGTGTAAATTCGATGGGTTTAAAAGTAAAAATGGGTGTACCACAAGGTTCGATATTGGGTCCCTTCCTCTTTTTAGTATACATAAATGACCTACCCCATTTATTTAACAACCATCCGCAAATGGTGTTGTTTGCTGATGATACTTCTTTAATATTTAGGATTAACAGACGTGCCACAAATCTTGACGACGTAAATAGCGCCCTACTGCAGGTTCATAATTGGTTTACCGCTAATAATTTAGTACTAAATGGGAAAAAAACTAAGTGCATAAGATTTGCTTTACCAAATGTCAAAAGTAGTGATTGTGACATAGTATTGAATCAAGAGAAACTTGAATTTGTCAATAAAACGGTTTTCTTGGGAATTACGCTTGACCACAGGCTACAATGGGGTCCTCATTTAACATCTCTTGCAGGCCGGCTGAGCTCAGCAGCGTATGCTGTTAGAAAAATCCGTCAATTTACTGATGTTGATACGGCGAGGATAGTCTATTTTAGTTATTTTCATAGTATTATGTCATACGGTATTTTACTATGGGGACGTGCTGCAGACATCGAGTCTATTTTTATTCTGCAGAAAAGAGCCATCAGAGCCATATATGAATTACGTAGACGCGATTCTCTAAGAGAACTGTTTAAGGAAATTAATATCATGACAGTACCTTGTCAATACATCTATGAAAACATCATGTACGTTAGGAAAAATCTGCATTTATTCAGTAAAAGAGGTGACAGACACCACTATAATACTAGAAATAGGGACCAACTAGTTCAGCCAGGTTTCAGGCTTGCTAAAGTAGATTCATCTTTCATGGGGTACTGTTTAAAATGTTACAATAAAATACCTCCCCACATTCTACAACTGAATGAGACGAAATTTAAATCTTGTGTAAAACGCACACTATGTAGGCAAGCATATTATAAGCTGGGGGATTACATTGAGGATAAAAATGCTTGGCTAAATGCTGGTCCTGCTCCGCAACCTTAGATGCAAACTTATTGGACAATTATTGTGGTAGCTGCAGAAGATTGTAAAAATATTCTTGCATTGTATAGATTCCATCTCTTAGTATTGTATAATTGCATAACACATGTGTGAGTACCATGTACCGTAAAGCTACCATTTGCATTTAGTTATGTTTCATTGACTTGAATATGCCTTGGTGGCTGAGAGAATGTCATGCTCGCTTAAATGTCTTGCTGATGGTGGCGGGTGGGTCGGGTCATTTAGTTCCCTACAATATGGTTGAATTGAATGGCGCTGATTCATGCGTCATGTTCGTGAACGGGCGCTGTCAGTCGGGACTGGTCATCTCTTAGCTGCCGTGGATCATTTGAATTGCTTTATTTTTAATTGTTGATTTATTTATTTTTACTCTGGACGCTCTTATTGTGCACGTCTTTCTACATCGTTCTCACATATATGTATAATCTCAACATGAAAGATGTAACCAAGATTTTGTAACAACATTTTTGATTGAAAAGAGTGTCCATGGAGTTTCTTGCCCGTTCTTCTCCATAGAGATCTACGTTAGGGAATGGGCAACTACAGTACTTTCTCAAGTTATTATGCCTTGTGTCTGTGACTGTAGCTTCGCTTTATTTTTCGTTTTATCGACATTCAAAAGTGCCGTAATGGTCTAGTTGAAATAAATGATTTGAGTTTGAGTTTGAGTTTGAGTTTCCGTCAAGCGAATACTGTTGAAATGATTCGCTCCAAACAATTTCTTTCATTTTATGATCATAAGCTTTTATATGAAAAAGCCTTGCCTTGTTAGCTAGCTAGTATGTATTGGTTAAAACCTACAACTGAATTTTAAACCAGTTCCCCAGAACCGATTGAATTGTTGGCGCACACGTTTAGTTCTGGTCTTGATCCTGCAGCCAGGATTTCCTTCACGCTACAGAACTCCTCAATGGTTAATAGCACAGGCACAATACTAATTTTCTTCTTTTCAAATAAATGAAAGATTTTTTTTCCACAGTTGCCGCCACAACACGCCTGTCGCTTGAACGTGAAGTTCGTGGCGAAGGGGTTTACTCTAACATATTATTGTGACCGCATCCCGTGAGTAGTTGATAGTCATCTGTGGTCAACTTATGAATGGACCCTTTAGATTACTGATAAATCTTACCTTTATTTTGGGAAGCTGAATGAGGTAAAATTGGTTGTTTGAGGAATATTTTTGATTGAGCTTGTTCAATCTTTAATCTATGATCTGTGTTTGGTAATTAGTTTGCGGTTAGCTTTATGAGTAGTCTTTGATAGATTAAAATTAGATATTGGATTACCACACAAAACTAAATGAGGCATTAAATTTGAAGTCTCAATAGATCGTAGTTATTAGAGAAGATATTTACTGATTACAATAATGCGGTTAGGCAATCCCAGAATGACGAATTGATGACATCTTAAGTTCTTACACAACCACACGAGGAAAATTGGTCGTTCCCCGAAAAAAAATTTTTTTAGATTCACGAATACTGTAGATACTTATTTACCGTCTAAACAAATTATCCTTTGTTTGTGGTTAGTCAACAACTTAGGTAGTAGGTGTTCAAGAGATTTCTAATGAAGTGTAAAATTACAGTGACTAAAAAGTTTTTTTTTATAGCTATTATCATATTATATATTATTTACTAGGTACATGAAGTTATGACAACCATTTAATTGAAGAACCAGTCAATAGACGACTTCTGATAAAACATAAATTAAAATGTTTTCCTGAAGTCCATAACCGTTATTAATTAAATTATTATTCGACGTTTTAAGTACCTACACTTCTGTTATATCTTTATCAAGACTGCGTCAAGTATGTCCAGTTTATTAGGAATACCTAATTACTATCAGAAACCTCGTAACATGCACATCTTATACTAAAACCTTTTAAACATTTGCTTAAAACATGTAAATTTGAATATGTAAACAGATACAAAAGTGTCGTGGACGCAATAGCGCATCGCGTCGGAGTCGACGCGTATAAATTAGGAGCAAGCGAGCGACGCAGGCGCAACAAAACTACACGCCAACGAATATCAGCTCAAACATCTAAATGTGCTTTTATTCTTTACGACTGTTTTAGTAGACTGGTTGGAGAGTGGTCGCGAAGCTGTTTAGAGGATATGTTTTATTAAGATGAAACCGAATTTGTTACAGAAATATTCTTTAAAAGCGAATTAAACTAAAATAACATCTAAGTGCAGCTACGCATCGTTATATGTAATAGGCTGGTACTTGTATAACTTTTAAATTGATTACAGGTAGTTTGACAAAGATCAAACTTTTTATGTTCAAATCCTAACAGAAATATTGTATAAGAGAAGCAATATGTATAGACGTGAAAAGCCTTATGGTATTATAGTGTGATCTCATTTTTTCAAGAAAACATCTAAAAATACTAATAGGTAATGGTTTATAGCTTTATTCTTTTTTTTTTATTGGAACTTAAAGTTCCCGACTGGCTTTCGCCACCATCTTTTCTTTTTGTTTGTTTTGGCACAGATGAAACTTCAAATCAGGCTTTAAAAAATACCTTTGAAAAGTAGTTCCTCCCTTTTACATTGCGGCAGGCTTTGGATCACCGTGAACCACGGCTATCATAATTTTGCGCCAAACTAAATCACTAAGGAATGTCCGTTCTTTATAGCCCTATATTTAATTTTCAACGTTCTGATCGTTAGTTTTAAAACGTCTTACATTCACAGACGCCGCCGCGGCACCCGCTAGGCGCCGTTCGGTAACCAAATGTAGTCTTTTTTCCCCTCCTTATTTTCTTTTTTCAGTCTTTTGGGGGTCCAGACTTCCTTTTTTTAATGAATCGGTGTTAACCTTCGCGTCGAACGAGAACAGGGTGCCGATTGGAGATAAATGATCATTTTCGAACTTGTTGTTTTACGAAAAAACAAAAGTTAAATGGTAGAAATGACAGTATATTCGGCGTTCCCTTTTGTTGGTGATAGGCATCTGTGGATTCTGTAGTAACCGTTTTAAATTAGGGTTTAGTCCTGAATACGGGATTAGGGTGGCGATTTTTAGAGATTGATGCTATCGTTGCTACATCTAAGCTAATGTTTGCTTCGTTAATTTGAATAAATATCGAGTTTCTGAATTCGCTTAATTGATATGTAATTTTGATTTAAATGGCAAAATTAAGTGATACAGACAAGATTCGATATAATCGAATACATTTTAATATTTTAGATCTAAAATTATGTGTCCATCAACCAACACCGCTCTTATAGCTATACCTAATATTTTTTAATGTAGTTAAAAGGTCAATAAGTAACGAGCTAAACTGATCGTTAAAAATAGATTGTCTATGTAAATATGAGTAACTCCACATTTATTTAATAATAAACGATAAACCAATCGATTAACATGGACATGATGATTGTTGTACAGTAGCGCCATCTATTATGCAATTACGTAAACAGACGTTGTTGGGTTTTTATGAAACTATGATTTTCTAGAGAATTAAGTTAGAAAATATATTTTACTTGCAAGCTTATTAATATCTGAATAAACATTAGATGCTTTTAGTCGTTTTAGTGGCGGAATATTGATTTTTAGATGAAGCTTCTGCTAGTCTTGCTACTCGCCGCTAGATGGCGTGGCGAACGTTGCCATTGATTGATTGCGATAATGATTTATTTGAAATCCAAAAGCAGTATTTACTTACAATAATTGCAAAATTATTTTTTAGAAGAATGTTGTTCTTGAATTTAAAATTGACTTGTGATTTAAAATTGACGAATTGATTGAATTCACCCAAAAAGTGTTTAGGTATTTTGTTGACGAAAGTGTAGGCGAATTAAACGTATAATTAAGTACCTACATTAAGTAATGTTTACCTTTTTGTACGATAATTGAGAAAAACCATTATTTATACATGGATCGATAATTCAGTTTAATTAAAAAAAAAAAACATACATTTACCATGAACTTTACCCATAAGTTTCACATTTATAATCATGCACGATGGACTCTAATTTTAATGTTTTCATTAGCACGAATTTGCACTTCACGAAAATACGTAAGTACTGCACTCAAATAAGGACCAAGTCATTTAAAAGCTCAAGAAATAATTGACTCCAAAAATAAAACCAATTTAAAATAAGAGCTTTTAACACTATAAATCTTACCCTTCTTACCAAAGCTAAGACATCTCTATCTGTCCCAAAAAACCATCCCATTAAAACGTTATCTAATATAAGAGTGATAATTACAAATGTTCCAATAATCTTTACATTGAAAACTAACAAATTAGCAAAGTGATAAAACAAGCCACCGATAAGGGAAGAGTGTGGGTGAGTCCATTCATGAGATTGGGCAACAGCAAAATTATTATCTGTGGTCTCAACAAGGCACTAAAACTTCTCACTGGGTACAGGGCTGGACTTGGATAACAAGATATTTAAATTATTAATTAGTATTCAAAGTAAGCTATGGGGACGAAATTAATATAAAATAGCTCTGTTTACAATATTTCTGAAACTTTAACCTTTTGAACGCCATTGCACTAAAAGGGCGTAAAAAACCTCTTAACGAAGCTGAAAGGCACTTGTTCTCCCCGTCATTGCGATCTTTTTTTTGTTCTACACTATACCTGGGAACGTTCTAGTTGCGGAGGTACCTATTGAGGGTCAAAGTTAAAATATTTTGACAAGATTTTTTTATTAAACGTTTTTATTGTCAGATTTTTATTTTAAACACCTCTGCGTCCCCCGTACTATTCAATCCACCCATCAGCACAATGTTTTAAGTTCGTTACATTGATTTCTACCACAAAACATGATTTTTCACCCCAAAAACAATTGTTTCCCAGCAACGGCCCGAATGGCGTAGTGGTAGTGACGCTGCCTTACGTTCTTAGGGTCCTGGGTTCGAATCCCGGTAGGAGCAAATGTTTGTGTGATGAGCATGGACATTTGTTTCCGAGTCATGGATGTTTATATGTATAATAAGTATGTATTTACAAACAAAAAAGTATATATGTAGTATATCAACTATCTGGTGTCCACGACACAAGCCTTGCTTAGTGTGGCACTAGATGGCGCTGTGTGTTAATGTCCAGCGATATTTATTTTATTTATTTTTAATAATTTTTGCGTAAAGTTACTAAGTTTGATTTACAGATTGCTTGGTTAACGGCTTCGTGATGAGGTGGTTTACACCCTGTATATGCGACAAGCAAGCGCGTACCCTGTACGCCAAACGACACAAAAAGGTAGGTAAAATTGTGGCTTGGCGTGGAAGGCACGCGAGTGCGTTTATGTTCAGTCGTTCCAAAAGTTAAATAGAGTTTTAAAGGAAACTGATATTGAATGCAAGTACAATATTAAATATATGCTATTAGTTAGAATAGAATAGAATACTCTTTAATATGTACACCATAAAAATTATAAATACAAAAATTTTAAACATTTTACAGGGGGTGCGTTACTAGTCAGTTACTACATGTATGTTTAGCCAACACAACAGCAAGTAATCTTTTATGGTTACCACAACAAGCCACTAAACAGCCGAGGGTTTACGACTTATCTTACCATGACGAGCAGAGACGGATTTGTACAGTTAAAAAAAATTGTTAACAGTACCAACTTGTTATGAACCACGTTTTTGGTGTAGGTTAGAAATGTCAGAATGTTGACACACAAGTAAAAATTAAGTTTACCAGCCTATGTCCGGCTAAAAGTTTATTTTACATAACAAATTAATTTTCAATTCATATTACTGTAATTATTTGATAGTTAAAGTGCTTTCTCTGAAGCCCGTATTTCATTTATTTATTTATTAAAATTTCATGCGCATAATATACAAAGGCGGACTTAATGCCTTAGGCATTTGGTCTACGTTAGGGGGATTCAGAGATAAAACGTAAGCGTATTATTTTAGCTGTAGCTCTAAAGTGTCACAAACTTATCTTTTTTAAACTTTCACGATCAGAACACATTATTTATCAGATGAAAACGGGTATTTAACGGGTATTTATTTCGCTGAAAGGGTCAAGAAACACATAGCAGCGGTCAAAAATCGACAAACAAACAAGTCTGCTATAGCAGAGCATGTAATTCAGGATTTTTGGGTTGTGTAACTCCATCCAGTGGTTGGGCCACTGGATGGAGTTACACAACTCAAAAATCCTTGCCAATGAGAAGCACTATTATAAGAGAATGGTTCGGGAAGCGATTGAGATCGAGAAGTACCCTAATTTAAATCGCGAAGACGGCTTCATACTCTCTTTCGCTTGTAATCCAGTGATCACTAAGTGTACTCGTCAAGTAAAATCACCGTAATATACGGACACTGTTAGTGTTGTGTGCTGTCCGAGTGTGAACCGGCCCTAATTAACATTTATGAAGATCAAGTGAGGGTAGTTGAATAAACCCCTTCGCTTTGCTGTCGCGGTACTTCCAATACTTCAGTCTCCCCGCGACCACGGCTGGTGCAATCCGGTTGAAACGTCGGGCTTAAATTAAAGGTAAATTCGCGATAAATACCCGTTTTCATATGTTATATTATAATACAAATTTATATGTTCTGCTGACCAACGACTGGACCTGGCAACCTATAACACGCGCACACTCCGGACCGACGAGAAGATAGCGGAACTCGAGGAGGAGTTGAGCAGGCTGCGATGGAGTATTGTGGGATTATCTGAAGTCCGAAGAGAGGGGGAGGACACGATAATCCTAAAATCCGGCAGCCTGCTTTATTTCCGAGAGGGTGGCCGCCAGTCCCAGGGTGGTGTAGGGTTTATCGTCCACAAGTCCCTCGCGAACAACGTGGTGAAGATCGAGAGTGTGTCGACCAGGGTGGCGTATATACCTTATACTCAGAATATCCTCAAGATATTCGCTGAAGGTCATACAGGTCTACGCCCCGACCTCGGCACACCCCGACGACGAAGTGGAGACCATGTATGAGGATATCTCTAAAGCCATGCATGGTTTCAAAACTCACTTCACCGTTGTCATGGGGGACTTCAACGCAAAACTGGGCAAACGAGACGGGGATGAGCTGCAGGTGGGGCAATTTGGAGTTGGACGTCGGAACCACCGGGGCCACCAACTGGCTAGTTTTATGGAGAAGGAATATATGTCACCGTAAAATTGTCAAATACGTTATATTACAATATAACGTGTATCTCTCTAGCGATATTGTAAAGTCTCGAATTATTGTCAACTGAACATACCTACGGAAGTTTCTCTTGCCCCCATAAACGGGACTTGGGGCACCCCCCCGTTAGGTTAGTTAGGTTCCTTTAAACCCTGCACTCGGAAATAGGGGCCCCGCGAAGCGGGGCTCCGTCGACTATGCTTTTTAGGGGAATATGAAGTGTTTTAAGGTTAGGTTATATTACTCGATATTTCTCAGGAATGGTACAGTATCTTTTCATGAGAGTGATACCACTGGGCAAGGGGGACCCCTCCTTCTCTCCACACCGCGTGAGTTGACTACCATCGCATGCATTTCACGAAAAATAATGCGTTTTGTTGTAAGCAGTATGTTCATTTGACAATAATTCGAGACTTTACAATATCGCTAGAGATATTACAATATAACGTATTTGACAATTTTACGGTGATATATATATATGATGAACTCCTTCTTCAAAAAGCGTGAGCACAGAAAGTGGACCTGGCAGAGCCCAGATGGTGCAACAAAAAACGAGATTGACTTCATCATGTCAACCAAGAAGCAAATGTTCAATGATGTCTCTGTGATCAATTCGGTGAAAACCGGGAGCGATCACCGCATGGTAAGAGGCACATCATCAATATCAAGCTAGAAAGGTCTCGACTGATGAAGTCTACGCTCCGTCCAGCACAGATCCAAATCCAAAACCCCGAAAGCTTTCAGCTCGAACTCCAGAATCGTTTCGAGTGCCTGGGAAGCTCAGTGGACGAATACAACGATGGGTTCGTGGAAACTGTCTATGGACAGTTTTAGACCGGGTCTAAGTTCTTCAAGACACGTCGTACAGATCAGAAAAAGAGGTTCTCCGATCAAACTCTCAAGCTCATGAAGGAGCGGCGTGAGATGTTCCTGCAGTCTTCAGACGAGGCGTTGAAATACCGGCAGCTCAATAGACAGATCTCTAAATCCTTGAAGAGCGACCTCCGCCGCTATAATACCGAGCGCATTAAAGACGCAATCGAACGGAACAAAGGCTCCAAGGTATTTTCAAGAGATCTGGCTATTGGGCAGAGCCAGCTCACGAAACTGAAGACCGACGATGGCAGGATCTTATCCGCCAAACCGGAGCTACTGAGGGAGATCAAGAGCTTCTATGGACAGTTGTACACGTCAACCAGCAAACCCATTGTCGACCTAGCAAACGACCCAAGAGCTAGACTAACCCGACACTATACCGAAGACATCCCGGACGTCAGCCTGTACGAGATTAGGATGGCTTTGAAACAGCTCAAAAACAACAAGGCACCGGGTGATGACGGAATTACGGCCGAACTCCTGAAGGCGGGTGGAAAACCGGTACTTAAGGCCCTTCAGAAGCTGTTTAATTCCGTCAAACTCGAGGGGAAAACGCCACAGGCATGGTGCAGGGGTATGGTGGTGCTCTTCTTCAAGAAGGATGACAATGCCCGGTTGAAGAATTACAGGCCCATCTCACTTCTAAGCCATGTCTACAAGTTGTTTTCAAGAGTCATCACGAATCGACTCGCGCGCAGGTTTGACGATTTCCAGCCACCCGAACAAGCCGGTTTCAGAAAAGGCTTTAGCACCGTGGACCACATACATACGCTTTGGCAGGTTATACAGAAGACCGAAGAGTACAACTTGCCTCTCTGTTTAGCGTTTGTGGACTACGAGAAAGCCTTTGATTCGATCGAGACCTGGGCTGTACTGCAGTCTCTCCAACGGTGCCAAATTGACTACCGGTACATCGAGGTGTTGAAGTGTTTGTACAAAAACGCCACCATGTCAGTCCGACTTCAGGACCAAGCCTCGGAACCTATCCTTCTGCGGCGAGGTGTAAGACAGGGAGACGTAATATCTCCGAAACTGTTCACCGCTGCACTGGAGGATGTCTTCAAGGTTCTGAACTGGAGAGGGCTAGGCATCATCGTCAATGGCGAGTACATCACTCACCTTCGGTTTGCCTACGATATAGTGGTCATGGCTGAGACCATGAAGGACCTCAGTACAATGCTTGATGACCTCAGTAGAGCTTCCGAAAGGGTGGGTCTAAAAATGAACATGGACAAGACGAAGGTCATGTTGAATGCCCATGTCACACCCAATCCTATCAAGATCGGAGGCTCTACACTCGAAATTGTAGACGATTATGTATACCTAGGACAAACGGTCCAGTTAGGTAGGTCTAATTTCGAGAAAAAGGTCAATCGTCGAATCCGACTCGGCTGAGCAGCGTTCGGGAAACTGCGCGGTATCTTCAAAATCAAAATCAAAAAAAATCAAAAATGTTTATTTCGTTATTACACGTTATACAAAGTTATACAGTTGGTGGCGTCCCCTTTTAAGCATGTAGATGCCTGTACCAGGAGGCGCCGCTCTTTTATATCATACAAGTGTAATAAGTTATAAAAGTGAAAATGAGTAATTAATAGTCTAATTCTAGTTTTATCATAAGTCTGTTAGTGTGTGTGTGTGTGAGTGTGTGTATGTGTGTGTGTGTGTGTGTGTGTGTGTGTGTGTGTGTGTGTGTGTGTGTGTGTGTGAGTGTGTGTGAGAGAGTTCGTGCGTGTGGGCTTGGGTGCGGGTCTGTGTGTGTGTTTGCGAGTGAAAGGGTGTGTGTGGGTGCAAGGTTGTTTTACATGGAAAGAGATTTGTGTAAATGGGAACAGTTTAATTTAGATTTAATTTTTATTTAGATTTAACAGCAGTTTCTCTGTTTCATCATAACATAACTTGTTTATCCAGTTAACCAGTAACGATTTGCATTTTGTAAACGGTTTAGTATAGATGTCTATTTCTTTATTTATTTTGTTGTATAAGTAAGACGAACGTCTGTCGTACTGAAATTTAGCAAATTCTGTTTTTACCCGAGTGGTGCAAGCAACATTGTGTTTTCTTCTTCTAGCTAGGATTTTGGAATCAAATGGTATGGTTTTATGTTTTTTTAGTACTACATGTATAATATATAATTTTCGGACTGATAATAAATTACTAATTTGGTATAGCTCAAAAGTGGGAAAGTTCCTTTTTTTGAAGTACATTACCTTTATTATTGTCCGTTGGGCTCTTTCAACTTCAAGAAAACGTGTTTTACGTGCGCCTCCCCAAATAGAAATACAATATATTATTACTGATTGGACTAGCGAGATATACACTTCATTTAGAAGGTTTTTTGATTCGCCACTCCTAGGGACTACGTGACGCAGTGTTTTAAAAATCCAAATAAACTTACGTATTCTCGCAGTAATTTTTTCGATTTGAGGATACCAGGACAAGCTTTGGTCCAACATTATACCTAAGTACTTGACGTGATTGACTTTACTTAAAATTGGACAATTACAATTGCAATTTGCCACACTCCTACATTCATGTATTTTAATGTTGAAATCATGTTCTGGTTGGACATTTTTATATATTGAGAAGCAGATATAATTAGTTTTGCTTGTGTTTAACGTTAGAAGATTAGTTTTTAGCCACGAAGCTACTTGTAACATACCATTTTCCGCGCTGGTTTTGGCTTCAGCCCAGGTTGAGCCGGTGAAGACAATTGCGGTGTCGTCGGCATATGAAAAAATGTTTGCTTTATTGATTGACATATTACATAGGTCGTTTATGTAAATGAGGAATAAGGTTGGTCCCAAAACGCTTCCCTGGGGTACACCGCAAACAACATCAACCTCCCCGCTGACGTAATTCTCTAGCTTAACCTTCTGTTTTCTGTTTGTCAGATAATCGGTAAATATAGCTAGTTGTGTTCCTCTAATACCAATTTTCTCTAATTTTTGGACAAGGATGGGAATAGAGACCGTGTCGAAGGCCTTTTTTAGGTCTATAAAAACGGATAAGCACCTAGTTCCTTTATCGAGTTCTTTTGTAAGTAAAGAAGTTAAAGATGTGATAGCATCTTCCGTAGAAATACCTCGTCTAAAGCCAAATTGGGATGGAGATATAATGTTGTTGGTTTGAAGGTAACTTAATAATCTGCAATTTAAAAGTTTTTCTAATATTTTTGCTATAACAGGAATAACAGAAATTGGTCTATAATTGTTAATATCACCCTCCTTTCCACCCTTGTATATAGGGGTTATTATTGATTTTTTTAAGGAGCTAGGGAAGATGCCTTGTTTAAAACAAAGGTTTGCCAGATGTGTTAAAATTGGAATTATTTCATATTTTACATGTTTTAAATACCTAGTCGAGATATTATCCCATCCGGGGGCACTATCAGATTTTAGAGAGTTAATTATAGAGTTTACTTCATTGTTATCTGTATCCAGAAGAACAAAAGATTTAGAGAGACTAGGTAAAGAACGTAGATATAAATTTAGTTCATTCTGGGTTACATTTTGTTGGATGTCATTTGCAAGTTGATTACCAATATTTGCAAAATATTGATTTATAAAGTTTGCTGATTCCGTTGGTGACGCTTTTAAATTAGTTAATTCAGTATTAGTTCTAGTACATTTATTTGTATAGGTGATGGTTTTCAGGTTTTTCCAAAGTAATTTACTATTGTTTAATGATTTAGTTAGAAGATTTCTTTCATATTTTCTTTTTATTTTTTTTATTAGGTTGTTGCAATGGTTTCTGTAACGAGCATATGTAATTTTTTTAATTTCATTGTGGGGGTCGTCTCGAGATTGTTTTTGGAGCTTATTACGATTTTTTATACATCTTAATATGCCTTCTGTGATCCAGGGTTTAATGATTCGCTTACTTTTGGGGATTTTGTGAATATTAGTATTTGTTTTTAGTGAGTCAATAAGTTCCTGGATTAAACATTCTGTTACGTAGTTAGGGTTTTCACAGAAAAGCAGAGTTGATAAATTTTTTTCTTTTAAATGTTGTAAGGCACTTTCAAAGTCAATTTTAGAAGTAGTTGTTGGTGTAGTTTGGCGATTTTTTATTTTAGATAGCGATAGAAAGGTTGTACGGTGGTCTGTAATAGTAGTGCGTAGGATAGCTATAAAGGCAGAATGCCGTTTACTGTTTATTTTTAACATAAAGTGGTCAAGACAATTGGCCTCCCTTGTAGGTAAGGTGTGACCAGATAGAATACCATGACTCGATAACATATCCAGGTATGAAGTTCTATTTTTAAATTCATATGATTGTTCAGTGTGTTTAGGTATAATATTAATATTAATGTCACCAGCAATTATAACATTGCTGTTTTGAGAGTTTAGGTTGTCAAGATGGAGTGCCAAAGAGTTTATAAAAGGTTCCGCGTTACTGTTTGATGGTGAACGATATATACCTAGAATGACATTATTCAGAATATTTAGTTGTAGACATGATGCGTGGCTTATCATTAATTCTGTGACACTGGCTTTTAAGGTGTCCTTGATATATACTACTACGCCATCATTTTGGTTTTGTTGACGAGTAGAAGCAAAGGAGCGATATTTGGTCAAATTCGGTATAGGTTTATTTCGATCAAGTCTGCATTCAGTTAGAATTATTGCGTCTACGTCAAAATTAAGGCAAGACAGATTTGCTATGAAGTCATCAAAATTGCAATATATGCTCCTAATATTTTGGCAAATTATGGTAAGGTCACTTTTATTTATATTACAGTTGTTAGGAAGCTCACTACAATCACATTCTATCGTTTTGGCAATACTTAAATTATCGAGGTCATTTATAGTTTGTAGTGGGTCACTCATTATTATGTTTTAGTAAATACACGGTACATTTTAGGATCAGGGAATTATTTATATAATGTGTTTGAAGCCGTAAGAAAATATGCAATAAATCTATGGTTTGTAGGGATGGATGAGAATGAACTTGCGGTAATTTCCTTTTTTTGTAAATATTAGTCCATGTTTGTTTAGTTATTTTTAGATTTTTGTGTCCATATATTGTACTTTTTAAATGACTGTAATGAATTAAAATTAATTCACATGTAAATAAACTTTTAACGGTATAATATGTAAGATAGTGACAATGTGTGTGTGTGTTTTTAGGTGTATTTAGAGTAGGAATGAATGATGTAATTAGTGTGGATGTCAAGTAAGTGTAGCAGACTTTACATACCCAGTTTGATGAGCTTAAAAAATAAACAAAAAAGTAGTAATAAAAGTAGTGAACATCTCTATGATCATTTAGTCATTGATTGATAATTAGCTGTTGAATTTGTGCTTCGCTTCTAATTATTAGGGTTGGAGAGTCGTCTTCTCTTTTGAGGTATACTCGGCCATAAGCAGTCCAGCAATATTTGTAAGTTTTTGACTTCACGAGGTCTCGCGCAAGGAAGTGCAGGCGTGCAGCCTTTGCAGTGAGTTGTTCAGTGATGAATATAGGGGTATCCTCGTTAGTGCGCATGTCCAGGTGTTTGGCACATAGCTTCGCCTTTTGTTTTATGTTGAATGCCTTACAAGATTTCAGTAAATTATTTTTTATTAGTGTTGAGTTTGTTTCCACTACAATAGGCGTGTTACCTGATTCTTTCTTTGTACGAACTCGGTATATATCACGGATGTTCGTCTTGTCTAGAGGACAACCTACTGAGTTCGATAGGCTTGTAACCATATGAATTAGGTCATCTTTGGTTTCGTTGGTCTTCTTAGGAACATTTTTTATTTCAAAATTAGCCTTTCTGCTATCCTGTTGCATACTTTCTATTCTATCCTCCAATATAGTAATATATTTTTTATCCTCTTTTGTTTTTTCCTCTAGGGATTCGATTTTTTTCTTAAATTCATCATTTTGCGCCATCAAAAAGGCGATGGAACTTTCGATATTGCAACTTGATTGTTGTATTCCTTGGAGTATACTGGCATTTTTTTTGAATTCATTCTCTTGGGCCGTCATCATCTTGGAGAACATAGACTGCATCTCTTCCTTAAATATAGTAAAATCATCAACAAAAACTTCATCACGTCTTCTTTTTTGTTGCCGTGATGTCACAAAGTTGGGGGGCGTTTTATGCTCAGATTGTTGCAGTCCTACCCGGTCTAAATCCGTTTCCGACAAGGATTTATCTAAGTTGAGTCGGTCCATTCTGCTGTCGTATAATGATTAAAACGATCGATATTACTATCCTTCCGTAAACAGACACGAGTTATAATATTATCACTCGGTTCGTGTCGTAGCACAGGTAGCCGCTCTGCCGTAGCCGCCGCAGCCGTCGTAGCCCGTAGCTGGTGACGTCTGGTTTCGTAGCGAGTCGCGTGATGCTTGCTCCGCCCACGTAGATGACAGAGAGGGCAATTATGGTGATGGTCTTTTTCACTCGAGGGTCGCGGGGGGCAGGGCCCGTTAGTTATCAGTACCGGCGGCGACGACTGCTCGTTGACTTTCACTTTTAGATGTGTTTTTGAAATTGCGAGTTTATTGCACTAATAATAAGAACTAAACTAGTTAATATTTAGACTTAAGATTTAAAATATTTTTAACTAATAGGCTGCGCGCGTCTGCTCACGGCTGAGATCCGAACGAAAGAGGATCTTCTCGTCCAACTTACCGCAGTGTCTCAAGACGAAAGTCTATGACCAGTGTGTGTTGCCAGTGATTACATACGGGACTGAAACGTGGTCGCTCACAATGGGCCTTATCAAAAGGCTTAAAGTCACCCAAAGGGCATTGGAGAGGCTTATGCTCGGAGTTTCCTTGCGTGATCGAATCAGAAATGAAGACATCCGCAAGAGAACCAAAGGTCACCGACGTAGCCCGAAGAATTGCTAAACTTAAGTGGCAGTGGGCAGGACACATTGCTCGCAGAACGGATTTCCGTTGGGGCCGAAAAGTTCTGGAGCGGCGACCGCGAACCGGAAGACGATGCGTTGGAAGACCTCCCACTAGGTGGACCGATGACCTGGTGAAGGTTGCGGGAATCCGGTGGATGCGACACTAATTTTATACAGGGAATAAATAGTCTGTCTCGCTCGCACTAGTAGAAAAATAGTTTGTCTTATGACAGTCTTATCTATAGTGTGTGAAACCCCTTAGAAGAAAGTAAGTGCATCAATAATCTCGCGTCCTAAATCCAGCCCTGCACAAAGCTCTAAATCGCCGGCGCCTTTTCATGTCTAACCGCGGGATTATAAACCATTCGTTAACTTCACATTATTAAATATTCCCAAGCGCCACCGGATGTGGGTGGATTTCTTAACGGATTAAAGCCTTCCGACGCCGCGCCGCCCTAATTTTCATATTTCAGCAAACATGTTTATATGTGAATTTTAGTCATCAAAAATTGGTTCTGCTGGTGTCTCCCATACAGATTGGTATAATGATCACTTCAGAATGATGAGTGATGGATGAAAATGAGTAGAAATTGGTAGTTGTGAGATATTTGTTCAATAACGAGGTACAGTCATTGGATGTATGAGAGCAGTAGATGGGTATAAGAGAGGAAGACCATAGAAACGACGGATGGATTGGAAAGGAGGTGTCTGATGAGATGACGAGTAATAGAGAAGTATGGCAGAAGCAGACATGCTGCGCCAGCCCCAAATGAATAAGGGCAAGAGAAAGATGTGATATTACTATATAATAGCACTGATGATGATGATGAACGAAGCACAGTCATCTCCTTTAAAGCAACAAATGGTGATCATTGGGGTCGTGGGGTTTTAGGGACCGGGACGGCGGTTCCAGATTCCCCCAAATATTAATCTAATAAGATTCCAGAGAAGCTGATGTATGTGGGAAAATATATGCCTTCCAGACCATCTTGTGACAGTATTACAAAATGTTCTGTAGAAACTATCTTACAGTGACGACTACCTGGAGTTCCCATGTTAAGCAGGAAACAACTTGCAAGACAATCACCAAAACCGATTACATAAATAAAGAGCCACCTTAATATAGATTTAGTTTCATTTTAGAGGTTGTTCAGTTAAAGATCTATTCATAAAAATACTAAAACTGTGAAAAGAGTTTGTCTGTCTATCTTTTTATCGGTTTATTCCCACTGTCTATCGCTTGCTTGTCCACCCCAGGGGAACAGTTAAAAATAATTCCCACTGTCCCCAGGGGGTGGCCAGTGAGACTGATTATTAAAATAATTCAAACATTTACAACTTAACCTTTACCCTCCAACCTCTGGTGAACCAAACATTCTCTTTATCCAACCCTGGCCGATAGAAAGGGTCTGGGCTGCCGGTGGTAAGGGCTCTTGAGAGAACCTTCTAACGATATGCGTCCTGTCCAGAAGTACTGCTTTCTGCATCAAGCCCTTGATCCAGCTGCTAAGCGGAACTTCATCATCATGAAGTTTGAAGTTTGTCATCATTGGACGACACGACTATCGGCAAAATGACTCACATAAATATATAATAATACTTTCAGGATGTTGTTGCGAATGCCCCTTTTTTGTAGCGTTTCAGAAATATTTGCTCAGGCCCACACAGATGGCTTTCATGCCATTATCCGCAAAACAACGGCTTCACTGTTGTGCAGAGTACGGAGTAGTCACAACTATATCCTGAGAGCTGTGGCGGAGAGCTATACTCCAAATATCAGGCATTTTGTGCGGAGGTTGATTAGGTAGGAGACGTCTTTCGTCCTTTGTTTTAATAATTTCATTTTTGTTTCAATGTTATTTATTTTTTTATTTTATTTATTTATTTATTCAACTTACAACTATCATTACAGGTTATCTTAAACCTAATTCGGCAGTGTGGTTATATCCTTATTACTAACATTAGAATGTAAGATGTGTGTAATACTAACAAAATATGGATCACTGTTATCTGAAATAAACGATTTTTTTTTATCCTGGTATTCGCACCCACAAGCTAGTTACCAATATTATTAAATGAATAACGCATTTATCCAGTTCGCAACGTGTGCGCGACGTGTGGGCAGCGAGTTCGCGGTGTGCGATCCGTGTTTTGTCCAATCATTAATTTTGTTTTTCTTCGCGGCGACCTCGCTGCGCACTCGCCCCGCTTTCAATTCGCTTGCAACTCGCTAGTGTGATACGGGCTTATAGGATGTTGAAAATAGTATGAAAATTCAAAGAGCATGATTCTGTTGGAGCTTTTACGGCTTGAATTAATAAAATAGGCTAAAGATATGATCAATGTTGAGTCGAAGATCATTTTTCATCAAGCAATTATTTTTCATGACTACACGCATTAAAATTACTGTTGAAAAATGACGCACATTGGCAAACTATTTTTAATTTTTGAACGGGGTTTGCGGTTTCTTTGACGTTAACCAGATCGAGCTGTTAGGTTTTATTTTATTTTAGTAAATTACATAGGCCGCACTTATTGCAAAGATGTTTTTGGAGGTTACGACTTCGTATCGGCGCTCAGAGTTTTCAAGATGCAATCCAAAGCCGTCGTGCGTTGTTGATTGAATATAATTGATAAAATTTATTTCAGTCTTAAATTATGACTGAAAAATGTGACAAGTTTCTGCTCCACAAACATTTTATATTTAAACCAAATTAAAAAGACAAGTAGGTAAAGTCTGCAGACAAGTGGTAGTCTATCTATCTTACATGTATTTATTTCCTATGCACAAATGTCAGTACAATGAAATGTACTGACATTTGTGCATAAAGTACACGCCATACATGTTGACAATATTTCAATAAAACAATGTACTCGTATTAGGGGGCCTGGAGTTCTAAAATACAGACAGGTAGTTTGCTAAATCGCACTACTCCTTATTTTTAGTGGCCGCTACAAGTATTCACCTGTTCCTGACTTTGCCTCAGCTAGTCCCACGAGTCAAAGCAATCAATACGTTTAACTCCACCATTTCAAAAAAACCCTCGAAAACAATCAGAGATACAGATCTCTGTCGTCATTAGCTGCTCATTCACTAAACCATTCACACGCGACAACTCCAGAACATTTAACACCAAAACCCAACATCCTTAATCTGAGATAACACTCGTTTCAACAAATAGGTGCAAACTGCGGCGGTTCAAAGCGACAAACTCCCAAGATACACAGATAAGGCAAAACCTCGAAAAACTGTCAGTTTGCAAAACTTACAACATTGTTTTACCGATAAACATCTGTGTAAGACCACTCAATGAATATAACTGTACCTGCTTCCTAACTATTATGTATTACAATGAATGTAATCTGTAAAGTATAGCCGACAATAGCAAACAAAGTGTTCTGGGGCTCTTTGTTGCAAAGGGTTTGTAAGCTGCATAGAATTAAATTACAATAAACGGGACTTGCAACGCCTTGACGCTTCTGAACGTGTTATAAACGTGTTCAGTGATGCAAATGGAATTGTTTCGGGACTTTCATTGAACGATTTAGATGTGGTAAATGGATTTTCCGATTTATTTCATCTGTTCAATAGTGGTTACACTAGTTGTGGTCGTCTTTATGTAAACGTGAGATCCGTTTTGTGATACTGACATTTTGAACAATGTTCTTCGTCCTTGCGTTTTTCCATCTTGTTCAACGCATGTTTTACATAAGGAATTCTATAAATAGAATATTATGAAATATACTTAGTACAAACCGATATCGTTTCGAACATCAGATCCTGTTTAGCAGGTGTTTGAACACTACCTACTTATTATGAAGTATTTTTCCCAACCTCACATATGCAATAAGTTCATAGGATGAGGTTAACATAGTACAGCTTTAACCTATGTGTGAATTATATGATATTGTTCTGATTTACATGTTTCGACGAACAAAAAATCCATTAAACATAAACCTGTTACCTAATTTATTGTAAATCTTTCGAACTAGATAAACCATGGAACATTTTTTCCAGTTCCAGTTTCAAATACATAACTGAACATACAACCAACCGTCTTCATAAGCTCGCCTCTGCAGCACAATACAAGTAGGTACAAACATTCCGCACGCAAAGTAACACCATATCCTTGGGAATGTAACGCTCTCCCATCGAAATATTTCAAAACTCGATCACTATCTCGGCGACTATGCATCGAGTTATTGAATGAGACGTGAAAAATGATGAGCAAGGAGCAAAGGCTTCGCCGACGATTGCTCATCTCTTTTTTGTTGCTCACAAACTCGACAGGCGAAAAGGGAAGGCGAATTTAGGTGGACAAAGCGGTGTGATGCGACAGTGTGTTCTCGTGAGGTCTTCGAACAGCGGGGGTCTACCTTGCTGCGTCTCCTGTGGACCTTCTCACAGTTTTGTTGTCACGTAATTAATTTATTGCACTTAGGTAGTGCAATTAAGTGACGATTCGTGAGCAGCTGGACCGTGGGGTTCTAATGGGCGGTGTGTTTGCCCTCAGACGTAGGTCCGTTCTCGAAATTGAGATATTAGCGGTGTCTGCTTTTGGCGAAATTAGAGCGGCAAGCTTTGTATGTCCCGGGTTTTATTGGAGGCGTATGTTATGTATTTTATGTTGTATACTAATGATCTATGTATCTATTCTTATGTATAGCGTCATTAGAGTAGAAGTCAGCACTCATTGGAGGGAAATCACCATTTTCTAAGACTTTTAGAAATATGATAAAAGTTTGTGTATGATTTTGGTGGATACATTGCTGATGTATTTAAAACTTCGTCACATTTGTCAAAATTATAGGTTCTATGTTTTATCAGACCACTTATAAGAATGAGTATCAATACTTAGAAGACAATGCCTTCAAAATTACCAATAAATGAATCCGTTTTCACCCGAATCGAAACTAAAAATAGAGCTGCCATCATTGACCCCATAAGTCGAACAAAGGTAGCCCGTTAAAGAATGACGGTAGACAAAAACTAGGCTATAAATAGATAATCTAAGTTATTAAATCTAAGGTCAAGATGGCTGTGGGAGAGTTTATTATCAGGCAACTGGTTCTGAGGACATTTTATCACAAACCTGTGTGTAGTGTGTCATTAAAGTAGTAGGAATAACGTACAGGGATACAATTACATAACGTAACATCACACTTGTAATGAAGTGTTAGCCAGAGGTGTACCTACTTAATAGTACACCCACAAAGGAAATAACTGCTAAGTTTCGTGATAAAGATGATGATGCTACCCTAGATGTAAAGTTAGATTTAATTTCAGTTCATTTCTAGATTATTTTGTCAATTGGTTGTAGCACTAGATCGACGTCAAATTTTTAGAGAAAATGGGTCTGATTTTCGAGTGTGGTCACGGGATTGAGCTACAGGAAAGTACAATTTTACAACTTGATATATGTACCCACTATTTTAATCTTAGACATGACTAAATATTGTAGAAAAGTAAACATCTTGAGAGAAGCTTCGCTTATTTTATTCTAAGGGCCAATTTTTCAATCACCTATTTATTAACTTTTATCCGACGAATAATTTTGTCAATTTTTGTATGGACAATCTATCAAAGCGTCACATTTACTCTTCAGGTAAAAGTTATCTAATGATTGAGTAATCGGCCTTTAGTCGACACTAAGGGCCGGGCAAAATCATCAACGCGTATTAATAAATAAATAATAAAAATAAAACGTTTATTTCAGATAAAATCCAATCCATAAAGCATCATCATAATAATAAAATAGTCAGCGCCAAATATAAAAAAAATAAACATAGTAAAAACAATAAATCATTTAATGAAATAAATCAAATAACAGCAAAAACAAAAGGAAATGAAGATAATAACAATTGAAAAGATTATGAATTCAATGACAATATTAGATATTATGTCAATCAATCCAATAAAATTAGAAATAATACAATCAAACACAACACATTACAATTAAAATAAATAAAAGCCGAAATAAAGTAAGACCGATTGATATTCCTTTGCCCTCTTTGCCGTTATAAAAAGCAGATCTAAGTTCACTGTGAGACAAATACGAGTACAAGCAGTTATCATGTTATAATGCCACGATAGAGTGGTAAGATTCCAAAAAATGAACATTTTTGAAAGAACCGGTGTTCTTAATGATATTATATTACGTTTAATGTTGTCTAGTTGTACTTTATGAATTTATGGACCATTGGATTACGTGTTACGCGTGTAATTGAAGTAGGAAGTGTTGAATACATTTTAATAGTTATTGGGCTATATGGGTGGTAAGTGCATCTATTGTTTTTGTTGGGTCAGGTTCGTTATTGATCTGTATGATAAAGGAAACGTAGAGTTATAAATCTTATATAATTATTTTAGACATACAAAGTAATTAAATAAATACACCTAACACTGTTAATCTAAAAGTAGACAAACATTCAATTCCGCAAACGCATGTAAGTTGCGGTTACATAAAAAAGGTCCCTATAACAAAATATAAATAGCTCTAAAAACCCATTTCAAAATACAATTTTCACAACATACTTTTGAACACAAAGTGGCTAAAAGCTATAAACCGAACGAACCGAACTCACGCAATAACATACGTTTCCATAAAAACATCACGTTTGAACATGTCGGACCGACACAAAACACCAGTTAAAACTAAATCTCGAGTTATGTCCTTCGCTGATATGAAACTCCGATGTGAAAGGCTTCCTAATGCACAATTTCATACTTTACTGCCAATAAAAACGGGGAGGTAAAATATATGCACCATAAATAAACATATTCGTAAAACGATAATAGATCGAATAATTTGGAGTAAACTATATGGTGTTCGCCCAGTGTGAATAGGGCCGCGCGGTGAAACGCGCGCCGCTGATTGGTTGACGCTTCGGCGGCGAACATTGTAGGGTAAGTCCGGGGTAGTTGGCCATAGTTTTCCTTAAGCATTGCTAAAAAAAAAGCTTACATATTATTACAGAAATTTTTATTTGTAATTAAACTTTGAACAATCAACTATAATATACTTAGCACAAAAGTAACAATTACTAATGAGATCGCCTTAAAAAAAACCTATTTTTTTAAATCACAATTGGCCATCTCTCCCGGCGTATCCGGGTGTGATGACCATAGCATTAGAGGTAGGTAAGATAGCCATAACTTAAACCGTTTTTCCTCCTATTTTCTATACTTAATCAGTCTTTTCTTCTCCTCACCACATTTAGAGCACATGTCATCAAATTCTGTGCAATTTTCGTGAACCCAAAACTGGCACCCATTGCATAGGACCCAATCTTCCACGAGCTGTGTTTCATAATAATTCTCTCCACATCCGCGACAGTTGTCCTTTTCGTCGTTCTTCTTATTCTTTTTCATATCTTGTATTAATGTTAACGGGGCATCATCACTGCTATCAGAAACATATGCCATATGGCCATCACATACCGATTTCAACTGGCCATCTCTCCTTTTTTTCCGGGAGAGATGACCATGCCTAATATAAAAACGAATCAAAACACAACACGAGTAATTTTGAGGTTAGAACAATAAGTTGACTGTTTATTTGACAACAAATGCAAAAAACACAATTATTTTATGAAACTAATATCACAATCTAGTAAAACACGAAACCTCTAATAAATTTTTAAACTAGTTCAAACAATAAACAAGGTTTTACTCACTTTTGGATTTTTTTTCGCCGAAATGGCGGTCGTAGGTTAGCTCCCGCGCACGATGCCAAGCGCACTGAACTGTAACTGGGGACATCTAGTCAACGACTCCTTAAGTTATTTGAGCGGGCCATCTCTCCCTTATGGCCATCTACCCCGGATTTACCCTACTCGATTTGTTGAGCCAATTGTTGGGCTCACACGTAGGGGTTTTAAAGCGAGGGGTGAGATTATTTATTCAAATTAATTTAATGTGCATATAGTTGTAGGTATTCAAATGATTGAGTACGTTATAACAATACGGGTGATATTTTAAAAACAATTTGCATTTACTGCAAAAGATATAACATCTAACTGTGACATCCAACAAAAATAATTAAGTAATAACATCACTTACAAGTGATTATAAAGATTAGAAATTCCTGCCCAAACAACTTAATTAGCCGTATAAATTTGACAGAAGTGGGTGAATAAACCTCTAAAGTATTTCGTCCCGTGTGCACGGTTTAAGCTCCTCGATGATTATCTCGCGTGATAAATGGACCGCGTCAGAATTTATTGTGGGCTCAAGCCCTCACTATTGTCTCAATGAATACTTTTTTATTGTCATAATATTATAGAGTTCGTATGACAAGTGGCGTTTAGGATTATGATGCATTTTTCTCAAATAGCACCCTCTGTTATGACCGTCGAGAGTTATTTCGTGTCGCATCGTAAATTGATTTTGATGTCCTTTTTATGGTGTATCGGAATCGATTTTTGTATTACATTGGCGATGCTTTTTGATATGTAAATATATTAAATTATGTGGCTGATTGAGTATTTGACGGGAGTCGATCGTAGGAATTTTCTATTTCGCTTAAAAAGATTCGAGTCTAGGTTCTAAACCTGTGCTTCAGGAATCCCGAGGCAAGGTTGTTGTATTTTTTATCGTCTCGTCGTATAAATGATATCTAACATTAAACGCACACTTTTAATTTATTGAAGGCAAAGTTTATAACGTGTTCATACGTGACGTGTGCCTTAAACGAGCGCTCGCCTTTTAATTTTTAACAAAAGAAGTTAAAATGACGACCATAATCTTTTTATAACTTATATTCTATATGAATACAAATGCGGTGTGCCGATTATACTATATATTATATCTGAATTGGTTTTATGATACTAAATATTTGGACAGGGGTTTTATCGGCGCAGTAACATGATATTTTTGAGAGATTCTCTTTTGTTTTGTGGTTTTATGATTATTAGTCTATGCGGAAAGACTGCTAAAATTGGTTTCGTGAGAAGTGAGAAAGTGCAAGAATAAAATATATCACTTGATATGTTTTTGGATTGGACAGTTTTGTGTAACATTGAGATAATTATCAATATAAAAATTGCAATAAATCAAAAAACTTAGCAATTATTTCCTTTAAATATTTCACTCTTGCTTTTTATATCCTTGAGAATAAAGACAATATAAAAACATTAAAAAATATAAAATTGTTGCTCACCGGTATTGGGAACAGTGTCCAAGGCATGGGTGGCGGTCTGAGTATCTTAATTGAGCATATTAGTTTTTAGTTGGGTATCAATATAGTATAGGAACCTATCGATTTTGGGATTACATGAATTATGCTTTTGGTAGGTACTTAAATGGTGATAAAGTTATGAGCTGGGGTTGGCTTTTCCCATCGATAAAACAACGGATATTTGTCATTGAAGGAAGGAAATGGTGGTTGTAGGTACTGATTAATTTTTACGACTACTTTTGAAGACTCAATAATGCACATATGCTATGACACATAACATCACGCCACATCAGACTATATCACGCCATATCACGCCACATCACGTCTGTCATTCTTGAAGTGTTAGGCATAGCTGTATACCTAGTACATCCACATTTCTGCACTTAAATTTTCTAAGGCCCAAATAAAAGGAGGGCAAGCCGACAACCCTATAACCATCACCAGGCCACTACAAATTCCTGATGAGAAGCCCGAATAACACATTGTCGGACCAGAAAACAGCACCCAGGGCCTCATGCTCAATACACATAAAATAAAATTATTAGATCACTCTTTTTCATAAAGGTCAATGAGAGGCTGTTTCAGCAGCGGTGAAAATTTTAAATTTCCTTTCAACATGTGGCTACCATAACAAACAATGAAGTCACGCCTGAAAATTACCAGATTGGGTCTCAAAGATCGGCAAATCTCTTCTATAAAACTATAAAGCGACGTGCACACCTGTCGGTCGCATGCGCCCAACAGCTGTCCGGTCGCGCGTCGCCAATTGTTCGTGTGCACCCTGCCTATATGTGAACAGTAATGAGATTAAATCACTTCGTGACATATGGGTGTTGAAGATTACCAGGTGCTTATGACGAATTAAAGTGATAGCCATGGAACTAAATATAAAAAAAAAAGTTTATTTATAAAGTAAAATTTTCCGCCTTTATTTAATTCAGTGGAGTTGAATTTATAGTACGAATATAATAGGCCGACCGCAAATAAATTTGGATAAGGTCAGGGAAATAATAATGTATGATTAGAATAAGAAAGTTAAATAAATCTTATCAAACTAACGATAAAGAAAAAAAGACAAAGTATTTATTAGTCTTGCATTGGACTAAACAAAAAAAAATTGAATTACATAACAACAAAACAAAAAATTTTGAATAAAAACAAAAAGTAAAGACATTAGAAAAATAACAAACGAAATAACAGACTATACAATGTAAAAAGTAATTTTCCGTCTGGAAACTGCGATTTTAAAATATTTTTCGTAAAATAAAATTGTCGTGTTAATTTTCAGTAAAAGCAAAGCAAACGCGCTCGTTGAAGTCTTTCCTACGCACGATAAGAGAGCATGCGTTCACGCGCTTCGCCCAAACGTTAATATTAACGCCATAAAATTAAGATTCAAGACAAATAATGCATCAAAACAAATATCATTAATATTCACACCATTACACTTAAACTTACACAAGCAAGTATTGTTTGCCAAAAGTTTTCTCGCATTACCATTTTACCTATAAAAGAGCCTTTATACAATAACGGAAATGCCACCAACGCGCCTCGGCACATCGGCATCAAAGCCGCCGCGAATTCCTCCGCATATTGTGCGATATCCTGCGAAGTCATAAATAAAACTGAAATGATCGCCACGTCACCCGAACCGCACAAAAACCTTATTTGACGTCTAAATTATTGCCAGTAAGCATTTTCAGCAAGCATACCGCCCCCTCAACAAATCGCCCCTGTAGCAGATGAAGCACCCCCAACAATAGATACAGCAAATACATCAGATAAAAGAATTTTCAAAACAAACTCAAAATACTAAAGCGTTTGACACGAGCATCCGCTGCTGAGCAAAAAAGCGTGACCAATCGTGCATGTAAATTGGACCTTATGTCAATATTTTGAGAGCCTATTTCGTTATGGCGCCGCAACAGCTTTGATCCCGGGATAGATCTCAATAGCGGTGATTAAAGGCGCCTGTGATTTTAGTTGAATGCTTTTTTTGCGGCCTTCATCGGCCGTACAAAATAAACGGCACACTACTGTAAAAGAATATACAATTATTGGGCTTTGAATGGTTACAGCGGGGGTGAAGAGACCATAAATTGTTTATTTTTTTCATGTTCGTTCGAATGTTGAAAATCTTTTAAAAATCATAAATGTTGGTGGATTTATTGTCAGGGGAGTTGGCTCATGTTGACTATTTGGTGTTGGACCTATTTGCTAATTATACGCTTTGATACGCGGAACTGATGCTGATCTGAGGTTTATTTGTGGCTTTTTGTTACTTTATATTTAGAGACAGTTTGACACTTCCAAATCATTGTCGATTATCATGCTTAATTTGATGTCGCATTTAACGAAAATTTTCGATTATATTAAGAGAATTTGTCTAGTAAAGCTACTAGTACTGTCTGTGTGTACAGATACTGTGTACTGTTTGTTGGATACTATTGTATCCGAAACCGTCTATCATTAGGATCCAAGTTTTTATAGCTTACTTATTGAGTTGAGTAATTTGAAGTTTGTATGTAATTTTTAACCGTCATCAATTGAATATGCCGTGCAGACACACAAGTAAAGACAGCGACAGTAGACATGAGATATAGTGCTGCGAAAAACCAATTTGCTGTCCACGAAAAATCTATTTTTTTTTTATTTTAATCTAAGCGTCTTCCCGTCTCCCAACTTTATTGTTTTACCCAAATTTTCTCGCCCCATTATCTCGTCCCCGTGCGATTTCCTTACATCTTCATTGAGCACCAAAAGGTGTTAATAGCTGTGCTGACGCTCATTATGTGAGCGCGAGGTGCTATCGTAAATTTGTTTCGTCAAGGACATACAACAAAAGGACCAAGTGTCGTTGAAGCCCAAAGTCGAGTTTACAAGAGGCTGCATGAGACGCGCGTGTGGGCCTTTGTGCGAAAAGAGTAAGGTGGATAAGACGGATCTTCGTTATAAGACAAGATTTTATTTAAGTTTTATACGAGCTGTCGAGTTTTTCCATCATCATCATTTCAGCCGAAAGACTGCTGGGCATAGGCCTCCCTCAAGTGTCGCCACATTGACCGGTCCCGTGCGACTCGCATCCAGCGGATTCCTGCAACCTTCACCAGGTCATCGGTCCACCTAGTGAGAGGTCTTCCAAGGCAACGTCTTCCAGTTCACGGCAACTTAAGTGGCAGTGGGCGGGGCAGGGGACATTGCTCGCAGAACGGATGGTCCAAAAGTTCTGAAGTGGCGAGTTTTTCCATTTTCAAAAACTTGAACTTTTTATTTTTCATTTTCACAGCTTCCTTAGATCCTTTCTTACTATAAATGTAGTATTTCCTAACTATCAAAATATTATGTCGATGACTAGGTAGGTATAGGCTAAGTTTTTCTGCCAATTTTTTATACTTATTTTCGTAAAGCATCTGAAAATCAAAAGGAAACTGTTTTCCGGAAGCGCTTTCCCAGCTCAAGATATTGTAAGTGAAACATGCTCACACAAACATAAGGTACTTATTATTATTAATGAGACCGAGTCATGTCCACAATATGCTATCGGTCTCAAATCTCAATAGGTCACCACTGTCTTCATGAATGGGTGGTATCGTCGGGGGCTCTTTACAACACACGTTTTGTATGGAATGCTGTAACAAAAAAGCCTTAGATACACACCGTGATAAATTTACATTTACCGTCAATTGCCACACCAGCCATTGGAAATACAACCTTATGAAATTAAAATAAAGGTGTGGTTAAATTTCTTGGGTGGTAATGTTATGCTGGTTCTTTTTAGAAATAAAATAATCTAACATGCAAGATCGGTCGGAAGGCTGGGAGGAGTTTGTTTTAGACGCTTTATTAATTATGTCCAATTAATTTTGGAACGGTTCGTCTCTTGGATCGCCATTTTCGTCACGGTGGTCAGTTTTAGCGGTGTGTTTGTTGATAAACTTTTTATTAAATTATGGCTCTGTTAATTTGGGGTCTTCGAACAAACGTTTTTAGGCTTGGGGAGAAAGTGTGAAAATGGAGGCATGTATTTTGAGAAGGTCTTCAGTCATCTTATTGGAGTTGTGCGACCACTTATTAAACATTGATTTATGCATCATAGATTGACCTGTTCATTAGAAACTTACTTTAAAAACAAAGTAGTTGTCAAGCTTTAAATTATTGCCATGAAACATTCCCATAAAATGTCGGTCTCTTTTCTATAAAAAGTTATCGAACTTTTAATTTATGCAAATTCGCTTAACGTTTATTGTGTAACAATATTTAACTTTTACAATAAAATCTTTTATAGCTTCAAAGGATGCCTCAAATTGCTTTATTAGTGCGTGATATTGCTCCACATTCGAAACTTAAAAAGCTCCACTATCAGGCCACTTATAAAAATCTTTCTAACAAGCGTAAAACGTCCAATCAATATAAAATTAATCGCCGATCAAAAGAAAAAAAAAACAGTTCTCGAACGAAAACTTTTGAATATTTTTTCGATAACTTTTTTTTGTGCGTTCTGTGTCGCCATGATTTCACACGTCTATAGGTAGGTATATCTTTTATAATATTTTTCGTGGCATTGTGCTAAGCGATCGCCGCTGCGGCGCCGGCGCATTCGATTATGTTATTGTTAAAGGACCGAATTCTTTTATTTGACCTACGCGACATTCCTTCCAGGGTAGTGTTTTGCGGTTCCCTCGGATGTTTGGACGTGTATTTGTTATACATTGATGTTAGATAGATATGATACGATAAGCTTGGATCGAGACTTTTTTGTTTTTAAGTGATTAAGGATCGGGTCCCCTAGTTTTGTGGTTATTAGAATGTTTGAAAAGGTTAACGATATTTTTAAAGTTAATGACTGTACGTTTGATAAGATTCCTTTTGCAATTGTATTAATTGAAGTTTAGACTTTTAGGTAGATTTCCTTTTTTTAAAAAAAAAAAAATCTACCTATTGGTCTCTCACCTACGGGGATATATATGTTTACGTATGTATATGGGTGACAAGCCAAATTTAGCCACACTCTACAGGTCGCAATTATGAACCGATTGCTTTCAAACTTGGCCAAAAAATCGAAATGGTCAAAACTTAGGCTAAGTTCGTGAATGGGCGAAATTCGTCCATTGGGGGCGGCGGGGGGGCGGTTTTTCTAAAATCAGTTTTTTGGCCATAACGTTTTTCCTATGGAAAATTTTTGAACCGTTTTTCATTTTTATCATTTTGAGTAAGTATACAAACAACTTTAAATTAAAACTTTTTTGATGCAACCCCTAAATTGGGGAGGGGGTTGAAATTTCCAAAAATTTTGCGAAAAAAAATCATATCTCCGAAACAGTAAACATTCTCAACGTCGCAAATATTTTTTTTTGAAAGAATATTGTTTACTCTACAATTGTTACCATTGAAGTTTAGCGATAAAACTTATAGTTTTCGAAATAAAAAATAATAACTAAAAAATTGAGGGCGTTTCCATGCTAAACTCTTATGAGAGGATTTAAAAAGGGTAAACTTTCCATTACAGGAAAACGATTTTGAAATCATATTTTTTTTTTGTAGATTGCACACATAAGTACTACTCTTTATACAACTTTTCAATAGTCGGACGCTCCAGCACCTTCTCCGAAATCTACCTCCTCCTGCGGCTTGCCGGAGGGATTTTTTTTAATTCAGAAAAAAGCGAAGCTTTCATAAAAGCAAAGAAAGGATGCATAAACAAAAAAAAACTAGAACAAAAATGAATTTAATTTTAGATAAGTGCAAACAGTAGAAACATTTATTAAAAATATAAAATATCAATTACCACATTAGAAACGAATATACCACAAAATATGGAAGCCCACTTTTCCGGTACATTTCATTCATAAGGCGGTGCGCACACGAAACTCGATACATACAAACAGATCATTTAGCCGTCGGTCTGTATTAGTCCTAACAATGAGAACATCATAGTTATAGGATCGGATTACCTTCCGGATTCGTTCAATTGCGGTTTTTAATGTAATGTTGTAATTTTGAAATACTTTCACATGATTGTTAAAAATAAAAAAATAATTGGATTAGCATTGGAAATAACCCTAGCTAGCTGAATGGAACTAATGAGGTTGTAGCCATTAATACAATAGGCTAGTTTCCACCATCAATAAATTGCAAATCTATTTAGTCCGTCAGTTAGAGTATTGGAAAATAATGGACACGTATTTTTTGTTTTTGTAAATCAACGAATATTGACAAAGATAAAACGCATCAAAGCTCGCGAGTGGGGGCTCGTGACGTCAGAACTCACTAAGAATGATACCAAACAGTGACGTATTGGGAATTTTAAAAGCGTCGTATCTTCGTCAATTTTGGTTTATGTGACAAAAGAAAAAATACGGGTCACATATTTTTTGATAATCTAAGTGACGGATTAATTAGAATTGTTCAGTTAACAAACCTATTACCCAATAATTGTATTAATGGCTACAACCTTATGAGTTTTTGAATTGTGTTTTTTTTTTAATCTAGCCTTGACAGATTAAAATACCAAACAAAGCAAAGAAGATGGAAATAAGAGATATCGAGTAAATAAATTTATTATTATTATTAAATAGCAAGCAAATGTAGATCAAGTTAGCGATGAGAATAGAGTATCATCGTTGACGTTAAGGCGAGTAACGTTAGGAGTATTCTGCCCGCAGGGAGTCTTGACTCCCTGCGGGCCTAAAATGGCCGCTTTAGCGGAATCATAATATGAATCACTTTAAAAATTTAAAATGTACTTTATGTTTATGACAATGAAGTATTCAAAATTCTTAAAATTGACTTTATGTTTCTGATAATTGAAATTGATATTTTGTTTTTACGGGATTCATGTTATGATTCTGCTAAAGCGGCCATTTTAGACCCCCGGGTCTCCCAGAGTTCGAAATTATAGTAAGTAGGTACTACCTACGTGCTCATAACTTAGGTTCAATGGGTCCAAGTCACACCAGAATGGCAGCGGCCGGCAGCGACACGGCGAGCACTTTCAGTGTGAAAGAATGAGAAAAGGTTGCGCGTTTTTTAGTTGGTTCTGTCTTTTCTTCTTCTTCCGCAATAAGTGCTATAATAACCAATTCCATCATGTTCACTCCAAACACACGAGTTTCCTTGCCGAATGTAGAAACTAAAGTAGTCAAGAGGAGACTAGGCGCGTGGGGTCTGGAGGCCGCCAGCAGCGACGCCGGGGGCCGCTGGCGTCGTCGCTGCCGACCGCTGCCATTCCGATGTGACTGGGCCCTTATTGTATAATTGTTTAACTTTATTATCAGTATTTTCATTTCAGCTTAAAAGGGTAAATATGCAATAAAGCGTTACCACTTTTCTTAAAAAATAATCCCACAGAAAAACATTTCATGTAAAATGTTGCCAAGACAATATCATATGACTCGCACTGTCAAAAAGTTATCAGATCTCATGTGAGTCAAGCTTCTACCACTAGAAGGTCTAACTTCACAAATTCTACACCTTAGTCAAAATATGTGAGTCGGCCATCTACCGTACCTCCAGAGCCAGAAGGAGAACAGTCATTAAAATAGTGACCAATCATCGGATCAAGTTATAAAAACACTCCAGCGGCGTTAGTCGGTGGTCTTCCAACTTAAATGTGCCAAACGAAGATAAACATGGAAAAAAATCGGTAACACAGAAATAGCACACGGCAGCCTAACACAACAATCATCGACGCCAAACAAACATACTGAATGTAGAGGATACAAGCTTGAGACCGCGGTTTTACTC
Organism: Xestia ashworthii; assembly: GCA_950022955.1. NCBI lineage: Eukaryota > Metazoa > Arthropoda > Insecta > Lepidoptera > Noctuidae > Xestia > Xestia ashworthii. The sequence goes on along the minus strand of OX465559.1, from coordinate 6,970,545 downwards.
GCGCAGAGGTTGTTTTATATTATTGTGACTTGGAACTGGATAACGGAAATATTTAATTTATGAAAAAATTGGAACAGTCAACGCAAAATAATCGTAAACCTTCTGTAAGTTACCCGAAAATTTTATCGCTCAGTAATTTAAACTCAGAGGTTTTCAGAACCATTTCCAGTTATCAGGGTCATAAACCATGTGGAAAATCTTGAATCATTGAAGTCTTGATTGCCACCATGTTTACTAGATACAATGTGGAGCAGTGTTCACATGTTTTCATGAACCAAATTGTTTACATGAATTTTATTCTGTTCAGTCAAAAGTCAAGGAAATTGTCTACTTTCTTAGCAGTCTGTAGGGCATTGTCCAAACACAACTGTCATTTTTTAAAAAGTTGTACAAAATTGCTATCACTTGTGATACAAGAAGCTGTGAAACAGAGTCCATTCTCGATCGCAACTAATTTCATCTTATTTCATACAGACAAAACATTCGATATTCTTCTCCATAAATCCCAGCTTGAAGAAACAACGTATTCACACGAGACATAATATTACGAGTCAATTATCGCGGACTGTACAAACTGAGGCTCGCCGCTATGGGAACCTTGTCGCGCACTATTTATTTATTTTCTCTCTTCTCACTGCCAGGCGTTGTCCTCTAAAGTCCTTTTGTCAACGTTGAAGCTGTTTTTAAAAGGTGTTATATTTGAGGATTTGGGTTTTTAACATTGTATTACGCAACACCTAAATGACTTACTAATTACACAATTTTGCCAATACTCTGTACCTCATTACATTGATAGCCTACCATGCAATAGGCATGACGACAGTATCAAAAAATGCAAATCTAATTAGTCCGTCAGTTAGATTATTGGAAAATAATGGACACGTATTTTTTGTTTTTGTAAATCAATGAATATTGACTAAGATAAAACGCATCAAAACTCGGGAGTGACGGCTCGTGACGTCAGAACTAGCTAAAATTATACATAGGCGTGACGTATTGGGAATTGTAAAGGCGTCGTATCTATAATAAAAGAAAAAATACGGGTCAAATATTTGCTAACTGACGGACTAATTATAATTTTTTTGTCGTCTTCCCCATTACATTTTTTTGTATTAAGAAAGCATTGATCATCATTTTCAGCCGAAAAGCGTTCACTGTTGGACATAAGCCTCCCCGAAGTGACGGATTCCCGCAACCTTCACCAGGTCAGAATTGCATTGACCAGTGGAACAAAATTGTATGGACGAAACAAACGTTTCAGGAGCAGGACCCGGTCTGAAAAGTTTTACCTCAACCTAGTTCAAATAAGTATTGTGTATTGTGTAGTCCTCGCAAAAGATGGTGGGACGAGTTGGACAAAACCAACGACCAGGGGTCCACATTTATAGCCCTGGATCGAAATAACTGATTGCCAGCCATGAGGAGAGGCATTTGCCCAGCAGTGGGATACGTAGGCTAGCAGTATCAGTATCAGTGTAGTCTACGGTGAATGTAGTAATTGTTGCATAATTTATGTTTAAACTATCACGAATCAATCAATTTACTTTCAGCCAGTCATTTAGTTTATTTTACAAACACGCGGTACGCTCATACTCAAACATAATCCCAAAATAAATGACATAAACACACAAAATTAGCATGGCATTGCACAACAAGCCAACATTACGCTACTCACTCATTCAGCAAACAACCGAGTCAATGGGCTACGGCCCGGCTGAGCAACGTATTTGCATACACTGAATCACACTACTGTTATATGTCTGCGTATCCTAGACTTTAGGCCCTGATTACACTAGTGATGACGCGCGAATGGATTTGCGGCGGCCATGATTGGCGAAAAGGCAATTGGACGATGTTCAATTGTTTGTAATGTCTTGGGTCGTACTTACTATGACAAACGCGTAGGCAATGCGGTCGCGTAAATATAACGCTGTCTCAAATATATGTATGTAGTTGAATTGAATGCACCAGTTTGCCGTGTTATTGTCGAAGAATTCTTACTGAAACGTAATGGTATAATGAATTGTAGTCATAACGATTAAGGACACTGAGTGTTTACTTCCAATATTGACATTCCACTGTCGAAATATTTAAAATGCGAGGTTTCGGAGTCCACGTCACAAGTACCGAGGACACGCGACCTGCACTCGCGCGTTGCATTGCCGCGAATGTGCTAGTATGACAATACCCTTACACTACTAGGTATATAATCCAATTGACAATGCGATCTGTGAAGGTACAGGTGAACATCTTGTGTGACTCATAATGTCATTATGTATGAATCATTATGTTCAGTGTGTGGAACACGGGAAGTTTATGGTGTATGGAGCAAGAATGTGAGCGATCAGCACTGCCTATGGGATGACGAATCAAAGGTTTCCTTGTAATTTTTTTTGCACTTTTTTGGCCATGGAGTTTTAATGGTCAAAGTCTAGTCATAACCATCATCCGGTCAGTTAGTCACAGGTGGTCTATGAGTCTACGTCCAATGTGCACCACCTACATATTTTAAATGATGTCTACGGCAATATTTGTTTTGATTATTCTTTAGGCGTGGGAACTACTCTATGAGCAGCTTAAATGTTGCTTGTTCTGAAATTATTCACAAGAAAATTTGACTATCTAGTGTAAGCCTTAGGGCTCATTTCTGGAGACGCGGCGCGTCGGGCGGCGCGTTGCGCGGCGCGTCGCGCGGCGCGTCGAGCGTTTTTTCCGTTTACGGAGAGGCGGCGCGTGCAGCGGCCTCAGTACAATATTGTATAGGGAGACGCGGGGCGTGCTGCGACGCGTTGACCGCGGCGTCGCACGCCGCGTCCGACGCCCGACGGACCCTCGTTCAGTGTTTTACGTGGTAGTATACAGCAGGCCGCATACAGCATTTCATAACGTGACGATTTCTACTAAATCGCACTATCTGTAAGACGCGTTAAGAAATTTTGTTCCAAAAAGTACCTACACGTTTATAATTACAAAACATGGCTCATACGACTATGTATAAAACAAATCTGCGACTAAATTTTGAAGGAATTATGTTTTTTCATTTTTTTAATAAATTCGTGATTTATAGCTATGCAATATACAAATAATGCTATAATAATATGAACTACGACTGCCTCAAGCAATACGGTTGGATTTATTTTTTCTAGCAGTTCCAAGCGAAAACCATATTATGTTTTTATCTAGTTTAGATCTGTCAAAGTAGAAGAGTATTTTTTTTTTATGTAGCAAAAGGAAACACAAACATATTTTACTTCATACTGTTATCATTCAAAACTAATTTACTTAGTCCATTGGGCATAACATCATCCTCCAAAAACTGGCAGAAGTCTCCATGACATAACGCCGCGTCGCACGCCGCGGGGGACGCCGCGTGCACCGCCGCGTCCGACGCGGCGTCCGACGCTGCATCTCGAGCAAACGCGCGTAAAAACGCTTCTCCGTAAACGCTCTCATACATTGACATATGTTTGAATTTGAAGCGGCCCGCGCCGCCCGACGCGCCGCCCAACGCGCCGCGTCTCCAGAAATGAGCCCTTACACTTCAACACTCTTGCCTCGAAATTTAAAATAAATTTAAATTAAATCATTTAGTGTCAGGGTAGCACGGGAAATTCAAATTTTCTTATGATTTTTGCAATTTGCAGGCCAGTGTCGATTAACGAATTTTTCAAGGTCAATGTCGGTCCTCGACCTTTGTGGACTTGGAAGTTTGTATTGATTATTATTTTGTAACTAGATATATCTTACAGTCGCAAATTATATTTTTATCAACATACAACCTAACACTGGCCTGCTAATTGAAAAAAACGTAAGAAAATTTGAATTTCGCTAGAGCGTTAGCCTTAAATGGAAGCTATAGCAATTTAGCAATTGAGCAATTTTACTAACAAATATGGATGTAATCTTAGGATGAATCTGAAATAAATGGTTTATTATTTTAATAATATTATGGCGAAATAATTTTTAAGGGTTTTTGAGATCTAAGGCATCATTTGTTGTATCCAAAACAATATCACATTTAACATAAGTATATAAGTGACGTGCAAAGTACGGATACACTGAATTGACTTTTCGATACGGCTGACGAACTACAACTAAAAAATCATGACAGCCAATAGGTACAACGAATGACTAACTCCACAAACATATTATTAAGTTAAGGATTGTGGTAACAACTGGTTTAGTCTAAACCGCATAAAATTTGTTATCTCTCTATAGGGAAAATGTCAATTTTTCAGGCGCCTCGTCATTTTTACATCTGCTTCCGAAACCAGGAACAAATTCTAAAAGTGTATGATTCAGTAATTGAAGATAAGACACCGTTAGTTGGTACAGAAGATCTTATTCTGACAACTCACCTAAATCATCATTCTGCTCATTCTCATGCCTTTGACCCAGTTTATTTGGGGTCGGAGGAGTATGTCTTCTTCTTCCATACTCCTCTATTACTCGTCATCGAATCAGACACCTCCTTTCGTGCAATGTCATCCTTTACACAGTCCATCCATCGTTTCTTTGGTTTTGCTCTACTCTTGACTGCTCTCTGTCAAAACTTTCCTCACGGCATTTTCCTCATTCCTCTGCATTACATTCCTATACCACGACAACCGATTACCACACAGCTTTTCAGTTACCGGCACTACTTTTAGACTTAACAACATACGTTAACAAAGGTTGTACCTAAATCGGAAAACTCTTAAGGTGTTTGCAGATTGGTCTAGATTTTCAATTTTCGTCGATCGATTATTTCATTATTGAAGCTCATCGTCTAAATCTTTTTGTTTTGTACGATATTGTTGCACTTAATCATAGTTTTTTTTCATTATCTTGGTTTTAGTACCTAGTTAATTAGAATGAATCATTTTCTTTTAGAATTGTCTACCTAATTAAACCAAGTAGACTTTTGATCCATATGGTCACGGATTGCGTAAGCATATGCTCAATGGTGCTTATCGGAGTAGTACGTACAATATGAAACAAACCTTCTATCTGAAGTTCACAGTTTCATCTGTCTGGTCTCTGACCGCGTATGTTTTGTATCTCAAACAGTTATTAAGACCGTCTATCAGGTTACTCATCACATTTGCAGCCCGCGTTCCACTTGCTTGGCATGATTCACGTTTAAGTGGACTCCATTCATTTGGTTGTAACCTTGGCGTATCGGAACTAGAACACAATGATGAAAGAAATTTGGGAAACACCGTGATGATTTACAATTGTATTATTTTATGATTACGCCACTGATAAAAATACTGGTCAATTATAAAGTTATAATGTTACTAATAATAATATGTGTATAGGATTCGGGATTTTTTTAGTTTATTGATGTTAAAATGATTTGACCACAGAATGTGGTTTTAATTAAACTGAATTCACGCTACGTTGTAAAATGAGTAAGGCATATAGGAGAAACTTTTGAACGAAAAAATAATGAGGAAAATGACGAGCTGTCATTATCAGAGTCAATAAATACATCGACAGCTTTTGAACGCCACGCCCGCGCCGCCGCCGCCGTCTTGATGCACTGATTGTATTCAATTTCATTGATGCAAATTGCCAAGATGAACCATCGTTCTAGGTTTGTCCCATCTTAATTTTTTTTTGTTATTTTTCTATGAATGAAACTCGTTGAAATTTATTCTTAGATGTATGCGTCAGTAGTTAAAGCCTTCTTGATACTATTTGTTTTGCGAAGAAACCATCTGGCAGTAAATTATGTGACACGACTGTTGCGAGCCAAGTTTTTTCACCACCTAACAAATTAGTTCCTGGAAAGTAATATCAAACTTACGCAATCAAATTACACGTCTACTTAAACGATACTTTTTTGTCAAACAATCGCGTACACTGTGTATCTACAAAAAAACCCAATGACTTTTTCGTAGTATACCGTATAAGACATAATTATGATGATAGTTTTTCGCCTTATTATAGCGTCATTAGTTCTAAGACATACTAAGTTCAAACGTATGTGGGTACTGTTTTTCTTACTCATCATTTAATGTCCTCAACGTCATGTTTCATTAAAGGATTCCTGTAAACAGACTTGAGTTGGCGTAAAAAATTCGAGAATTGTTTTATTCTGACGAATTACAAATTCGATGACTACGTGAAACAATTCGATTGATCGATCGATTCGAGATGAAATCAACATCAATTGTAGTTCGATTAACACTGTTAACTTTTCCGATCGATCAAATCTGTAACCTCCTTTAGTTTTCGATTTGAGTAACAAAACTTGTTCGAAAGGAGAGTAATGAGGAAAAGGTTTTATACTTATAATAATAGTATACAAATATACTTCCCTCTTAGGAAATACCAGTTCCTTAGAAAAAAAATGTACAACTCAACCTGGAAGCTTTACATAATAAAGAACCGCCTTGAAAATTTCCCCAGTAATTCTAGGCCACGATCACTTGGCGATGCTACGAGTATAATGTGCAATATATCTCAAAGAGAGTGGCGAAGGCATGAGTCAGATGCCATGAGTGTCATGTCACGTCGTGAGAACTGCTTGCAGCCTCCGATACAAATATATCCGGTAATAAGGAATCTCCGCATTTCCGGACTAGTGCCGAAATTAGAGCAGCTCTTTAATGGATTGATTGTAGGTACTTCTGTTAGTCATACTGTAATGATAATGTTTGAATGTCATTGCGGTTAAGTGGTTGAAGGCGATTCGGTTTGTTGAGCTTGTACTAACAATGTTGAGTTTGATTGAATATTTAACGATTCTTTACTTTACATCAAGGAGCTTTTGAAAAGCTCGTGGGTAAAAAAAACAGCTACTTGGATCTATCTTTAGCTTCAGTCGCGCTTGGATCTTTAGCGTAAGCTTAGGATTTAATGGGTGCCCCATTAAATCCTGAGTTTTTTCCGTGCCTCGGAAAACACGTTGAGCCGTTGGTCCCGGCTGTCATTTTTAGATATTTGACGATTGTTACAGGTATAAGATTCCAAGGTGTATCGTATTACCCAGTACCTACTAACTGGGTTGTGGACGTCAGATAGGCAGTCGCTCCATGTAAAATATTAGTATTCAGCTGCATCCAGTAAAACTGGTAACCGACTCCAACATAGTTCAATTCAATCAATGTTCTATCAAACTGTATACTTTACTTCAAAGCCATTACGACACTTTTATAAGCCCCTTAAATACCACTTGAAATGCAACAAGACAACCTTTAACTCGTGCTTATATCTTCTATTTCCCTATACATTAAATAAAGACATTTTCGTTCGAAAGGGAACTTACACTTCAATTCGTTTTAAACTTCGAACGCTACTCCGTACTAAGTAGACTTGGTACTTGTACAATGTTGACAAACAGCAAAAAAACTCCTTGGATGCCTTAGGAATCATTAACTAAATGTATTGCCTACATATGTTAAGACGAGTTTAAAATAGAAAGTAGTCCGTCTAGGCTAATAGACACATCCCTCCCCGCTGGTAATCAGCATCTCGTTTTATCAACGTTTAGAACATGCAATGTTCCTTAGTTGACGGCTTCGATGTTGAGAGAATTTTCTTTGAGTGTTGAATTAAGAATTGAATTTCTTTAAAATCACAAAGATAATCTACACTTTTGCTAAGACGTAAAGTTTATAAGGTTGTATGTCTGTTTTGTTTAGTTAAGAATAAGAATAATTTATATAAAAGTAGATATTACAAAAGTATTAGTTGGATGTTGTATGAAGTAATCTTCGGAACTGCTGATCCAATTTCGATAATTCTTTCGATAATAGGAAGCTAAATTATCCCCGTCTGACATAGGCTATGTGCGATACATTGCGACTGTCACGCGAGCAAAGCCACGGGTAAAAGCTAGGTAACTTTAAAAGTTACAGCAATCTAGCTGAGAGAGATTCGTTTTAGAAGCGAGAAGAAAAATGGTCACCGTGGAAATACTACCAGTCTTTTGAGCAAGGTAGAAATGCAAAGGAAATTCCGGTATTTACTTTTTGTATTTTTTTATTTAAACGACTCATTTTTAGATCTTTGATAGTCGCTACTTACCACTTGTCAGTGGCAAGAAAATCTGACAACTATCATAAATTATCAATCACTCAAAGTAAAATATTGATATTCAGATGAATCCGGTAAAACTAGAAGCCAAACTTATACGGGATAAATGTTCCGTGATTCTGATTATCTTCCGCGTATATCGGGAGCTCTAAACAATGAACAATGACGGAAGATATCCTGAAGTGACAGTATAAGTTTAGTTTTAAAACGTGAAAATTTAGAACAGTGTTTAAAAAACTGGAAGCTGACCAACTTAAGGCGCTTAGACGAGCTAAATTAGCAAGTCTATTTGTGGTGGTTCAAACTTCGTTTGAAATGCTGTTAGGATAAAGTTCGAATCAGCTTGCACTACAAACTGGTTTTTACGTCAGCCACTGCGGGCCAAATAGCGCGAAATGAGTGGTTTCGATCGATTTACAAAAAAACTATTGATTGGATTAAAAAACTAAAACAGTATCATGCTAATATATTGCTTGTAGAATTATTTGCCAAAAAATCAGAATGATCGCATGCATATTAGTATGTTTTTTATTGTTTGAAAGATATTTTTAGAGATAATTTCGTGATTTCTTTTTATCGAGCCAAATTAATTGTATTATGTTTTCAAAACAGTATCATGCTAGCATATATCCTGAAGAATATCATATATTTTTCTGGTCTTGTTTATAATAGTGAATCATATACTTTTAGTAATTATAAAACTCGCGTTTAGCTCGTGTAAACGCCTTAATTAAAGGCAGATGATGAAACTTTAATTTTTTTACAAATGAGATTTTCTTTCGCACTTAGTATACGTATTTCGTAAGCAAACACATCTTCTAGTTAGATTGGTGGGGAATATTACGGTGCTACCTACCAGTAAGACTTCCGGTCATAATAAATAATGATATCAATAAGGATGCGTAAGTATGAACGTAAGTTGTTTATCATTAAGCTAACTATCTGAGTGCGCACGCAATACTTTTATCTATGTAGAGTGTATACATACTTACAGTATTTAAGAAAACCCATTTATAACACTAACATATATTTTTAAGAAATGTAATGCATTTTTTGGTTAGAAAAGTAAAACCAGTTTTTTTGTAATTTTTTTAAGTTTTTTAACATGTAAGAAAATAATTTAAAAAAATCCTAGTTTTACTTTTAAGCTCAGGAAAAAAAAACGTATTAAAAAGAAAAATGTTTTATATCATGGGGTCGTTATGGCAGTGATTGGGGGAGGTTTTTGTCCTGTAGACATCCTCGACTGAGAGAAGATTAAAAAAAAAGCGCGAGTTGGACTCACCCATATAGGGTTCCGTATCCAAATTGTGTAAATTGCGGGTTACGATTTCTGACGTATTAAAAAAAAACGACTTACTAGATCTCGTGCAAACCAATTTTCGGTGGAAGTTTACATGGTAATGTTCATCATATATTTTTTTTTAGTTTTAACAGTCTCTTATTTTAGAAGTTACGGGGGGGGGGACGACGACACATTTTACCATTTTGAAAGTGTCTCTCGCGCAAACTCAGTTTAGAAAAAAAATATGTTAGAAACCTCATATCATTTTTGAAGACCTATCCATAGATACCCCACGTATGGGTCTTATGAAAAAAATAATTGAGTTTCAGTTCTAAGAATGGGAACCCCCAAAATTTATTGTTTTTTTTTCTATTTTTGTGTGTAAATCTCATTGCGGTTCACAGAATACACCTACTTACCAAGTTTCAATAGCATAGTTTTTATAGATTCGGAAAAAGTAGCTGTGACATACGGACGGACAGACAGACAGACAGTCAGACAGACAGACATGACGAATCTATAAGGGTTCCGTTTTTTGCCATTTGGCTACGGACACTAAAAACACGCGGGGCAGTCTTTCCGGACTGCCGATAGAAAACTAAGTAATCCAATCTAAAATAATGTTATCGATTTTGACTAACCGTTCCATGAATGCGTTCGGTGACGATGACGCGAGTTCAATGATTTTTGTTCACCCATAAAGTATTCAACGCGACTTTAGAAGTTTACACTTCAAAAATATTTTGATCAAAGATGTTTAATTGTTGTGTTCATATTTTGCAAAATAAACGAATCAGTAAACTAGAATAAATATATTATACAAAAAAAACGTGCAAATACATCGTGAATGAAGTAAGGTGTTGCGGTAATTAAACTCAATAAATGTTGCCGCAGTACTGCATCATAGTCAGGGGCTGACAACCCAACACAGTTTTGCAATTACAAAAGTCAGTTTCTATTTTAACTCTGAAACTTTGGAACTTGTGCTTCACAAACTAGTTGGCTCAGAGAACCACCTATTGATTGAAATTGTTTTAAGATTCAACAAGGTGTGCTTAGCAACTATTACTGCTAATTCAAAATTTCTCTTGTATGCTTACAAGAGAAATTTTCTCCGAAAATATAAAAACAGAATAAATAATTACTATGATTGTAAACAAACGCAACTGAATTTAAAAACAAGGTAATGTCTAATGTGTATAGTTGTTGTTTAATATTTTTTGAGAAAATCGAATCAGTTCAGGTAGCGGGTGGCCCGCTTTACTTGCTGTCCAGTGTAATTGCGTATGTATCGTCATTATTTGAGAAAACTAAATACTTTTCATAGGAACTAGATTGCGATTTTAAGCTAAAAGTTACATGGTCTACTATTAAGCCGAACAACGCATTGAAAATAATAATTTCAACTACCATACAAAGTTGCAAAGAAAATGTAACCAAAGATTTTAAACGCCTGAAGATAGGCATGCGCCTCGCTTCCGGTCATAGTTTTGAGAGCGTTGTCACACTTGAGATAATACGACGTAAGTCAATATGGAAATCCATAAACTTATGCCCTTTTGCATCTTAGGTAGTACGAGGTCATATCTTTCTTAAGCGGAACGTGTATGACCTTAGGAGACGAAAAGATAATTGCTTGCAATCACTTGTCTCCAATCCCGTCTGGGTTTGATACGTTTGTGTCTTGGGACGAATTAGGTTTTACGAGGAACTGTTGGGCTTGAGTTTCAGTTTATGATGTTCTTGATGAACAATTTGATGAGTAAATAAAATTGATAGTACCACTTGGTTTGTGGTGAATCAGACTTTAATGTATCAATCGTCGTCTTCGTGATTTTGCTTAGGGACTTTTTTTCATCTTCTCTGACTCTGGTATAAACCAACAGCGTTGAAGGCCAGAGAAACTTGCAGCCACCAACCTGCTTATCCAGCACTTCCAAAACCAGCCACATCTATCATAGGATTGCGATGCCCTTGGTATGAGGGTTACATGACTTTCAATCCAGCTTTGAATTCATGACAAAGCAAATGAAAGCGACACAAGAAAAGAACAAAAAAGTAATTCATTAGTTCCATTTTAATGAGGTAATAATGACTGCAAGCAAGCCAACCCTTTAGCACACATAACCAACCAGCCATGAAAGTGCATAATCCTTTATTTTCCTTTGACGTAACACTGTCAAGCTGTCCGTTTACTTAAGGGCTTGCAAAGTACACAGCTCATGTCAAACATGGACTGTTGGTCGTCTTTTGTTTTCTGTTTGCTCCTACTCGGTCACGGCGGACCTGTGGTTTTACGCAGGTCAAGAGCGATTCCAATCTCGATCCTATTTGCTATATATTTTAGTTTATTCGATTATAATGGTTGGGTATTTCAGAGTCGATGAAGTCATGTTAGAAGCAGCCGATTACTTTGTTTTATCATGTTTTGTGGTGCAGTGATTATGGTTAAGAGTTTGTTTGATGGACATCCGTGTTGATTTATGGATCCAGGATTCTGGTTTTTGTTGTAGCTAATTATGTCAGCTTTTTATTATTCTTTTAGACTTTAGAGAAGCAAAAATACAAAATTGAGCAAAAGTTCGTTCATTGGCTGCTCATCATGGATTCTTTTTGGAAAGTTATTGGTAACTGGAAAAGGCATTTGACTTTGATTATGAACAGTTTTTTCCAACACTTCTGGCAAATGTTTAAGAGCAAGCCAATCTTAGTTAAAGGTTTCCCAAGGAAATATTTTTTCAAGCCAAACCGCGAGTTTTCACAACCTGTGTGGCATGGCCTTACCTCGATACCTTTCTTCCACCTTCAGCTGCAACCTAATTTAAAAATCTCGCAGAACACACACGAACAAAGAAAACGTATCAATTAAACAAATACAGGAAATGAACATTCGCTTACGAAGTTAATTATGAAGTAAGTTGGACGATCGAAAAGAAGATAGTCACGTGGAGGTGCACATTAACATAGCCTCGTTTTTTCGTTCCAGATTCGTGACACATCGTGTGTGAGCCCTGTGGTAAATAATAAATCTTTCTAATAAATAAAACAAGGGAACGTGAGCAAGATAAAGCGTGCATGCCCGTCCTGTGCGCCCTAAACGCCATTGTGGACGCCGACGGCAGATCGTTAAACGAAGGTGAAAATATTTTGTGCCTTTTTTAGAGATCAACTGGATGCGGCGATGTTTTCATGTTTAACTTGCGGTTGGAGTAATTGCTTGATCTCTTATGCTGTTAAGCAGGCTTTGCTACCTTCTTTGAGGTTGATATTATCAAGCTATATTGTAATGGTCAATTTGACAGACCGTTCTGTCAAAGAACTGGACTCTACCAAAGCGGACACGAACGGAGTGGAGAGATGTGTGGAAACCGACCAATCATATTGGTTAAAATCTATATAGCGTCTTGCGCCTCACCGGTGATTGTTCGCATCTTGCTTCCTCTCCGCTTGGGTGGAGTCCGGGCTTTATGCCTGTGGCTGGACTGTAGGTTCAACTACTTGCTTTCGACTATTTAAAAGTGCCTATAACTGCCCTATTCCAAAACCAAATTTTGAGAATTTTTAAGGTCCATGTTCACCGAAAAGATAACGGTCTGATTATCTAAAAACAGCTGTCACTGTGACATGTTCCCATACACAAATGTGTTTTAAACAGCTGTTTTTAGAAAATCATACCGTCATCTTTTTGGTGAACATGGACCTAAGTATGTTGTGATAAACGATTGCTACTGGTTAACTTGTGGTTGGAGTAATTACTTGATGTTGCAAGCTCTTGTGGATGCTTTACGTTTATTTGAGGGAGTTTCCTATATTTTTTTTATTTTAATGGGAGGCTTGATCTTGCTTAAGGTCTAGCTCGATAAATTGTCATTCAATCAGAGTGACTGAAACGTTTAAATACTATTGAATTGAAATAAGCTGCCAAAAAGCTTGACTATATTCATGATAGAAAAAATTAAGTAGTTTCGCTGTTACGCACGAAGAGCCAAGTTTTTGCTGTCACATAACCTTTCGCGTGAGCTTAACACTTCTCTTGAATACATTTTGCATAGAATAAATTTTCTGTTTTGGCCACAAGTGCGACTGCTCAACAAGAGGTCTCGGGATCGATTCTCGGGTCGGGCAAAGCGTTGTTGGATTTTTCGATCGATCTTAGTATAGCAGCCATGGAGTCTGGATCTGTGCCCGGTTGATGGCAATAGGCTCGTTCCCTATTACTTGGGACTGTAATATAACTGGCAAAACGTGGATGTACTACAATAGGTACAATTGCCTTATGCTTCACTGATTTACAGGTGTGATGTTACTTATCACTATCACTACATATTATAAAACAAAGTCTCCCGCCGCGTCTGTCTGTCCCTATGTATGCTTAGATCTTTAAAACTACGCAACGGATTTTGATGCGGGTTTTTTTAATAGATAGAGTGATTCAAGAGGAAGGTTTTAGTATATAATTTTACGCGGGCGTAGCCGCGGGCATCGGCTAGTGTAGGTATGTATAAATTTTAATGTTGAATTTCAATAAATCATCACGACGAAGATTATTTTGTTGTTTTATCTTTTGGTTCAAACCCAAAACATTTGTCCCCACAGGCCACAACGGATTACGGAACCCACTCATAATCCTACCAATCAAGATTGTTCAAACAATTTTTTACCGAAAAAAATTGTGACCCAACTCTATACACAATGTGGTAGGTCATTCTCAATGAGCTTCGGTTGTTAATGTGTAAATATGTGTTTCACATTTACACGAGCGCGCCATCCACGACCATTGTGGACGGAATGTTGCTCCGCCGTGGTCAGATAGAAGCTCGGAGGGAAACTTTTGAAATTGACGTCAGTTTAGCATTTTTCTTTGGAAAAAAAGTGGTCCACCAGTGGTCCAGCTTAAATAGCGGTGTGTATAGGGTCTCTGCGACAGGAATCTCCTCAAAGCGACCCATGAGGAGTACTGCCTTTAAACCAAGCTCTTGATCCTCTACGCGAGAGCCTTGAAAGATGTTTGTCGACAGGCCTTGACGACAATTGGCACAATGATAGCCAAACTCACATTTCACAAATTCACATGCTAATTATTTAATAGTTATTCGTATAAGAAAACCAATTATCACAATAACTGTTAGCAAATTGATAATTTGTACAAGTTTTTTAATGACTCCTATACGAAAGTAAATGTATTGCTAATTAAGCTGTTACTAAACGTTCCACTTTACCATACCTAGTGCAATTAGCGTAAAATTACATACACATTTGTTTTCATTAAAATGTATTAATGATGTGCAATTACCATCAATCAACCCACCTTATATTAGTTCTAGATTTACTAATCAGGTACAATTTTGTAAGTTTATTTGCTTTCATCGCGTCTTAATAAAAACCTAATGCTTTCATATAATCTAACGACTCCAAATCTAACACCCGCGGTTTTTTGACGACTTATAACGTCGTCGTCACAACAGATTAAACAAATATGGCGGGAACCGTTTGACAGTTCGCTTTGTGATCAGTAGCGGGACGTGTTACACAACACAAACAAAAATGCACAATTGGTACAAAAGAATAAGCAATTTTGAACTACATTGCTTCGAAATAAAGTTGAAGTGTGAAAAGTTGGGAGTAAAGGTAGTGTTGTGCGGCGACTTTTTTATTATTTTTCAGGTCCCATCGTCTTGGTCGTACTAATTTGTCGAGACCAAGTCACCAATGCAAATATGGCGGGTGTTGTGAATACCTTGTGTAAAGATATGAAATTGCTTCCAGTCCCGACTCATGGGAACATGCTTGATCTGTGACTTTGGCTTAGGAATATTTTAATGAAGTATTTGTTTAAGAGCTTTTTAAGGGGTATTGTGTATCATTGATGTAGGTGGAGGTAAATTGCTGACTATTAGAAAATGTGTGAAAATACATATTTCTGGTTAATTTTTTTTCTTTCTGTTTTCGTTTAATATGAAAAGGAGGAATATTATAATGAAGTATTTGTTTAAGGGGCCGGCGGAGGATGCGTATTTCATACAAACGTAATACCAAAATTATTTGTAAATCAAACATATTCTTATGGTAGTCTCGTATTTATTTCGATTGACTTACAGAATATCTATGTCCCCAAATATGTTTTTTGAGAGAATAGTGATGCAAAGACGAGATATGAGGAATTTAAATTTTCTATAGAAAACTTATTTTTCTTATAACTCTTGTTAAAATCAGTGTCCAATCAAAATATATATTTGGGAACCTAGATATTCTGTAATTCAATCGAAATAAATACACACTACCTTAGGAATATGTTTAATTTACAAATTATTTTGGTATTACGTTTGTATGAAATACGCATGCTCCGCAGGCGTCTTAAGAGCTTTTTAAGGGATATTGTGTATCATTGATGTAGGTGGAGATAAATTGCTGACTAGTAGAAAATGTATGAAAATACATATTTCTGGTTAATTTTTTTCTTTTTTTTTTCGTTTAATATGAAAAGGTTTTTCATTTTGATTGATGCATGATTTTGCTGTGTCGAGTCGAGGATTTTAATTGATAAGCCACTTTCACTACTTTCCAATTTGGCACTTTTATCACGAGTACAAATATTACAGACAAAACCCGATTTGTATTAGACCGCTAATATACGATTACTTAGTGGCAATTGGCTCATCAATTCAAGTCCTCGAATGTTACTAACTAATGATGTAGCAATTTGGTGGTTATGGAGCCATGACAAAAATAAAAATAAAAAACTTTGAAATAAAAGTAATAATAATTTAATTCCACAAACATAGAAACTATGTTTATGCCGCAGTTATAAATAGGTACTATTTGAACTATACAAATAATGATTAAGTTATAAATACACTGGCTCTGTATTTTTACAATAATATCATTAACAGCTCTATTAAAGCTAGTCATATTTCATTGGATTTCTGTAACATATAAATAGTTAACAAAGAGTCAAGTAATACTAAGGAAAGTAGGAATATAATGTACATTTAAAATTATTCGTCTCAGCCTCGTGCTACATGCCATAATATAGATCATTCAATTATCGACATCAGCAGAAAGGAAACGTTCAGTTATACACCGTTTTACGCATTCATATTCCGACTCAACAATTTCACAACAGTCCAAGTGCTGGAATGAAGTCTAATACTAAAATCTAAATTAAATAATACGAGTAATAAAGAAATTGAAACTAAGTGGAGTTAAGCGAGAAATAAATAAGACCTTGACTAGGATAATCGGAAAATTTAGAGTGTTAATCAGCAGACAATAAATAATACATTTTAAATTCGTCACTATTTACAAAAAAGGAACTAATTCGTTCTAGACCAAAATGGCAATGTAATGGCAAAGACAGTTTTTTCTATACATTAATTCATTATTTAACAGCCAAAGGATGCAAATAAATCACCTCAAAGGAGTTATTTCTTGGGGCTAACTAATACTGTAGAGTACTGTTTCGCCTCGTGGTGCGACCACCAAGATTAAGTAGACAGCCAAAAGTTACATGGGGTGTGCAGTTTCTTCGAGTCTCATCGTAGACTCGCGATCACTTTGGCAAGTTGTACATTTTCGTGAACACCTGCGAAAGGTACTCCAAGTAGTTGAGAGTGTCTCTGTATAGGGAAACGCCCATGTCGTCCTTCAAGTTGGGGATTTCAGCGTCCGATAGCTTCTCTATTTTCAAGTTGCGAATGTTCATGATTTCCTGCAAAAAAGAAAAAAAAATGGGTGAGCAAAATTTCTACAAAAAACTTGGATTAAATTCTTCTTTTTTTTTAGTTTGACTTAAATTTTAGGATTTTAATTAATTTTGTAAAGACTTGGTGGTATACTTACATTGAAGTAACAAAGCACAGCTCGTACATTATTCATCGTCACGTTAAAGTTGTCCTTCAGGCTTGCGTCTGATATTATGTCAGGGTTCAATGCTTCGTTTATGAAGAAATGCAGCCCTGCAACTATCATCTTCAGCCCCTTGTACAGCCCCGGTAATACCTTATCGATATCTGCCTGTGAACAAGAAAAATGGACTTTAGTACTCAAGATTTAAGATCATCAATTGCATTGACATAAAGTTATTTGGATCCTTGCATAACTATATGTGGCGACAAATCATTTCTCATTTCCCAAATCAGCCCTTTCGGTTGCAAGTTTATTGTTGCAACCAAAAGTTGCAAAGTGCTTATTGCCAAATTTACTAAAACTAAGATAAGGACAATCGTAATTGTGATAATCATCCTAAATTCGATTACATTTTCGATTGTTAGTATTGCGAAACCATTGTGTTCTCACGTAAGCGATAGCCGACCGACAACAATGAGCGCCACCGACGATGTCGATTCTTTGAAATCGATTGAAAAACTCATACGGATGCACGTTTTTGGCATCAGCGAATTCGCCGCCCTTCGGTGATTGTTTTCGTTTAGGAAACGTCGATCTGGCAACGTCCGTAGTATCAAAAACGAAATGGTTTGCTGAATATTTCCTAAGGTTGTATGAGCATATTTATCTTCTGCATTACCAAGCCTAAATCATTATATCATACAAATAGACTAATCCATTTGGTTTAGGCACAAGAAAGTTCCGACAACTTAAAAAATGCTAAGAGGTGCCAAATAATGAGTTAGTTGATAAGATGAATAACATTCGATGCTTACCTCTGACGGGATATCACTATCATTCATATCCTGGTTGAGGACTTTCTCCTTAGGCAGCCATTCCTTAGGGAGGTATTCAGATGATTTCCACGCGTCAAGAAGTTCGTTGAAACTGTTAAAACTATGAAGTTTCAACGCCTGAAACAAATAAAACGTATCATTAGTAATGTAAAGAGGAAGACAAGGTGAAGACATGAAGAAATACACACTTGCACTAGAAACGTATTTAATAGATTAGACAAACACCGAGAACATCCAGAGAAAATTCCATCTGTCAGTCTGAAGTCCACATGACATCTCGCAGTGGAAGAATATGGATGGGCGTAGCATTCAATGATGTGCCGCCACAAATTAATGGACAATTTAGAATATCACATGTACAATGGTACCACATTAATAAATCTATTTTAATAGAGACATATCAGTAGTTAAAAGCACAATGCAAAGTACTAACAAATTACTTACAAGATAAACAACTAAAGACACTAATATTATTAAACTATAGAATGATGCGCATTTTTCCGGCTAAACAACACAAGTAAGGATCATCGTGAATCAACGCAAATTGAAAATAGTTGTATTCTATGAAAGATGGAAATAGATTGAGTTAATACAATAAGTTGATTGACTTTCATGGAAGAGGAAGATTGAGCGGGCGATGAGTCTTAGCGGTTTCCTGGATTGAAGGTATAAATGTGGCTCAAGTGGGGAGAGGTCTGCAGTGGCCAGCTGAGAACAGAGTATTGGATAGCTAGATAAAACGTATTCGAGTACTCTTGGTAGGCAAATTTTGGGCTGGCTCCATTTGAATTATCATTGACACGCTAGAAAGAAGATCTGGATAAGTTAGGTATGTATTTTGTGTTTACCTCTTCCTTTGGTTATTGTAAAAGAATTTCATTTTTAATTGGTTTTAGTTCTACTATTCCAATGTAAGCTTTAAAGTTCAAAGCACGTAAGTGCAACTTTAGTGGTTTTAATCGATTCAAAGTTTTGTAGAATGTTCAATCTGATAAACAAGAAAAGGTACATAGTGCGTAGAATGTGAAAAATCCCAGATGCTTAGAGCAGAAAACACAAATATGAACAAACGAAGTTAAGACACTCACGTTGATACACGCGTTACACAGTTGCAAATTATTCCTAGAAACGAGAGACGTTTACTGCCCTCAAGAAGATCAAACCATAAAAACAAGAACTATAAACTAGTGCTACTTTTTCAAGTTAATAGATCAAGTAACACTGGACAACTAACTGACATCTCTTTATTTCAAGACTCGCATCTTTCAATTAGATAATCACAAATAAAGACTACACGATATCGATATTAATAGTCAGGATTTGTTGTTATATAATTGACGAATAGCTTCTATAGCTGCAATGCGAGTCATAAAGTCTATATTTGATTGCATCAGGTTCGATTCAATTCGATATTTAGTGCACACTTATACCCGAAACTAACGCATATGATTATCGATTCAATTGGCAAGCGAAGGTCGATGAAAGATGAGATCGAAACCGGAGGCTTGCGGCCGCCGCCGACGACATTTCACGTAACAAAACCGTTTCGACATTAAAATTTGACACTATGTCCATATCACACGTGACGAAGGCGGAATTAACCAAAACTGCTCCTGTACTATTAAACGTAGAGTCCAAATAGCTTTGACAAGCCAAACAAACAGGGACGAACTGGCAGATGTAACGCGTTGTAGTTAAGTATCCCACATATTTATAATAGAAATATTGTTGGACAACAATACGGCTAATTAAAACTTCGCAAAATCCTACAAAACACCAAAAATATCTTTGTGCAACTGGTTATCGGTGAGGATCAGAAAACTTTGTCCAAATATTAATTTGCTTCATTGAATTGAGATACCGTTGATATAAAATTCGCTGATAATACGCGCAATGAAATAAATTTACGATTATTTCTTTGGACATAAACCGAGCCGCGGTGTATGAATGGAGTTAAAGCGGAGATATTATCGGTTCCCGAAGTGGCAAGTAATTGGCAGGAAAATTAGAGTTTACAGACCTTTAAAATTTTTTAAAATAAAATTTTGAATGCAAATGTATCCTCGGCGCATGAAAGTAGTGCAGAAGATTAAACAAAACAAGAAGCGGAGAATGTTTAAGTAATGTTATCGTATAGAGGTGGAATGTGCTATGTAGTCGCTGGCACACTAAATGCACAGGTGTGCGTCCGGTCCATCGGACCATATCCGAATCATTACCTACTAGTAGTGTAGAGCTTGCGTCCAAACTGAGGCGTATATCTACTTAAAAGGCTACTATTAAGAATGTTATGTATTCCCATCACTTTAATGTGTTAGTTACGACGCGACGGCCGAAGAAAATGATGTAAATTCTGTTATTGCGAAATCACTTGGAAGCTTTATATCTTTAGCTGATGATTGTTAAGAAGGTTTTAAATCCTATTGTTTTTTTTATATGAAGATGAAACAAGAACTTGAAGTTAATTGATACGATTATTTAAATTTAAAGATATTATTGAGACTTCGAGTATTTTCCCATGATTTGAAGTTTAATAAAAAATACACCGGGAACAATTTGATGGATTCAGCGCTTTACATTTGTCGTGGGTGGCATGAACTGAGAAATTCGACGACTTAGCATCCGAATGCCTAGCTCGAAACATCGGAAGCTTATCAAATAAACATGCACCCACACAAGCGCAGACATTGATATATTTACGGCACACGTACGCACCCAACGCCGCAGACAGCCTGTCGCCCGTGTGAACAACGCTATCGTACTATGTACGTACATACATATTGTATGTATGTGCTATGTAATTCAATGTTTATATAGCGTCGCTATTGCAAAGATAAGCGAGCAGATGCACACGAGTTGCGAGACCCGTGCAGCATGCCGCAAACCGATCGCGATCACCGATCGGGTTACATCGCGAATACAACCAACTCATTTGTTATCGTAATTACTTTCAAAAGTTTACGAGCACTTTTTTAAGGAAGCGAGTTGAATTCCAGTGTCGAAAATGTGATGCGATAATATGACACCGGTGTAGTCAAAAGCACGAGTGTTATGACACATTCACACGGTGGTCAGTGGCGAGTGGCGAGTCACACAGTACCGGTAGAGTTCGTTGAATTTGTTATTGCGTTCTTAGTACAACGCGGCCAGTTATTATTTATACGGAATGGCCTGGCGACAGATGTAGCAGCTTGATTTATTTAGGATATATTGTCTCTCAGACGCAACTTAGACGTTTATCTTGCTTTAATGTGATGATGACTAATATTAACAAGACGAATAATTTCGATAGGGATAAAGTTGTTGTTGAAAATGGAGCGCAAACAAAAAAACTGAGACGTCCTTGTCATCTAGCAACAATGGCGGTTCATCGCCACGATTTGCGTGTAAATCGCAATAAATATGATACATTAGTAACGAATGACCGACATTAAGGGGAGAGACAGAAAAAATCGTCGGGCAGGTGTGTCGCGCAATACTAATGCGCAATCAGTATTCGACGCGTACGCGCACCGTCCTGTACCTCGTTCCGGCTACTGTGAGTCGATAATGTCGTTTTACGAGGAGGCAGCGGACAGGACGTCGCCGTCGTTACGACCGTCGAGCCTATTACAATGCCACCATACCTCATACGCGAACATCACACTCGATAACTGGACACATTCGACATAAACGCTTCCATTGTTCCGCTACCATTGACTGCCCAACTCTCAATAAATCGATTATATTGACAACAATCGCCGAAATGTATACGAGTTCCCTTCGGTTATCGAGGTGCTACTGAGTACGTTGGTAAAGAGTCCTCCATAAATGATTCGAGGCGCGACTTCGACATCGCATTATTTCTCGTTGATCGGCCCACCTTACTTCCGATTCGGAAATTATTATATTCCTAGGATTGGAATGATAGAGCCGTCATATGAATTGTTGTATTAACATGCTAAACGTTTGTTTCTAATAATTCGTGAATGTTTTATGAATTCTTGAATGTAGGTTGAATTGTCTGCGATACTTGTGCGACAATATTATCATCTGATAAGCTAAATAGATATTGTATTGTTTTTAATATAAACTGGTTTGGAATAACACTGCATTACATTTATGAGCGAAAAGTCAAGCTTGCGAGTAATTTCAGCGTACCGAGAAGATACTTCATCATTGCATGCGATTTGATCAGTTACATATTGTTATTTGATGTGACGTGTGCTGTTTATAAAGCATTTTATCGACAAGGTTGTCGATACCGACATGGCGTCACAGAAATGCAGTGCGAAATTATAATTAAAAGGGAGGAAGCGGTCGGCCAGACGTATAGAGACGCGAAACGGCGCCCGGCCGATGCAATCTGTCCACCACGCCTGCGCCCGCGCCTGTCCACGGTGAGAAAACCGCGCTAAAAACGTGCACGCCGTGAATCTTTAATGGGTCAAATTTCGCGTGAAACTTTTTGGCAAAAGGCCTTTACAAATTCAATTTAAATTTAAGATTCCTTAAGCTTTTTTCGAGTGGGACATTAACATTAGAAATGTTATAACAACAATTCAAATATTTACAATAATTAGGATCATTGACTTTGCATTAAAACCTAATAATTCAAAAGAGGAAGTACGAAAAATCAGTGCTAACCATTTGCAGGGTTTACGAGCACGTCAACGGAATACTATAGCACCTCTTACAGACTCTCATACATAAATCAATAATATCTGCGTAGATACAAACGCTAAAGGCAAGCGTCGACGTTAGGCTTAAGTTTTATTGGTATTGGTCGACCGCAAGCTCCGTCCGTTCATTTAGAACGACGCGGCGGGCATATAGATGTGGTCGCGAATACTACGCGATCGCCTCGTGCACAATCAATGAATGAAAGCGAAGAAAGGCCTTCGAAGCCAGTACTCGCGTTTTTGTTATTTGTTTAATGCTCTGGAAAATTTTCAAGCGACATTCGAACTTAGATACTGAACGATGAAACGACTTTAGACGCTGAAATCTGCCTCTACTACTAATTCGTCGATGACTACAGTTTTGATGGGGATGAAGACTATTTGAGAGTCCAATTTTCAGCGTTCTCTTCTAGCTCACTGGCATCAAAAACTCCACAGTCCACTTCAAAATACTTTTTTTTTTTTTTTTTGGATAGGGCATCTCGCAGTTCAGTCTACGAAGACTGGCTTCTGCTTAACCGGGCAAGTCCTGTGGATGCCTTGAATTTAAGGCCTCCAGCCAGGGCAAAAATGACTAAAAACTAAGCGACAGCGCTCTAAGGGCACCCCCTGTGGGGTACGGACCTCGGCTTAGGGCGTCGCTGGGGGCAGCAAAGGGACAGGCTGGATCTGATTGTCATTATTTAGGGACTGTTTTATTGCTAAAGGCTCAGCATCGCGGGCTGGCTCGAGCAAGGGTCGGGGAGGGCTTCAAAATACTACACTCACAAACCTTTAAATATTTGGCAACATGTAGATGTATTTAGCTTTTAGAGTAATAGTGATGTGTACTTACAAATATTTCCTTGTAATTCGCGGTTGATGTGAAAGTGTTTTTTGCTTGGTTAACGAGATTTTCTGCGGCCTTCCTTTCTTGATCTGGTGAGTAGTTTGGCTGTAAATAAATTGATTTTGTTAGATAATAAGCTAATAACATTGTTTCTTTAACAGCTAACACTTTTGCTACTATATTTTGTTGTGTTTGCATTTGCGGTCATACATCTTTATGTGGTCACTTAAAACAACCGCAAAAGTTTGACATGAATACAAAACACCTTCTTGTTAATTTATCTTTATCAGTATCTAAAGCTTTTCTGTTTCTGTCTAATGCCTTCATTGATATAAATTCGAAACACATTCTTTACTTTAAGCTTTTCGAACACTTTTGTTGATGTTGATGAAGTTTTCATATCAATCATTGTATTAATTTTTAACCATCAAATATGGCTTGTCTTCATGTAATATCAACTTTTACTTGGTCACCTTCCTTTGCTAACTATAATGTTCTGCATAGTTTTTGTATTTACTTACGTGAAAATCTGTATAATCGCAGGGGTTAGCCCAGAGGCTGTTCTCCTCGTCCGCATCACGTCGTTCCCGCTCCATGCTGGACCGGCTCCGGTGTGGCGCCGCCGACGACCTCGGTGACAGACCGCACACCAACAGTAGCAGGCACACCGCCGCACAGACGTTGACGTATCCTGGGTGAGGAACATGGATTAGTATCGAGATATTGATGAAAACCAGATTTTGAAAATTTACTGTTGTTGTAAAATTGTGAATCTTAGGTAATTTGTTTAGAGGTCGTGGTAGAAGAGAGTTCCTTTATTTCGATGTTTAGTACATTGATTTGAAAGTATATTAAGAATTAGAGTTCATGTTTCAATTTTGCATATTGTGAGAAACTAAACCTGTATTATTTAAATTACTTATAATAGTGAATTATTTATTTATTAAATAGTAATGACAACATCTGCTGCAGCTACCATGCAAGTAAAACGTTGGTTCGTTTTTCAAATTGAAATCCTGGCAATGCTCGGTGCATTGCCAGGATTTCAATTTGAAGGATTTCGATTTCAAGTGGAATCACTTCAATCACATTTCTGAATGAAAGCTCTCATATTTTTTCACTGCATCTCATTTAATGAAAACGCTCAAGAGCCACTTGTTCCGTATGCGGCACGCGCGATGGTATCGATTATGGTAATCGATGAACATCCGATGAATAAATACATCGCGGCCCAGAGGTGGACAGCCTTTGCTAATTGTCCAGTGAACCTGTGTGAATCACTAATGCGGCTCTATTTAACGGTGGCGCGGTAATCGGACTCACATTCTTCAGATCGGTTACTTCATCGAACTTTTTAATCGATAACTTAATCGAACTGTTCCCTACCCTAACCGCGTCATGCAGTTTTTTACGGCAAAAATAATAGGCTTGTTTCCACCATCAATAAATTGCAAATCTATTTAGTCCGTCAATTAGAGTATTGGAAAATAATGGACACGTATTTTTTGTTTTTGTAAATCAACGAATATTGACAAAGATAAAACGCATCAAAACTCGGAGTGGGGGCTCGTGACGTCACTGTTCGGTATCAACTTACTAAGAATGATACCGAACAGTGACGTATTGGGAATTTTAAAAGCGTCGTATCTTCGTCAATTTTGGTTTATGTGACAAAAGAAAAAATACGGGTCAAATATTTTTTGATAATCTAAGTGACGGACTAATTAGATTTTTTCAGTTAACAAGCCTATTGCTCCTCTAAGCATGTCACATGTATTTATTTAATTGAATATTATGTCACGGGCGGTATGTAAATAATAGTTATTTTCAATTTAACAGATAAAGAAATATTAATTGAAACTAACAACTGTCACCAGCAGAATGTGTCCATCGTTTACGAAGAAGTATTTATTGACTTGACATTCGTTTTACTCGTTAAAATGGAATAATATTATCCACGTTAAAGGAAATAATTTGATGTGTGATTGACATAATTTTTTATTTGAATGTAAAGTTAACGTGTATCACCTGTCCATTATACCCAAAAAAATTATAAATTTGCAAGTTATTTGAATAATTGGATATTGTTAGTATGATTTTTTCAAACGCGATAATTTTAATAACTTTGATGTTAGCAGTTGTGTCAATATGAATTATTATAAGCTGTCATCGGAAATGTCATTGAAAAGATCGAGGTGTACCTACATGGAAGTTCACACACCCTCGGACTATATAGGTAGCTGTGGCAAAGAAAGACATGGTAGCCGGTACTATAATAATGCCAATATAAATTAAGTTCAACCCTATTCTGTAGTTGATAGCATTCAATTACGTATACAGATAAAACATTACGTGTTAAAAAACCATTATGATGTCAAATCAACAACAAGGCATTACCCGTGACGTTTGACGAAGATAAAACAATTTGCTCATTATAACAGATAATAAGTTGACTTTATTCAACAATTAATTAAATAAAAGTAATCAGCTCTCCTATTCTTTATCTGTGTATTTAAATCACGCGGTGATCTTCGACATTGTGCTTGATGTTGAGAAATTATGACTTAATTGTTATCTTGAGGAAAATGAAAGCGATGCAGATGCCTTTGCAGTTGCGCTAATGATCACCTACATTCGTGATTATTTTTTAATTAAAATCATTTACCGGAGTTGTCTTAACATTTTGTATTCGCAACCATCTACAGTTTTTATAGAAAGAGGTCTCTAATGCATAATTATTTAGCTTGGGCCTTTGCTGGTACCGACAAGGAAGTTAGTTTATCCAAAGTTACGAAAAAATGGTAGCGAGAGACTTCATCTAAAGCAGTCCGACAGTAGAAAAGTATTGACATTAAATCAGTTTTATCAAATCCCTTCGATCAATCAAGGTATATAAACTCAAAGAGAAATTATGTCAGAAGAAATAAATCGACGCAATATCAAAGTTGCACCGACTCACTCACATAGAATGTTATTTATTTTTTCAGTGTTTTGACTCAAGGTGTGAATCACAAGTGTTATGTCTGGCGGTTAGTGACTAACGTAGGTAAAGATCTCACTGTTATTTGCGATGATATTATAATATCTGAACTGTACGAAGATCGTTTTTTGTGCTCTAGTTTAGCCAATTACTTTTTTTTTCATCTTGGCAAATGTCCATGATTTGGGCAATAGTTTTCGAGGATTTTAAACAAATATTTTGTGTCTTACTCGTGAGTTTGTGCAATTTAAGAGATTCTTGAGTTCAAACTCGATCAAGCGCTGAAAAGCTCTAAACATGAGAAGTTATTAATATTCTGAACGACAAACCGTCGCACGTTCAAAAGGATTTAAATGCAGATTCATCAATACACTCACACAATTAGCACAAATGTGTGTGCGTGTGATTTTTTCATCATCTCGTTAACGCTGGCGGTTTCGCTCGAGGGCCGCGGGCACCGCGGACAAATAAAAGAAAATTATAGTTATAGGGTGCTCAGCCGCTTATTATTTAACTAGACCCTGTGAACTGATACCGATTACCCCCTCCTTGTAAAAAAGACTAACGTACTATCTCCGCACGAAACATAAACGAACAATTTGCATAAACAAACCCCACTCATTAAGTATGCAATCCGTATAACTAGCCGTGATTTAGTTGTAGGTTATATTGCCCTCTAATTGACACGATAATAATGTTGTACCAATTGGGTTACAAAAGGCGCCCGCAAAGGTGGAGTCGGGCAATAACGATCATGTCAAAAGGAAGGTCCGACACACACAACACGCGTTAAACACACGATCATAACATTTTATTAGTGCTCCGGTCAAAAGCAACCGCGAGACCGCCGTCAAAAGTTCACATACAAAAAAACAACAGGTCAGCTCGTAAAAGACGTAGAGTCACTGTGAGACAAATATTTTCACTGAGTAACCATGAGATGCGAGATAAAAATATAAAGCTAATTAAATATTTGAATCTTGACAGTAAGGGAAACGAAAGCTTTTTAGTTAAACAGTACAATGACAAAAAAAAAAACAAAAAAAAACATTTAACCGATGTCAGTAGCCGCCTTGATTTTCAGATATGGTACTTAACTATAATTAAAACAAATGAATGTTTTTTTGTTTTTTCTAAAGGGACGGCGCGTAATTGATATCCTCTTTATATCCTCAACCACCTATACGTGGAGATATTTGAGATGAACAATGAGACTCGATCGAATTCCTTAGCCCATTGAAGAACTGACCGGGCGACCATAAAAACCGTAGATACCTACACGTAGGTAATACACAGGTTATAAGGGGGCATAAAAAAGTAGGGACCGCGTCGGAGGTCGGACCGACTACCCGAGAAACAAAGAGTTCGTTTATTTTTTAACAGCTCGCCCGTTCACAAAAGAAGGCTTCGCGGCACGAAAAACGACCCAAACGAGACCATCTTGTTAACCTTTTTAAAAAGAAATCGCGCGCCCGCTAACTAGAATTTCGACTCGAAAACCGAGAAAAGTTCGCCGCGGCGTTGTGCGCACCGGACGTCGCAGGCGCCTGCGCAATCATTATGTAAATTCTGATTATTATTGTTATAAATGCGGTAAAAAAATTGGGATGAGAGTCGCGGGCATCATCTTAGCGGCTCGTTACAAAATACCCGTCAGTGTAATTTTGACGGGTTATCTTTTTCGAATATCTGTGTTGTTTACTTGAGAGTGGAGCGCAGGCACGATGGGGTTGCAGCGCTAGATCATTAACGGGATTACTGATACCCGTCCTCGTGACATTAAATAGAAAAAGGCGTCATGTTTTAGCTATAATAGAGGTTTAATTTGAGTCCGTTCATCATTTTGTTAGTAGCCGGCTAACAACCGATGCGCTCGTAAAATTTGACTGCGCATAATAAGGGCGATTATCGCTCACGAGACTCGCGTGGCGGCGCGTATCACAAGATACGTGGTGATACCACTCTTCATTACCTGAAAATCGCTCTAAATGGTAATAGCGTCGCGAAGAAGATCGTTGATCGACCCCGTCCGTTCGAAATTAACGAAACAAGCGCAAATTTTTCTTGAATTAATTTTAATAAGGTAACAAACTGACATTATGCATTTTTAGTAACTGTTTTTTATCGGTCGAACCTAAATGGAATATCTTGTAAAGTATTTACAGCGGTGTAATTTCAGTCCTTATCGGCGAGCCGGTAAGGGCCCATGTATTATATGCATTGTGCCGTAAAAAGAGTTAATTAGGCACGTCTTAGCTTAGGATCGACATCTCTCACTAAATGAGTGACAGCTAAACACTGCAATTATGAGGTTCCCGTCTCACTGAAATAACTGTTTATAATTGACGCGGCTGCCTTACTCTGCGTAAATGAACAACGTTTTATGTGAAAATGTTGCTAATGAGTGAGTGGATCGCAGCCTTAATGATGCGGACATAGCTCATGAAATCGAGCTTAGTGCGTGTACTTGGCTTTAATTATTATGACATAGCTTTCATAAGGATAAGCTCTAGGACAATATGAGAAACATTGAGGTTTGTTGAGGTTACTTACGCATTATTGCAAAAGAATTTTATTGTTTACAATCCTACTAATACCTACTATAAATGCGAAAGTTTTTGAGTATGTATGGATGGATGTTTGTTACTCTTTCACGCAAAAAATACTGAACGGATTTGGATGAAATTTTGCAAACAGATAGTTTATAACCTAGATTAACACATAGGATACTTTTTACCCCGTTAGTAAGAACCCAATAAGGGACAATTATGATACTTCACGCGAGCTAAGCCGCTGGTAGAAGCTAGTCTTTGATAAAACTCGTTGCCACTTTGTGAATGCATGATTATCTTAAAAACATCATTTTAGCTGACATGCCTAAAAGTGCTTTCGAAACATGATAAAAAAATGATAAATTCTTTTGATTTCGATACCTCAAATATCTTTGATAATCTTGTAACAATTACAACATCCGGGATAATTCAGAGCAAATAATTATGCAGCTATAATTGTTAATATTTTCCGCCATCGTATCAAGAATAATCGTTATTTAATCATTTTAGATAGCTCTGCGGTTACTGACAGTAAGACAATTTACTCTATATTGTATCATTAAGGGATAATTCACCTTAGTTGTTAACTTTTTGTCTTTAGGGCTAGGGGCAAAACATGGTCAGTTTTTTTAATCTACTGACGTAGATGAAATCCGTGTTGATTGTATAACCTCCTGGATTGCAGTTTGTTTCTAATTTTTCGTTTAAATCTGTACCTATTAGTAGACCGTTTCTAAAATACCCTAGACTGATAAAATTGATCGTTTTTCCTTCTCTAAATCATATTAATATTAATATTTAATAACGTCGGTTTCCCCTTAAAAGTTTTATTAAAATAAACTCGACCATTTTAACTCAAAACTTTTTGCGAAGTTTTCTTTTTGGGATCATTAGATTTATACAAAGACGCAAATTACAATGATTACATCAATCAATTATTATTAACAATAAAATGACAGCATAGACACAATCTATTAGTTTTAGATTCACCTACAGGCAAAATAACATCACCGTTTAAAGCCAGGATATACTTTTTGTTGACATTCTTACTCATTAAATATAATTTCGATAGTCGTAGTCTTAACGATGACGAAGTCTAATACTTCATACTTAGTGATTATATCATATTCATGATGTAATGTTCCATAGAATCAGAATCGAATGCGTTTTCATCTTCAAATCGATTATCCATAATGGAAAAATGTGTCGTGATTAAAAACACGTCACTAGGGGATCGTCTTGAATACTTTGGATGCTTATATTTTTCAAAATTATTAGCGGGTTAATTTGTTTCTATTATTTAAATAATTTAGAAAAAAAAACGATTTTGGTAAACCCTTAAATGTTGACTGATGAAATCGAGAAATTATATCTAATTCAACTATAAGTTGAAATAAATGAACAACCTTCATGAAAAACCTATTATGCACTCGTGTATAAAAATGTAGTTCCGGACGGATTTACCCACTTCTCGTAAATGCAGCAAGATTTATTAGAAGTAGAAGTCATCAACATTACAAATATAAATAGAACCTCAACACGTACAATACAACCTATCCTGCTCTGTCAATTAGCTCACTCTTAATCAATACACTTTGTAATTTGTGTAATGAAGGTTTAAGAACAGTTATTAAGACTTTTTTCATCTTGTTAAGAGGTCGTAATATGCATTCAAAAGCAACGAAAGAACACAATTCAATCACAAAAAGAGGAGCTAAATGATCTCTGCGAGTAATCTAATAGGCATTGGTTTTTTATAGCACGACACTTAAATCATTTCTTGGCCCTATATAGAGAGCGACCAAGCGATAGTACTAATTACGAAATAACCCTCTGCGCGCCGCTCGAACGTAACTGTCCGGCTGTTAAAGGATAGAAACATTTAGTCAGATATGTCATTCCGGTAACAGTACGTTACTTTAATTACAGTTTAAGACTAGTTAGTTAGCTCTGATCTTCGTGTTTAACATTGTAAAGGGAGACTGAGCCAAGTTTTTTCGCGTAATGAAAATGTAATCTCTATTACTGTGGACGAGGCAGTACCGACAACCCGACAATGCGATGAGGATGTGAGACTGGCGTGCGTTCGTACCGGACCGGATACTTAGTTTATAAATAAATAATGCTAACTCTATGGCTAGCTTTTATTATGATAAGGACTATTTATCGCCTCGGGACTCTACCTGTCCTATTGTTATGACGCGCTGTGAGCTTTCATTGTCTTAAGATGTTTGTATCAAAGATTTATTGAGCACAGGTTCGGATGACATTTTATTACTTCCATAAGTACTAGAAGTAAACAGTCAGTGGTGTGAATTTTTAAACTATGTTTATTTAATTTATACAACTTGTAAGAGTAACAAATTGAAAGCTTTCACGTTTCGTAAGTATAGTTTAGAATGCATGATGGTCAATTACATACTATTTGGATTTTTCTAAGGGCTTTAAATTAATAATTTTATCGCTGAAAACTTCGGTTACGCTAATAAAATATTGATGTCTATCAGTTTTGGAAAAAAAGTATGCTAAATAATTTTGCATGACACAAATAATAAAAAAAGTACTCTTAATATCATGCAAAAATATAAAGCATATAAATGTTTTGTTAGTAAAAAAAAATAATGCTTACTACTTCTGGCGGCACTCGATCTATATGGACGACATTTTACCACAATATCACTATCACAGTCACTATAATATTGGCTAATTAATCTAGTCCTAGTACATTGTTCACATCCGGACGGTCTATGCACCAGCTCCGGACACCCGGACGCCGGACACTCCTCACGCTTGCAACAACTGGTGCGCACTTCCATCTTCAGTCTTACTATAACAGTGCCTATATTACAATATAACGGACACGCAGGTTTACTAATGTGATCCATAACAACAGATCGCACTTGACATTCCCCAAAAAGCTATACGATGTCGCACGCGTCGTGTCGTGTGAGAGACTAAATGAATTTGAGTGAACGCGCGAAAGATAAAGGCTAGTGTACACCGGACCACGTGTTGAAGGCAGTGGGGCACGCCAGAACGTATCAAGGTGGGTTTCTCCCATGTCGGCGCGTCGCAGCCAATGGTGGGCGGTAGCGAAGGGAGGCGGGGTCCGATCCCACCCAGCTGCACTTCTATTATGTATGCCGAGGGATCCGCTTGGATCGCGTCCCGGTAGTTAAGGGTTGACTTTTATTGTATTTCCATTTTTTTATTTACCTTCTCATGACTCCTCAGTCAAAGACCATCGGAGCTATTAAAAATATTTTCACCGTGAGTAATAAATACAGCTATGGCCAGGTCACCATTTCTTATCTATTCCTGAAGGACGAAAAGGTGTTATGGAATTTATTATTAGAATCGATCTATTCTGAGACAGTATGTAATTGGTCTCATGGTGTGTTTTTGTGATTTTTATTTTCAGCCTCGGCTAATATTATCGACAGCACTTTCTGATACTGATCAATATTTTTCTATTAATGATTCGTCTCAACAGTTGTGTAAACCCTAAAAATATCTTAATTAATTTGGGAAACAGGGTAACAGCGAGGAACAATAGGCTTGTTAACTGAAAAAATCTAATTAGTCCGTCACTTAGATTATCAAAAAATATTTGACCCGTATTTTTTCTTTTTTCACATAAACCAAAATTGATGAAGATACGACGCTTTTAAAATTCCCAATACGTCACTGTTCGGTATCATTCTTAGTGAGTTGATACCGAACAGTGACGTCACGAGCCCCCACTCTGAGTTTTGATGCGTTTTATCTTTGTCAATATTCGTTGATTTACAAAAACAAAAAATACGTGTCCATTATTTTCCAATACTCTAATTGACGGACTAAATAGATTTGCAATTTATTGATGGTGGAAACAAGCCTATTGACGTCATGACGCTTACGTGTTCTATTAATCACGAAATAATACCCGAACGAATAAATAAAAAACAAACAACAGTAGATAACGCAGAACATAATAAATGGAACTCTATCTCGTAGAACATTTTGCTTAATTCATCACAGCACTTGATAACCTAATTATTAAAACACATGAGTTGATTGATTGACATTTCGTATCCGGATTGATTTATGTAATATAAATTTTAGATCACAATTTTTTTAGTTCGTTTGTAGAATTTTTATTCAAAGCTTTATAATAAACATCTGTTATTTTTATGCTACTATACTAATCTTGAAGTATAATCACTATGATAATCGAGGCACGCCGTAAGATCATACAACGATTAAATGATAAATAAGTTTACATATTATTATAATTATCATCGAAGTCATTCAACTTAAGATAAACACTGATTTCCTTCCTCTACATTTTTCTAACTCTATTTTATAAGCTTTTATTTTTTAATCTTAAAGTCTATCGCCGTCGAAAGGTTGTCAAAATTGGGAAGTTAAAGAAAATGGATAGGGGAAATAGGCTTGTTTCCACCATCAATAAATTGCAAATCTATTTAGTCCGTCAATTAGAGTATTGGAAAATAATGGACACGTATTTTTTGTTTTTGTAAATCAACGAATATTGACAAAGATAAAACGCATCAAAACTCGGAGTGGGGGCTCGTGACGTCACTGTTCGGTATCAACTCACTAAGAATGATACCGAACAGTGACGTATTGGGAATTTTAAAAGCGTCGTATCTTCGTCAATTTTGGTTTATGTGACAAAAGAAAAAATACGGGTCAAATATTTTTTGATAATCTAAGTGACGGACTAATTAGATTTTTTCAGTTAACAAGCCTATTGCTGTAATGTTTTTCTGCGAAGAAATTACAAGAATCTCCATGTCGAAAACTCCCATTACTAAGATTTAGTCATTTATTATTGGTTTTTCAATCAAGGTCAAGTTTGACTTGGCATCAATGAAAATTTTCTCCAGCGTGTTTCATCTTGACTCACGCGCGCCACGCTTCATAGTAATTACTCATTGAATTTCAGTTGAGTCAGATCTCAACGGATATAAAGTAAGTATCGATAGTAATTTTCAAACTTTTCCTGTACAGGAAAACTCGGAGTGTAGTGAATATTACTGTTTTATTAATTACTAGATACATGAGTCATTGTAATTTATACAGAGTAGGCAACTCAGGTGTCCAATTCTTTCCGCTGCGAACACTGGAAGGTTTTTACTTTTTCATTTTTCGGACCTTTTTTGACAACGAACGTTGAACATACAAAAAAAAATGTGTCACGGATTTTTTGCATTTCCTCAATTGTTTCATATAATCCCTCTAATTTTTACAACCCATTCAAATTAACGCATTTCTACCGGGCAAGTCCTAACAATAGATTAAACGCTAAATAATTAGTTAATTAATATTTTATAGTTATAAAGTATTTTTTTAAATACCGCTAATTTCTACAATCTAACGAGCTTCTTGCAAATGATTAGCGATTGCTTTGGCAAATAGTACCTTATTGTTAAATATATTCCCAACTACCTTCGTCAAAATCCAGTAGCGACCTGTCCTTCCTAATGGGTTTTAAAGCAGTAATTGTCAAAAAGCGTGTTGAATAGGCTTCTGTGTAATATTAGTTGTAAGTTCTTTCCCATGGAAAGTTTCGTAAATTCCAGAAAGAAATAATATTCCATGGCCTCGTCTAACATGGTATGTGTAACACACCAAGCAAAGGGCGTAGGAAAAGTACAAGAAACCTATAGAATCCGGGATGACGCTATGCAATATCTTTCCAATTAAGAAAAGCCAAGTAAAACCCATCACCACTGAATGCATGACTCATGAAACCATCCACATAAGGTTCAACCAACCAACCACGTAAATACAATGATCAACGGATCTAGTTTTCGGTTACAGGATATGACAAGACGTCGAGTTCCGTGTAATGTGAACACACCTGTGCTAAATCAGTGTGGAGTTTCCTGTTGATATCACGGGCATATTATGTACGAGCCAGCAATGTATGCTGATAAGAATAATATGGAGTCGTGCTGTCTGGCATGTTCGCTTCTAGTTATTTTTATCTTCGGATTTCGCGAATTGATGCCGTGAGTTTGGAAGTCAATAAGATAAATTAGCCAGTAAGAGAAAGAATTTTAATCCAAATTGTTACATACGATTTAGGTAACCAAAAGTGTAATAGTAAATAGATTTCAAAACGAAAATAAAAATTCAAGTCTTACTTTTCAAGACATCTTATTTTATTGGCCCTAGTTTTTTACATAACACTGTAAATTTAATAAAAAAAATCTCTTATTTCTTTCAGTCCTTATAGCTGCTGAAATTCTTGGCTTTAGGAACAGCTAGAAAGAAGGCAGTGGGATCAAAATCATGACGCAGAATCTCTATGTTTGAAAACACCTCTCTCGTATTTTCAGTGAATATGAATGGCTCCTGAAATGTTTGCTAGAAGCTGGTGGGATTTGAAAATAATACTTTTTAGAAATAATAAAAATCTAAGCCATCTGCGTAAGTAGATAAGATGAAACAATGATAAGGTAAACAGGGACGTAATAAATGAGATAACATTTTCTGAATAAACTGTAAGACCGTTCTGAGAAAATATCTGTCAATAGATATACAAACTTTTATAATGTGTATAAATTTGCATGCCTTATGGTAGGAGTTGGTTAATGGAAACTATTGTTTATTTAAGACCTTTTATTTTGTACCCATATTCGCAAACGAATAAATGATTATGATTATACTTTTACCCGTAATGTGTGCGTCGAAAATATTCCGGAAACACTCATGTCATACCAAAGTGGAATGCACTTGATAACGTATTAGGTTAAAAATCAAGTTAGCAGGTTGAGTCATCAACACCTATTATAGTATGATTACTGCTATTAACTTGAAGGTATCTATTAAAGTGTTATTTACATAATAGAAACTTACTATCCATTTATGTCATAAACTCTTCAAGGAAAATTGAATTCTGTTATACTTTTCCGACACTACTTTTCTCAAAAATATTTAAGGAACGCACATTTGACCTAGAACTTTATTTTCCTTATTGTGATTCTGTCGTTTTGCAACGGCTTAGTAAGTGAATACTTAATAAAGTGTGTATTATTTATTCATGAAATTGGTTAGAAATATTCAGAGAAATAAATGACATGAGTTAGGTACATGTTGTTCAATATTTTTTTCACATAACCATAAGGTAAAAAGAAAAATATATAAACTGTAATTCTAGTATCAGGTTTACTCATAGTCAGAAGCCGAAAAATTGACAACCACTCACCAAGGGGTATGGTGTTGCCTCTTGATTGTGGAGGTCAGATTACTAAATCAAGCAATCGATAAACTACTACTACTTATAGTTAGACTGGTAGCTGACTAACAAACTTAGAAAAAGGCTATACAGATGATGAAGTCTAGTACAAGGTCTAAATCAAAGTCCATCTTAGAAGAAATCTCTTTTGCATACGTGATATATTAGGGACACACCTGATCCCAAGCGAGTTTTGCTTGTCACTCCATACGTAAGCGTATTACTATGAACCAAAGTCGTATGATCTTGCAAAAATATTGTCATCCAGACGGGACTGTATTCCGAGTTACGGTCGAAGCTATTTTAAGAAGGAATAACAAGAATAACTCACGATTACGGAAAACTGCACTACATCATAATGCATGACGGTATTGACGTACTTAGTTATGAGAATTTGAGCTAACAGTTTGTTTAGTATTGATAAAGAGTTTTTATGCTGCAATACTAGTTACTAGACAGCTGTGTGTGGAGGGTTTCCCCATAGATCAATAAGGCGAACTGCCTACGGGATCCTTATGACAAACCAAGACTGGAAAGATAAGGATTTCTTGACGTTTATACATTCAGCTACGTCATCATTAATAAAAGGAGCTACTGTAGTGTATTTTGAATCATTTTTTACAAAAGGAGCTACTGTGGTGTATATTGAATCACCAGTATTTTACTTGGAATATTTGTCGGGAATACATCATCTGTAAAAAAACCACACTTTCGAAAATCAAAGGATAAATGCAGGAAAAAAGTTCTCGTTAAGTACGATTATACAAGTACATAATTATAATTATGTTAAGCACAGAGATAATCACTTAATTAAATAAACTTAATTGCATGTCGTTTATCCTATTTGTAGTTGATTGTGCTATGAACATAACAATGTCATAGAAATATTTTGCCTGCGGCAGTTATCCTGCAGTATATAAATGTCAGTTAAATTGCATTATCATGCGTCACCTAATTTCATAAGAAATTAACTATTTTGGGAAGAAACCACACGTATAAACCCATGCTATTTAACAATCTAG
Source organism: Xestia ashworthii (assembly GCA_950022955.1). NCBI lineage: Eukaryota > Metazoa > Arthropoda > Insecta > Lepidoptera > Noctuidae > Xestia > Xestia ashworthii. The sequence continues at coordinate 6,933,261 of OX465559.1, read as the reverse complement.
GATTAAGAATGTCGATAATAAACAAAAACATTTACCAATGACGTAATTTTGATTTCAACAATTCGTAGCATATTTGCTACGAACGCGGGACGTAGAGAGGACGACGTAGACTTACTTACGTAGCAAACAAAACTATTCGAAAAAATAAATTAAAACCTTTACCAACTGCGTCATTTTGATTTCATAAATTCGTATAGCTTATTTGCTACAAACGCGGAGAGGACGCCTTAGCAAATAAAGCTATTAAAAAATACCTGCACTTATTAATTTATTAAACAACTTAAAGGGAAAATAAGTTGAAATCAAAAGGACGTGTCTGACCTATATGCAAAAACCACTTTAAAATAATGTAGATTCATTTAAAAACATGCATATGAATTCAAATGTAAGTCTCCACTTAAGAAAAACACCAGAAAATTATATTTGATGTCCTGCTCTTATTATGGTTGATATCGTTCCCACTGCTGGTTCAGAGTCCTCTGTGATGTGAGAAGGAGTGGCTCATAGTTCACCACGTGGCCGCGGGCAGATTGGTGAATATAATATAGTATCATCATAAACTGCCTAACCTTTTCCCAACTATGTTGGAGTCCGCTTCCACTTTTATCGCATGCAGTCTTAACTGAATACCAGTATTTTACATGGAGCGCGCGACTGCCTATCTGACCTCCACAACCCAATTAGTGCTAGGTAAAACGATACTCCTTGCCTAAGACTGACTGTCAGACTTTTGGGCCACTGACTTCTGTAACGGCAGCCAGGACCAGGTGCTTTCCGAGACACGGATGTGACACCTCATCCCCTTATTTTCTTCCAACTCAATGTTTTTCATTTATCTAATAAATAATCCTTAATTGACCGGAATGAGGGGAATAGTTTTTAAAAGTCATTTCACTGCCATCGAAATCCTTTTTGCAATTCTGTGTTGATGACTCAATTTGTGCATGGAATATGCAAACAGTTAAAAAGAAGCTTCAAGTGACGAAGAACAATAAGAATGTATTTGTAAAGGCGAAGGATGGGAATACCTGCTGTGACAGGATTTCACACAGAACTAGCATAAAAGGTGTGTTTTTTGAAAGGATACTGACTGATAATTGGTGTTCATCTATAACATTGTGGTGTGTAAAGAAGCTGATGAGGTTTCTTGGTGGTCATTATAAGTCTAATTGTAATGTTAGCAGTTGTGTTTTATTGCTACGCGATAGCTAAGTTTGTCTACGAAACATTAATGTCGATATTGTCTACACTAATATTATAAAGAGGAAAACTTTGTTTGTTTGTTTGTTTGGTTGTAATGAATAGGCTTAAAAACTACTGGACCGTTTTTAAAAATTCTTTCACCATTCGAAAGCTACATTATCCACGAGTAACATAGGATATATTTTATCCCCGTACTCCCACGGGAACGGGAACTATGCGGGTGAAACCGCGGGACGTCCGCTAGTTATAGATAAAACCCTATTAGAATTAAATTCAGATTAAGATTTAAAAGATGTAATGTTAAATAGGTGTTTGAAATATACGTCTGTAACTTATTACGAGAACAACCCGTGAAATTTAAAACGTGTTCCATAAATATAAAGTCCATAAAACGCCCATTAAAATTTCGCAAACTGTTTATTGGCTTGTAAAATAGCCGACTTCTGTACAAAGACGAAACCTTTGTCCGGTTGCCGAATCTTTTTGTTTTACCGTTAACGAACCAATAGAGACAATAACTCGTGCAACTTTCACTACATTATTTATGACGCAATAAATTTTATTGTCAACTTGGACCCATTTAAAAGGTGCCATCTTAAAGTTTTGTTTTCATCTTAACGGTAGTAGATCTTGGACCGCCCTGAGGAGGTCCTAAAGTGACAAAAACTAGCGTGCGACTGCCTTGAAATTTCACAATTGTGACATTGTTTAGCGTGCACGGCGGCTCTATAAAGACGCGCGCACAATGAGCGTAGTCCGTATACAACACAATTAAACTTGCTACAGAGGAGAGCCGTGAAATTTCGTTTTGTACCGAAGTGAATAGACGTATCATGGGATGTTTGTATTTGATAAATAGTGCGTCAACAATACGCCCCCTTTTCCGGTGCTACAGATGAAGGAAAAAATGTAACGCAAGTTAAGATGTTAAACTTGTTACTACAAGCGGTGATAGATGTCATGGTTGAGCGGCAATTTCAAGGCTTTTGGGCACGGCTGGCATCCTACACGCAAAAAATCACGCTTTTACATCAGATCACACAGGTTGCGAAAAGCGGAGAAATGATGGTGACTATTAGCGACTCGACAAATTTTCCCGTTTACAGTTACGAAATATATTTTTTGGTAGTAAAAATATGCTTTCACAGTATTGCACGACGTGGTGTAAGTTGTGAGACGATCCGTGATAATGAACTTGTGAAACCAAAGTAACGCGGATTAAGGAAATTCTCCGTGAAATTGGGACAGATGCCACTATTATGCAAGCTTCATTCACCTTGTAAATGTGATACAACGTGTTTGCTCGTACTACGCACATTATTCGATTATTTAAGCGGTGATTACTCAAACCGGATTAGCTTGATTATTGTGCGTTGGTTTTTACTTTTTACTGTGTCATTATTTACTTTCACGCAATATTTTACTACGAATTGATAGGTTTAGATTCATAGACATATCCTTTTCAATAACACAATATTATGTAGAATCTATCCGACTTTTCTATGTTTGGAAATAGGAGAGGTATTGTAAATCGTTTCAGATATAACTTTAACATAAAGACTAACAATAACATGGACTGCTTAACTACTTTGAAAAAAAAATACGATCACTAAGTGTCAAACTATTTATTCGGAAGAGACAGGCAACTGCACAATCAATTGCAATAATTCCGAGGTGAAAATAAATAAATATCGATATGAGGTCAAGTGAATGACTCAGCGGCCGGAATCCGCATCTCAATGAACTACGAGTATTATAACATAACCTGTTACTACGCTCGGTGTGTAACGTACCGTAGCAATCAAAATACATTGAGACTATCGACCTCCTTCAAACACATTGCGTGGAACACTTGAGTCTTTATTGAAAACTCGAGTTCTCAAGTGGCAATGTATTACGGATACGGCAACGATTACTTACTACGCTTTGTCTATATTGACACAATTGCTAATAGTGACGTCAAAACGGAGGCTGGGTATTGCTCAATTTAGAGGTCGTGTCTTAAAAAGTTTTAATGTAAAGAGATTATTAGTCACTCGTTCATGATTATGCATGATATAATCTGGTGTTTCCCTGCTTGGCGAGTCTTAGAAAACGTCACGGCTGCGGGTATGAGGTAATGGTTCTTACGATTTTATACATGGAACTACTCAATAAGCAATCGTCATTACCTACCGATAAAACATACTTGTGATTTTTTATTTTATTATGCGGGAATATTTACTTTTCTGATGTAACTGCTCAATAATAATTCATTTTCATCTTCAATTGAATGAGTCGTTTTATTTACATAATGTTAAATCATTGTTGATATGGCACGTGCGGTTTTTTAGGCAAACAATTTTTTAGTCATCTTAATTTTTACGACACGTTATGAAAATCCGTAGACGTTTTTAAAGCATCTTAGAATGACGATATTGGTAACTAATTATACTTATATGAGTCAGATGTGTTAAACTAATTAAATTAGCACAACGAGCTTTAAGGCTAGTGATCCACAATCAGGACTGCGAGTGAATCAAGATCTAAGTAAACCTTTCCAGCGTCACGTATTCTTTTGGCGACCTTGAAGTGCTATTCACCCAATGACACAGAAAACTACGTCTTATAGAAAATGACATAGGTAAGTGTGAAGTAAAATTACAATAACGTGTCGTGATAACAGAAAGGTTTAATAGCCCTGCTGTAAATCATTTTATTTTAAGACGAAGTTGGACGGTAAAAGATGGTTCGTTTGTCTAGAACAGCGGTCGGCAACCTTTTGGCAGGCAAGGGCCACAAGGTGACAAAATTAATAATGATACAAAACAATATCATATTTAACTATAGATGTACAGTTTCAAACAGTGGTGTAATTCCCTCCTGAAATTTATAAAAATGTCGAGTAGTGTCACCTTAAGGCTGGATCCACACTATACGGTCGATCGCGGTTCATTCGTGCATTTATTTCGATATTTATAACTTATTTACAAAACATTCACGGGCCGCAAGTAAGACGTCCGCGGGCCGCAGGCGGCCCAAGGGCCGCGGTTGGCGACCGCTGGTCTAGAAAATTTTATGTTGATTTAAAAGCTAGTTTACACGGACTAATAATAAAAGTAACTTCATCGGAACATGATTTGTGGAAGCATTCGCCAACATTCTGCATTCAAAAGAAAATTTAATTGCTCTGTGTAAATTAGCCTCAAGTTTATATGTGTAGCTTTAATTGAAATATTTATTGTGTTACTTCAGGTACCAAATATTTACAACACTGCTGTCTCGACATTACCTTGAGCTTTTGCGCGTCTCTTTTAGATATTTACAGTACCGTTTTAAGTAGGAACAAAAATGAAAATTCCCGTAAATCTTTTGCAACAGAAGAAAATATTTTTAAAGAATCCATTAAAGGAGAAATCTCACTTGGGGGTATCCGCGTAGGTATGTACAACACAAACATAAGCGTACCGCTATTAAACAAGATATAACAGCATAATTTCGTTTGATTTGACATGCCGAAACAATTTAATCATTATCTCTGTTGGAAAATTAGTCGAAACGTTCGCAAGGGAATTTGGGTTTAAAACCTGGGGGTGTAAGGTGGAGATTGAAAGGGGGTCGGCAGTGATCATAAGCCTTGTGGGCTAGGGAGAGGAATGGCGAAGGAATTGGCGGTATTCGCCAACGACCGCGGTGGAGCGATGTAGCGAGCCGGTACCGCCGCCGACTGGGTGGGCACGCCGCGGCGGTTGGCCCCTCTCCGTTCTTTTTGCCTTCCATTTTCGAATTTCAAATTTAGAACTGTGCGAAAACAATGCCCGTTCGGGAACCTTTGTTCCCCGGGATGCACGCGATGGTCCAGGTAAGCGCCATACTACCATCATCGCGCCATTTCTTTTAGTTTTCAAAACTCTCTGATCAATAAGTTCTTCTCAACAAGTTTCCTAACTGTATAAGCACACTTGATATAATAATTAAATCCTAATTGGCAAGAAATATAAAGAGAAGGGTGTACAATTAAAACATTACTTTGCCATCGTCAAATTATGTCGTAATTAGCTGGACAATTAAAATCGAAGGTCATTATGGTAGTAAAAACTGGAGTGGGAAATGATCCTCTTTTTGCTGTTATTATAGATGAGTTAAGATACAGAGAGAATAAGGTGTATTGTTTTACCCACTTATTAAGTTTTCTAAAAAAAACAGTATTTTCAGTAGGTAACTCAACGGGGTCGCGGCAGACCACGAAGGAGATAGCGGGTCGAACTGGATGTCTTCCTTGAGAATTGGAATGAAATAGTGTAGAATCGTGACCGTTGGAAAGAATTGTGGGAGGATTTTGCCCAGCAGTTGGACAATACAGTCTAGCTATAGTTATAATAACTCAATGTTACCCAATTGAGTTTTTTGCAATAAGTTTACATTACCATTACGTTTGTAATATCAAAATGTAAGTAAGTGTTTAGCTACTGTCCACTTCTGCCCAAAAAAAAACTTAGCCATTGACTTTTTGCCTAAGTTCTGACTAAACAATTACATTTAACAGTAACACTTAAACTTTTATCAATAAACGCCTCATTTGTAAAATTTACCTACATCATTGATACAGGAAACTGTTAACAAAATGTCGTTTTATCCTCCAAGCGGAAAACACGATGCAAATCACCTAATTTTTAAGCCTTAGCAAACAAACCGAGTTCCGTTTCAAGCTGGTATTCGAGGAAATGTGCACTTAATATTAATATTCATAGGAGCAGAATAGTCAATAAGTATGTATGTATGCCGCTTTATTGACTATTGTTAGAAGATTCGGGAAATAAATAAAATTAGTTTATTAATAAATTGTTTGTGACATTCAAATAGAGCTGAAACGACTCAATTGTCATAACTACAGCTGTGGATAAACCTTCGTAGCATAGATTCGGACCAGTATTTTGGGTTTTAATTAATTAGTTGGTTAGAAGGATATGTCTAGAAGAGAGATGACTGCAGATAAATAGAGAAAGAAGTATGAAAGAAGAGACCTTATCGTAATTAGAGCAGTGAGCTGTGGGATAACTTACGTAGCATGGCATAGGGTTTGAAATTATAGATGTTTTATAGCGCATAATGGGGATTAATTAATAAGTAGCTTAGTAAGATATGGCTCGAGAAATAGAGTAGTATGGAAGAAGAGACAATGTAGCACCAACCCCATATAAATTGTGAAAAAGAAGAGACAATGTAGCACCAACTCCATATAAATTGTGAAAAAGAAGAGACAATGTAGCACCAACCCCATATAAATTGTGAAAAAGAAGAGACAATGTAGCACCAACCCCATATAAATTGTGAAAAATACTTAAAACAGCTCCTAATTCAAGCTATGCTGAATCCGGCAAATAATAAGATTGGTCGGAAAACGTTGTGCGTACTGGATAAATATTTTTAAAGCTTTGAGCAGTCATCAGAAACTTAAAAAAAGACAACGATCGCGTAAGTTACAGTTTAAATGCAAAAGTGACTTCGTTTAACTGACTTTTCCAAAGTTACAATTGTAATAGATTTTCCTACTTTTTGGAGAAAAACACTAAAATGACACTTGAAAATGAACGGAACGTTCTAGAATTTACATGGAGAAGGAACATTGGCTTCGTTTTTATACAAGTACAAACACTGTAATCGCCTCTATTCAGATTTTCAGGCTTCTGAGTAATACAGACTGTCAAAAAATTACACTCAAAAACTTCTACTACTCGAGATATGGAGGGCTCTTGGTAAGATAGTGATGGTCACCCATTCATAACCTGACCTCGGCAAGCGTTGTTGAACCATGTAAATCAGTTCATGCAGTTGTTATGTTTTAGACATTAATTCTTTTAAGTAACAATTTATTTATTTGTAATAAAATTATTTATTTGAATGTAGCCACGAGGCACGTCACGAAGGCCTATTGGACGTAGCGTAAGCGAAGAGTCCCTAGAAGGATATGGGGAAAGCCTTTACCTAGCAGTAGGACATACTTACAGTGATGAATATTTTTGAAGTGAAAACTTCTTTAGGCGCGTTGATCACTTTATGGGTGAACAAAACTCATGGAACTCGCGTCATCGTCACCAAACGCTTTCATAGAACGGTTAGTCAAAATCAACCTATGCAATCTACACTTATCTACACTAATATTATAAAGAGGAAAACTTTGTGTTTGTTTGTTTGGTTGTAATGAATAGGCTTAAAAACTACTGGACCGTTTTTAAAAATTCTTTCACCATTCGAAAGCTACATTATCCACGAGTAACATAGGATATATTTTATCCCCGTACTCCCACGGGAACGGGAACTATGCGGGTGAAACCGCGGGACGTCCGCTAGTCTACACTCTACACTAATAATATTATAAAGAGGAAAACTTTGTTTGTTTGTTTGTTTGGTTGTAATGAATAGGCTTAAAAACTACTGGACCGTTTTTAAAAATTCTTTCACCATTCGAAAGCTACATTATCCACGAGTAACATAGGATATATTTTATCCCCGTACTCCCACGGGAACGGGAACTATGCGGGTGAAACCGCGGGACGTCCGCTAGTATTAAGATAAAATTTATTTTGGACTACTTTCACTGCTATCGGCAGTCCCCAAATGCCCCGTATGTGTGTGTTTTTTTTTTAATGTAGCCTCTTTCACCAGTATACTCTATGGTCCTGAGATGTTGAAGCTGTGTGAAAATACCCATCGGTTGCCTCGCTTGGCGACATGTGTGGTGTCATTACCGTAACGGTACCCGCCCGGGAAAATATCCGGTTCTCCGGCTGAAGCGCTGAATTGTGATGTTAATATTAATTAGTACTCAATTACATGGCTTGGAGAAATTGTGTGAGGGTTATAGAGGATTTACCTGTTGGAAGTTGGTTTTGAAATTAGTTTATAGTTGGGTTTTGAGGTTAGGTGTTAGGTACTCACATAATTATTTGTACTAAAATATCAATAAACGATGGAGAAGTTTGGAAAAAAATGGGATAAGGCCAGAAGAATAATGATGAATGATGACTGTTAAAGTTCTCATTTGAAATTGTACCTTCAATAGTAACTATAACAACCATTTTATATTGTTTTAGAAAGACTAGTAATTAAATTTATCTGACTGCATTAAGAATATGCGCGACGCAACTTTTGAGATTGACCGGTGGTCGCTTGAATGGCATAATTGTTGATTGATTAATGTTTAAAACCTGAGAAATATGAATCACATCCAATTTAAAAAATACCCTACGTGCCTTTCTATTCCGATAACGCTCAATACGAAAAGCAGTAACTGCTAAAACATAATGCTTTCCATTTTCATAAGTTGCCCAAATTACAATTTTGAATTTTTTGCTTCGAATCTTTTGAAACTTTGAAACGAACAATGAGATCCTCAACGAACAATGAGATCCTCAAATTATAAACTGTAATCAAGGGCTTCATTCAGAAAGTGATTCTCCTGGACCCGGCTCGTATTGTTAGGAGGTTCCTTTTCGGTAGCCCTGGTGGCTTGAACCCTGTTCCTGACACCGGTAGGCTACAAATTTTTATATTTTTAAAAGTTTTTTCTTATTTATTGATTTTTGAAATATGAAGCAAGTAAACTATAAATAAATAAACGATAATATCTTGAGAATACCTGAAAATGCTCTATGTAAACTTCTTTTATTCTTCGCTGAAACCATTCGTTCAACATGATGACAACACAACGATCTCCCCGGCGCACCTAACCAAAGATCCAAAGTCCACTGTTTCCGTTGACAATTTATAACACATGATATTTTACCATGACCTCACATAAATAAATAATTTCTTCAAAAATAGATGCACGAAAAATATTAAAAAATCAAATTCGAAATTTCACATTTACATAAAGTGATGTGAAAGCAAATAAAGTCAGCGTGTTATGTCAGATTGATTTAGCCCATAGACTAACTAGATGGCTGCAAAACCTATTAAAATCAGAAAAAAAAATTGTTTTGCAAAAAGGATGCATTGTATGCTAAAACTTTACTTGAGAAGTGCTAAGTTTTTCTACAGACATTTTTTAATTTGGTTTTAGTCGCGCATTTAATTTAATTGTTCGAAGTTTCTATTAAATTGATCCAAAATAGGTAATTTGGATTGACTTAAATTATTTAATATTCTTAATTTCATACGTTGATTGATGGAGTTAGTGTATCGTTTGTGATACGAAAGGAATAATCAATGTCAGACTCTACCCTGGATTATGATAATTATAAAAAAATATAAAATAATAATAAAGTTCACTTTTCAAAGTCAAGCTTTGAGTTTGCAGACAAAAATAAAAAATATATCGAAAAACTTCTTACCTTTAGATTACGGCGCCTTAGAAGCCGCACCGTCAAACCTGAAAATAAAAACAAAAATATTAAACAAAATACTCATGACTACACAAGACAGTGCCGCATTTAAAAATCTACAGTCAATTTTATATTTTAAATAATTTTTTGCATCCTCAACTAATGATTAGTCTGCATTTGACGATAATTTAGTATTTAGGTCCGATGTTTAGGCCTGGGGGCTGCAAGCAATGGTTTTCGTGACCTAGATCTTTTTGAACATATAACCACTGTACTCAGATCTCTGACCAAATTGCTTTCGTCATAGGAGTTTAGAGATATTCAGCCTTATGTGGTCACGTTATAAGATCGCATATATTTCGTCAATTATGCACGATGGGATTCTTGAAGTATTGGTCAGTAATATCGAAATTACAACCTGTCATATTGCAGACACGATCATGAGGAACAAGAGAAGGTCATAACAAATAATGGTTACTACGAGACATGAAAAAAAAAGTAAAAACATTAATAGTTTTACATAATTATTTAAGTCGCAAAAAATGACATGATATTGATTCTACTACGTCACCTAAGACATAAATATGTAGAAACTAACAAATGTTGGTAAAAAAGTACATGAAAACTTTGGTATAAATAAAGTGGGAGCAATTATGATTTTGTCCATTAATGTCTGAGATAAAAGTAGATACTCCCATGAGATCAATAATTCAATAGATACGTAGTACAATATATACGACAAATCCGTAGTTAAGTAAGCCAAGCATAGAAATGCATTTTTGAGCCTTAAGCTCTAATGCTCTGTGCATAAGTATTTGTTTAATCATGTGTGACATGATACATGGATATGCACATATGGATGGAAAGTTTGAAGAGAAGATTGCTGGTTCAACATGTTTTGCCATATTCGGCGTACAAAATAGTTTTAAAGTACCTACTTCATTGAAAGTCACAAATGAATAAATAATTAAATCACATCACATTAGTCAAGAAATTACAAAAATCAAAATTCAATCAATTCAAATACATAATTACAGTCGATACAATAATTAAATCACATTAGTCAAGAAATTACAATAGTCAAAATTCAATCAATTCAAATACATAATTACATTCGATGCAAAAATAAAGATAAAAAAGAATAATTAAAACGATAAAATTAAAACTAAAATTGCAAATTAAATTATTAAGTCAAAATTTATTATTAAATCAAAATTATAAATTCAAAATTTGTCATTCAAAAACTCCGTAACATTGTAGTATCGCATATTAATTAGCATTTTTTTAGTTCTCTTTTGAAAGAATTAATATTCAACATCTTAAGGGAATTGGGAATTTTATTATATATTAATGGGGCCATGCATATTACACTTTTTTTGAGAAATGCTGTTTTGGCGGAGACTGATTGCACCCACGTCTATTTCTATCTGTTTTATTAATCAGAAGGGGAAACAAATTTGGATTAGTTTTTACAAATAGCGATATTTCCAATATATAAAGTGACGGAAGTATTAGAATTCTGTGTTGTATATACATTGGCTTGCAACTGTCAGTAGTTTGCAACCCAAACATGGCACGTATACAACGCTTTTGTGCTTTGAACGCAGTGTCCTTCCGAGTTGAATTGCCCCAGAAAATTATACCAAATCTTAATATTGATTCAGCCAGCCCGTAATATGCTGTAAGTAAAGTATCTGTGTTGACAGTCGGTGCCAACTTATAAAGAGCTTGACGCAGTACTAATTTTTTTACAAAGTTCATTAATGTGAGTTTTCCAATTTAATTGCTTGTCAATGATCAATCCCAAAAATCGGGCTGTTTCTACTTCTTGTATTATATTTTCTTTATATACTAAATTAAATTTTGAAAATGCATTATATTTGTTTTACTGAGATTAATTTTCAAATTATTATCATTAAGCCAGGTAATTATAGAATTCAATGACTCATTAGTAGCAGAATGGTAGTTAATCATTTTTTTGGTGCTATGGTTTGTAACATAGCACCAAAAAATATGATTAACTACTACTATTACTGTCGTCAGCGAACAATGACATGGGTTCGTTAGTTGCTTTTGGTAGATTATTAATGTAAAGTAGGAACAATGGAGGGCCTAATACACTTCCCTGGAGAACACCATATGTTATATATCGCTGACCAGAGGAGAAAATTTGTTCCCTTTTAGTTTTTATATCAAATTTTGATTTTAGGGTTACTTGTTGGCGGTCTGATAAATATGATTTTATAAACTCAAGGACATTCCCTCTTATACCATAAGCCTCGAGTTTATCTAGTAGAATATTGTGGTCAACGTAATCGAATGCTTGTGACATGTCACAATAAATACTACAAACAGGTAAAGATTTGTCAACTTGTGAAAAAACTACGCGTAAAAAGTCATAAACCGCCATATTAATGTTTTTATTTTTTCTGTAGCCTTTTCGCTCATCACGTAGGATTACATTTTGGTCTAGGTGGTGCTCGCAATGTGGATAGCCCAATTCGATGCAATACGATTATACGAGGGACGAATTATCTTTGTGTTTGGCTTGGACTATTGGCTTACCCTCAGCTTTAAGTTTTATAGTAATAATAAAGGGTGTAAAAACGAAGCCGAAAGGCATTTCTTCTCCTCGTCATTGCGATCATTTTTTGTTCTACACCATACCTGGGAACCTTCTAGTTTCGGAGATATTGGGGGCCAACGTTCCAACTTTTTGTCATTTTCTAAATGTAAGATTTTTACTTTAAACACCTAAATAACCCCCGTACTATTCAATCTACCCATCAGCACAATGTTTTGAGTACGTTACATCGAGTTTTAAGACAAAAATGACTTTTCTCCCCAAAAAACAGAGTCATATCCCAGCAATTTTTTTTGCGTAAAGTTACTTAGTTTGATGTGCAGAATGCTTAGTTGACGGCTTCGTGATGAGTCTGTTTACACCCTGCACATATAAAGGGTGTAAAAACCTCTTAACGAAGCCGAAAGGCACTTGGCCTCTCCATCATTGCGATCATTTTTTTTGTTCTACACCATACCTGGGAACCTTCTAGTTACGGAGATATTGGGGGTCAAAGTTACAACTTTTTGAAAAGTATTTTTTGTAAATACAAGTTTTATTACAAGATTTTTACTTTAAGTGCCTCCACAAACCCCGCACTATTCAATCCATCCACCAGCTCAATGCTTTGAGTGCGTTACATTGAGTTATACCCCAAAACGTGATTTTTGACCCCAAAAAAAAAAGTTGTTTCCCAGCAATAATTTTTGCGTAAAGTTACTCGTACTTAGTAGTTTGATGTACAGAATGCTTGGTTAACGGCTTTGTGATGAGGTGGTTTACACCCATAGTTTATCAAATAACAACGTCATGTTCACGCTTAAAACGTGTGATTATGTAGTAAATAAAGTAACTTGATCTGTTTTTCATTTCCAGATGGACTATCTCGGATGTAGACTGGACGGCGCAGTGATAGCAGAAAATAACGTCATTACTCGGTTCATAACACTATTTGGTGCCAGGCACCGTTGAATAGGTATTGATAAAATATCCTAATTTTAGTTATAGACGCAGTTGTAGGTCATGTTCGTTTCTAGTTTATATAATATTTGAAAAAAAAAACGATGTATTTTTACCAACTAGCACTTTGCCCGAAACTTTGTCCGCGAAAATTGAGATTGTTCGGCTAACTCACATGTTATCAATATAATTTATAGCCTACGTTACTTGGTAAAAATGTAGCTTTCTAATACTGAAAGAATTTTTAAAATCAGTTGCGAATTCTTGAGTTAAATCATTACAAAAAAAAACAAAAAATCATCTATAAACATTAGTTTAGATTAGATATTTGTAAAACCTAAAAAGCAGGGTTTTGAAAAAAATTATAAGAGGATAAAGACCAAATGATGCGATGAGGCATTACAACACAGGTAAGTGAACTTCCATAGTTGTAACAGTCAGTCACTACATTAGATCTCATCGTCGCTTATCTCTATTCCTACATTGCCGAAGTGCATACTTTTAGTGGCAGAATTTACGGCAATGCAAAAATTTCTGGCAATTTTCAAAGTTCAGGTGAGTTTCAAAATTATGAATATATTTTTTCATAACAGTACTTTGTCTAGTTGCTAATCTCTCCAGCTGCAAATCTGTCCGAATCTGTCCAGTTGCGAATCTTTCTAGTTGCGAATCTGTCCAGTTGCTCTGGAGGCGAACAGACTTACCTACTGATTATGGCAGTAACTGAAAACAGGTACTACTCGTACATATTTTTATACTGTGCCATGTGTCAATGATATGGTATTGAAATTATATCAAGTTATTATCCGATCCAGTGCAAAGTCCAGCAGTATCACGGCACCACCTGGTATCACCACGTTTTTCCCAGATACTCGTTGGGGTAGGCAAAGTGCAGTGCAATTGTATACAGTTGTTTATTTATAAGTTTAGGTTTTGGATTGTTTTACATATCGACTTTCCTTCAACGCGTGAAAGCACGTTAACCCCTTGGTCCTAGTCATTTATAGATCTTTGGCGGTCGTAAGGGTAGTCAGTGGCTCGAATCTCGAATTGTGTTACTAACTGGGTTAGAAAACAAGCATGCCTGAGAGATATTCCTCGACGGCATGTAAAGTCAAGTCCAGAAGCCCGCGGGCGTCATAAAAATCTCTGACACCAGGTAAGGCAATCACACATTAATGAATAAAGAACTGGGTTGTAGAACTAAAATAGGCAGTCGCTCCATATTAAATACTGGTGTTCAGCTGCATCCAGTAAGAATCAAAACCGACCCCAATGAAGTTGGGAAGTGGCTAGGCAGATGATATTGATATATTTATGGGAATTAAAGTGTACAAACATTTACAAAATATACTCTAAAAGTAATCGCAGTATTCACGTGCATTGCTGGAACTAAACATAATATCCTGCAACATTTAATTTTAACTCAATGCAAATACAAAACACTGAAACAATCGATCATTAGGCAAATCAATGTCGCCTTCGATACGATCAGTTCCCGAGCGAGGCTCGTGATGAACTAGTATGAACCAGGATTTCCGATGACTTAAAACTCTTTAAGCAATCAGAGCACAGTGTGCTCTATGCGTAAAGCCGTTTTTTTGACTTGGCATTGTTCTTATTCAATTAACGAATTAATCAACAAAAAGTGAGTCGAGTGGCAAGAACCTGCTTACGGATCTTGTCTGGGGAGCCAGTCTGCACGCCCATTTTGCCGTTGTCGCTTCCTATTCCGGCTATTGTTGAGCGTCCTGTCACCAACAGGCATGCGTATACGCACACATTAACACGAACGCTAGAAATTAATATAGAAATGTACTCACGCGCACGTTTCTACCGCACACATGCGTGCAATCGCGTATGGGCGACGCAACACGTACAATGAACAACGTGCGTGTACGTACTGTACTCACACTAACGCAAATCATCAATGAACTTGACGTATCGCTCAATGAATGAGGACCTTGAGTGCGGTTGTTATCGAGGCGCTAACGTTCGATATCGAGGCAATGAACTTCTGAATGAGAATAGCTATTTGATTTGTTAATGGGGGAAAATATTCCACTTATAAGTTTTTTGTTGCGTGTTTACGGAAGTGCATACTGCTTTTGACTTTTAAAGGCTAGTGCGTTACCAAAAGCTAATTGAGGACTTACTTTAAAGTTATATTCTCCTACGAAATGTACCACGTAACTTTCACTGAGTGCTATTTATTAAACTTATGTCAGTAAAGCCACACATTTTAAATTGATCAAATCGTAAATGTGTGGTTTTTTACTGACATAAGTTGTAAAAATTAGGCGAGATCAAAATCCTATTGATTCATGAGTTCGGAATCGTTGGTCTGAAAGTATGGCAAAAACGTATTGCGCGTGAGTCATTTTTGCGCCAGCAAGTGATATTATAAAGAGATCACGGCACGAGCCAAACATTTGTCATCGCGTGAACTTGCAAATATATTATAATACAATTTTCTAATACATAATTTGGTGAGTGTGTTCTTTTCAGTTTGGCAAGTGTTGGATCAAGTCGCTCTTCATCTGTTTGACTACTGCGCAGGGGCATTCCATTTAGTCTATTTCATAGAAACTTTGAGAATTTCAATATTTTGATGTTTGTTTTGGATGACTAAGCTGGAAAGCAAAATACTGAAATTATTTTATGTAGGTAAATACACGGATACTTTTTTTTTGTGGTGTTGGCAAAAATTGTATTCAGTGAGTAAACAAGCAATAAAAACACTTTTTTCGCAAATTCCATTTCATTGATAACTGCATTCCAAACTCATGAATCCAACGGCGCCAATTCCAATTCCTGAGCCCAATTCATAATTTAAAAAGTACGAACCTCACTATCTTCTTTGAATATATAATACATACCGATACTCGTATCTATGGAATAATACATCACTAAATAAGGCCGCGTGCGCAAGAGCATCGGATATGACGTAAATAAGTACCAATAGTTCCGTGAGTCGAATCCGCTGGACTTTCGCTGTTCGCACACACATACACACACACACGTATGTATGTAAGTATATATAGTACGGACAGTTATCTAAGTTAACACCTTATAAAGTATTGTAAACAGAAAAACGTCTGGCACACAGCTCTGTTTACTAACACTCCTATAGGATTTTTGACGTCATACGCTATACATTTTTGGCTATATATTTTTAGATATGAAGTCATGGAGTTTTTTGCGTACAAACCCAAATTGTAATCACCGTTAGCTTAAGGATTAAGTGTCCAGCTCAAAGTTTCATGCTCATTTTCAGTGGAGTTCATGGTGAATCGATATTGCGCACGTTAGGAGCTTTCTGCTTCGTTACGTGATGAAAATGGGTTATTGAAATCTAAACCTTACATAGACTTTGTAGATGCTTTTTTTTCAATGGTTGAGGCTAGTCAACCACGTACACGTTTGTACAAGGTGTAAACAGACGCTTCAGAAAGCCGCCAACCAAGCATTATACTTAATACATCAAGCCTACGCAAAACAGGCGTCAAGGAAGTTAGTAAGGGTTCCTTTTTTATCTTTTGAGTTATGGAACCCAAAAAATATGGCTGAAAAACGATTTTTTTAGGGTGAAAAATCACGTTTTACGGTAATGCACTCAAAACATTTTGCAGATAGATGCATTGAAAAAAAAAATGTTCTTTGACCCCCAATATATCTGTAACTAGAAGGTTCCCAGGTAAGGTCTAGAAAAAAATATCGCTATGACGGGGAGGACAAGTGCTTTTTGGGATATTTTACACCCATTAGATCATCATCTGCCTAGCCTTTTTCCAACTATGTTGGGGTCGGCTTCCAGTCTAACCGGATGCAGCTGAATACCAGTATTTTACATGGAGCGACTGCCTATCTGACCTCCACAACCACATATCTACCTGTAACGACTGCCAAAGATAGACGAATGACAGCCGGGACCAACAGCTTAACGTGCTTTCCGAGACCCAGAGGAAACTCGGTATGTAAGGGTGGTCACCCATCCACAGACCAACCTAGGCCAGCACGCCTTAACCTAAAGATCGACCCGAGCGGCTATTATTATTTTGCCACGAGCTCCTCACCATTTTACACCCATTAGATATAGAAGATAAAATCGATTATTTCACGCTTTCTGTAAAATTATAATACAGTATTTACAATCACAATGATAGTACTTACGTTACTATCTTCATTAGAATTTGCTCACATCAATGTTTTCTTTAGATAAAATTCCTAAGAAAAACGTAATGCTTCTAGGGATTTCATTGTTCTTTTTCATTGTATGTTACTTAAATTCCTATTGAAGTTCATTAATAATTATTATAAGTTGGGTACTAATCTTATACATCTACTCTAATAATATGTATAAAGAATTAAGATTTGTTTTTTTGTTAAGATTTAACTCAAGAACTACTCATCCGATTTAAAAAATTCTTTCACCATTAGAAAGCCATATCTTTACCGAGTAACATAGGCTATAAATTATATGAATTGATATTAATTTTCGCGGATGAAGTCGTGGACAAAGTGCTAGTTAAAAATACGGATGGACGCTACTGACGTAGAAAATATGCACCGGCCACACATACTATTATCATGATTACCCATATTTTCACACAAGCCTGTAACAAATACATACAATGCTGATGCATTTATTTATAAAAAAAATCGATTCGAATGGAAAGCTTTGCAAAGAAAGGTTTATAAATAAATATCGAACTGATCAATGACTACAACAAAAGGTCAAGTACATTTAGATCATACTTCAGAAGGGGTGTCTATAAATAGATAGTGTAACAATGGATAAGCAGATATTTTTACTACACATACCTACCACTTCATTGACATACTAGAGGACCAAGATATTCTAAGAAAATGTCGTAGGGTCACATACAATACCCCGGTTTTATTTTCTGGTACAGGTGCGTATAAACTGCCCTGGAAAATTCTGCGGGAATAATGTACCATTTACACAAGACGCATAAACGTCTTGTTAGTTAATCAGAACTTTGCAACGTCATAAAATCAGATTTTCCAATGAACGCAAAAAAAAACAAAAAACTGGAATTTTTTATCAAAGTTAACAAGAAAGCAGTCACACATCCGCTTAGGTTAACTATAATAGTATATCGCAAAGCGTGACCAGACATTACTGAGCGCAACGTACTAACAATGACGTCACTTTATGTATCGAAAACTCACGATATGGAGCACCCTATGAATCTAAAAAAACCAATGACGCAAAATCTTCCATTCAGAAATCACGAAGCTATTCCATTCAGTTCCGTTCCATGAAAATTATAGCGATATACATCTGAACTGAAATCCCCGGTAGACAAAAAAAGGTTAAAAAATGGCCGAATTTTTTGGCAGCACGTCATCAGAATTGGTCCAGATGACGCATTGGTCGTGACTGGAGAGAAACGACCGCATGGTGTTCCCATGAAAACGTTGTCTAGGATGTACCCTAGACTTAAATGATCTAAATGTTCCTTGAAAACGAATGTCTCATCTTCTCGCGGGATATGTCCTTGAAAATGTTTAATCAGACGAACATTTTAATTCACCAAAGCGCACTAGGACCGCGTGGTGGATCATTGCTTGTGTCTCATTAGTCATAATTATCCTCATATACAGCAGATTAACCTAGAAAGCGGTTCATTTTAGGAGTCAATTGAAGATACGCAAATTAGTTGCACGCGTTATCGACGTTTATTTCTCTACCATGGACGAACCATGCACTTGTACATAGTAGAAGGATATTATGAACTGTAGTATCATCATTCTCTATTTTTCGTCATCTTCCTTTTCTTTTGTTTGGTCTTTCTCCACTCACCTATACCCATTCACACTCATACTCAAAACTTTTCTCACGACATTTTCCATATACGTCCGTATCACGTGCTCGTGGGTAACACGATAACGAGGGAAACGGATAACGGTATCAGTGGATACGACTCGCTGTGATCCGTGGCTAACCTGATCTGATACTGTGATCGGTGGAGACAAACCCCATACTACGACAACCGATTACCACACAACTTTTCATGTAATTTCATGAAGGTTAAAACCTTTTCAAATCTAGCAATTTTGTTCTAGTTAGTAACTAAGGATGATTTGGATAGAAATAAGGCGACAGCGCAGATGACGAGTAGTAGAGAAGTTTGGAAAAAGAAGACAGCATGTCTTCTTCGCCTACGCCGAGCCCAAAAAATAATTAAATTGGAATAAAGGCCGGAAAATTATTATGAACCTAATTATTTTGTTCAATGTATTGTTGTAACTACTGCTCAGTATTTGCATCACCCTAGCTCACCGGTTTGTCGTCGCCAACCCAAAATAGACACCCCGTTGACCCCACCAGTAAGGTAGGGTAGTGGGGTCAACGAAACGACAGTTTTGATTTTTCCCGTTGGCCCCACCAGTGAGGCGAAGCAGTCGGGTCAGCGGGAATACACCCGTAACCGTATCGACACAGTTTCGCCGGGTTGACGATGTGCTAGGTGTAACCCACTGTGCGTTGATCTTAATATTTAGGTACAATTGCGCCATTAACACAATAATGCAGTAATTACTTCAGTTAACATAGTGAACCCCATTAGTTAACTCCATTAGTTGATGCGATTTGGATAATTACTAATTTCAAAACATCAGTAATACTTCATGGCTAGTAACTAAGTAATTGAAAGTAATTGAAATAAGTAATAGTAATTACATAAGTAATTGAAATCATTTAATGATTTCAATTTAACAAAGGGGTAAGTAGTGCTGTTATCGTATCGGCCAAACTCTCGAAAGTGAAATCTTAGCAAAATAATAATGCTTTTACTTATATTCCTCACTAGTTTCTGCCCGCGACTTCGTACGCGGATCCTGTTGCTTTTGCCAGCGACACCGGGTTCGTCAAAATCGAAGATCTGAAACGTCTAATTCTAAGAGCCCGGGGACGGCAAAATAACGGATCTTTCCCACCTGAGCAACACGTACCGTTTGTTTCTTTTTGCCATTTAACAGCTTCACAAAAAGTAAAATTTTTAACCATACCTCCGATGGCGGAATATGTGACGTATTCAATCATAGGAATATACGTGAATGAACTCCGTTTCTTATCAACCCAAGGAAGGTCGTCATGCCCTACGGCTATATCTTGAGACACCCGATTCTTCAGATGTTATCGACATTCTGTTCAGAGAATGTCGAAATCTTCGCGTTCTTCTTCCGTCTCAACATGCCGTACTCCAGCAATTCTTTCTCTCTCACATTCTAACTGAATATGAATATTTTGTTGTGTGCGTGTCTGGGGCAATGTATGATAATCTCGAGCAGCAGTTAGTCGCGCATCACGTTCATCACTCGTTTCAAAAGACCTGTTAGTAGATGTGCGAATACGCTGAGAACTCAAGCGTGATTCTATATCGGTAAACGTTTCCAATTATATATACAGACACAGCTTTTTTACTCTTTTATTATATGTATAGATTTAGGAGGCTCCAGACCTCCAGGAAGTAGTGGGCGCCCTATTCTAAGCCTCAACAAGGCTACTTATTACGGTTATACTCTCCCGAAGACGTGATATAAAAACACACTTTTAGATGGAGGTTTACCTTTCAAATTATTTATTCAACCAGAATTAGTGTGTCGCCCTCATATTATTAACTCCTACGTCCGATCCAAAACTGTACTTGACATGCGGACATGTGCAGAAAAATCTATCATTATATCTTAGATTTAAGGCTAGTAGTACACACTCAAAGAGACGGAGTATCTAGGAATGCAACGCAGTATCTACAGAAGCGAGATATTTATTTAGTTCATATCATCGTAAATGCTTGTCTAATGATATCATTGTTAAGCCAATTAAACCCTGTGCCAATGAAACCGTATTCAGATCAGATCAGGTTTGAGTCACGCGTGCCAATGTTACATTATAATTATTTGTTTTTGTATGTTTGTTCGGTCGCGTGGTGAATGTGAAGGTCACTTTCTAATGATTCACCGACTATGTTATGCGGAATGTTATGACACGATGTATAGAAGCTAGAACTACACGCGAACTCCACGTGGGTAAATGCACGCATGTATTCGGAATTTCGGACACTCAGTTTTAGACGATCACTGAACTTTTGGCACAAGCGCAAAAATTGTTACAGGGCCAATTTTCTTCCCCTTGTTCTACCGTTTTGCTTTAGCTAAGGAAGGAAACTACATATTATAATATATTTTCTTAAGAAAAATAGTCCATCTTTTGAACCATTTAGGGTCGATTTTTTAGACAGTACAGTAAGTGCAGGTCTTTCCAGAAGATTTGAAAATCGTCGACGTTGTAATAATAGTCTCCATTATTTTCGTTCCAGTTATGAAATAAAGTCAACCACGAAAGACATCAAAATGAGGAAGACAAACGAAATAAGGAAGACGATGCTTTGCACTTCACTTGCATGCAAGACCCTGAAATTTGATGTAGACTAAGTGATAAGTCCTGTACCACAAAGTGCAAATTGACAATACACCAAGGTTAAAAGTACACTCGATGCTAAAGAAAATCCCAGAGCTTGCAAAAAATCTATTTCTGAACATAATAATGGTATATACTGTTTATAGTGACAATTTAATTGCAATTACACATAATTATTTCCTTGACAGTGTCGTTTCGCATTTCTATAAACTTTCCAAGTGCAACCTTACGGGGTTTTGCGAAGGACACGACCTTAAAAGGGAACAAGGAAAACCCGAAGAAAAAAGTACCCGAATTATGAAAGAATGTTGAACGAACTTTCATATCCGTTCAAAAAATTGTTCTTACGAGTACACTACTTGGAAAATGTATGTACACACGATGACTTATTAAGAGGGAACAGAGGCTGCAATTCTCAATACTGAAATGTATTACCCTTTTTTCTTCCTGAATAATGCCTATAGATTTTTTTTTAAATATAGAAAAGAACAGACCTTAAATTATATTATTTTTCAGCAAAATAATATTTATTTTAAGATTTTCTGAAATAACACCTACCACTGCTTGTATCTGCATTACCTAAGGGTTGACTGGTAGAAAATGTCCATAGCATAAGTCCGCCTCTGTACTTTGTGCATGAAGTCTACACTAATCTACATCTACACTGATATTATAAAGAGGAAAAAAATTTATTTTTGTGTGTATGTTTGTAATGAATAAACTCAAAAACTCTTGTGCTGATTTCAAAAATTCTTTCACCATTGGAAAGCTACAGTCACGCTGAGTACAATAGGCTCAACTACGCGGATGAAACCACGTGACGTCCGCTAGTGTTAAATAAATAAATAAGTAAGTAAAGAAAAGATACCGTCAACATTTGTGTGATATAATTGGTCTGAGCTGCAGCTGTTCACTAACGCACTCTACAGCGGCGGGTTTGTTGCAGCGCGACGGCAACAGGATCTTCAAATACCTATTTTCAAACTCCTCGCAGGCCTTGTTCCCTCTTAAGCTATAGAACCCAGTGAAAGCTGACCTCTCATGGCACTAAAAGCCTATATCGATGCCAGATCAAGTAAAACTGGAAATGCATAGCTTGATATTTTGTGTGTACGTGCAAATAAAGTTAGTCAAAGCTCGAAGTTCTAATAAGGCTTTATGAGTTGCTCTCAAAATATTTTTTATGACTTTTGGAATTCCCTGCTCTGAGTAATTTAGGACATTCTTGAACCCCTTCTCTGGGCTCATCTAAACGGTTTGCGGTCGAAAGTCTACACTGACGCAGCTTCCGATGAATCAGGGAAGGTGATATTGTCGCCTTTTACTTATTGCATGTTTAACTAATGACACCATGTTAGAAAGCTCTGACTGGGAAAGCAGTGAGTGTTCCTGCCGCTATATCAGATGGGTTTAATGATGTAACGAACGGATCATATGGTACTGTGTAATGGTTACTAATATAGATATAGTAAGAGCAGTAGATGAAATAATTATTGTAGTAATAATGAATTATTCATGAAGTCGTCCTGCCTTCCTATGAATATTTATTTGCTGTATAATTACAATCATGATCTGGTGGTCATGGTTTTTGCTATTTTTTTCTTTCTTTTGCCTAAATTGTCCCACTGCTGGGCAGGGGCCTCCCCCATTGCCTTCCACTCTTCTCTCCGTGAGGTTTTCTCTAGTTTATCTCGCACAAACGCCATTAAGTCGTCAAAAGTATTATTGTATCCCCTTTCTCAACCATAAGTCAATTATAATTCTGTTTCTAACTGACCTTACACGTTACAAAATTAAATGTTTAATACTTTATTTGCTTAAGGCGCTACCCCAGGCAAAATTAGCAACTCTATTTGTGGTGATTCAAACTTCGTTTGAAATACTATTAGAATAAAGTTCTAATCAGCTTGCACTACAAAGTGGTTTTTACGTCAGTCACTGCGGGTCGAATAGTGCGAAATTAGTGATTTTTATTCTTTATAAAATCAAATTTCCGTCTTTTGAAAAAAAAAAAACTAGCATTATGTTCATTATTAAATTGTCTATCCATTAGTATAAGAAGCAAATCAAAATAATGTTAACTTTACGAGAAGAAGCATGTTATAAATATTTTTTTCTCATTTTTGTGGTTTCATTGTGAGGGGATTTATTACACATTATGAGACTTAAAATAAAAAATAAAACTACCACTTTGCAGTCTAAGAATATGTAGAAATTTAATGTATTTTTATTACTTGGTATTTCTTTTGGATAAAGAGGAGTTGGCTCCAAAAAACTGCACAAAAAACGGCTTTTGCTTGGGGTAGCGCCTTAAGGAAAACAATTACTGATAACATTACAGCAACACCGTAACAGCAGATTAAAAGAGTTACATTTTCCTTATAGCAAAGTAAGATATTTACAATAGCCTTATATTTTAGGAAACTGTGAATCAGAATTCTCATTAACACTTGCATTGCATAGGATTTATCTGAACTAATCTGAATAAAGAATAACGCAAACCCATGACGTACACGTTCGAAGTTTATTCTCAGATAATATACACCCGTGGGTCCAGGTCCTGTACATTTTGCTTTGTCACGATATGAAGACTGCGGTCATTCATGACGTCTGTACTCCGTCATAGTAACTACGAATAACCGGAATAGGAAATACAATGCATTTTTTCTGTGGTTTAAATATCACGACGAAAATAGGATTTTTCGTTACTTTGTTGGTCAGTCATCAAGTTCTTGTTAATTGATTGGATTTTAGGTCCGTGTCAGAGGTTACGCATCATCCTGGATGACGTTTTGCGTGGGATGTTTTTGAGGTGGTACACGCAAATAAGGCGTGGAACAGTATAGAGAAACTAGCTTCTGCCCGCAACTTCGTTCGCGTGAAGTTTTGATATCGCAACGTATCGCCTGCTCAACGGAAGCTTTTTTCCCGCTTGCAACATTTCTTATTGCTGCTCCGCTCCTATTGGTCATAGCGTGATGTTATATATACCTAGCCTGCTTCCTCGATAAATAGACTATCCAACGCAAAAAGAATTTTTCAATTCGAGCCGGTAGTTCCTGAGATTAGCTCGATAAACCACACAAACAAACAACTCTTCTGCTTTATAATATTAGTTTAGAAGTATAGATGGGCTAGTTTCCACCGTCAATAAATTGCAAATCCATTTAGTCCGCCAGGTAGAGTGTTGGAAAATAATGGACACAATTTTTTTTTGTCCTTGTACATACATATTATATGAATATTGACAAAGATAAAGCACATCAAAACTCGGGAGTGGGGGTTCATGACGGCAGAACGCACTAAAAATTGTACCAAACGGTGACGTATTGAGAATTTTAAAAGTGTCGTATCTTCGTCAATTTTGGTTTACGTAACAAAAGAAAAAGACGGGTCAAATATTTTTTTGATAATCTAACTGACGGAATGCCTAATTAGAATTTTGAATATTGTGATTATTTGAACACGTTGCCAATTAAATAGTAGTTATAGAAAACAGATAAAAGGAAAATTAAAATTAGGAATTACTGAAGAACGCATCACCCCTGTGATCTCTAAAGTAAGGTAGTGTACCTATATTATGTAATAGACCATCATATCAGCTCGGAATCACCCTTTGCTGGGTATAGCCTCCCCTTCTTCTGCCACACTTTCCCGTTCAGCGCGTCCTTTATTCATCTGTTTCCCGCAACTTTGACGATATCGTTGACTCAACGAACTCCTATTATAGTTTCTTTGGACTGACCTGGCCCGGCCTTTGTTTGACAGAGTGCGGACTCGGTCAAACAAGGCCTTGCTCCATCGGTAATCACCCCATCTAGACAGATTTGTCCTGCCCATTTTGGCAGTTACGTATGTTTATTATGACTAAACCACGATTACCACCAACGACTATCTAAAGGGTGTAAAACACCTCTTATCGAAGCCGAAAAACACTTGTTCTCCCCGTCATTGTGATCATTTTTTGGTATACACCATACCTGGGAACCTTCTAGTTATGGAGATATTGGGGGTCAAAGTTCCAACCTTTTGACAAGTTTTTTTTTAATACTCCACCACAACGACCCCCGTTCTATTACATTCATCCACCAGCACTATGTTTTAAGTGCGTTACATGGAGTTCTACTACAAAACATGATTTCAACACTCGAATGTTTTTCACCCCCAAAAAAAAAAGTTGTTTCCCAGCAATAATTTTTGCGTCAAGTTACTTAGTTGGATGTACAGAATGCTTGGTGGACGGCTTCGTGATGAAGTTGTTTACACCTTGTATTTATGGCATATTACTCTGCCAATAGTATAAACGTAGAAACCTAACCGTTTCCAATTATGTATATTATAAGAACAAACATTGGCGCAAAAAAATAGAAAAACTTTCAGTTTACTTCTATTTCCATTTTTGTTAACATAACAGACCTTTACCTATTTATAAACAATAGTAAGTATTTCCGTCTACATAATGTTCAATTGAATACAGATCTGCATGATGTGCCCTACTGTGTTTCAATAGTGTCAATCGAACTTCTATTAGAAATCATACAAATTTTAATAATTACTGCACTTACAGTTTGCACCAAAGCGTGCAGCAATCCAACATCATCATGATCATCAGCCTATTAATGTTCCCACTGCTGGGTCACAGGCCTCCTCTATATGAGAGGGAATGGGCTATAATCCACCACGCGGGCCCAGCGCGGATTGGTAAATGTCACATGTCTTCGAATTTTTAGTTCTAGGACATGCCGGCTTGCTCACGATGTTTTCCTTTACCGTTTTGAGAGCAGTGATGATGAAATAAATTACACAAAGTAATGCGCCTGCCTGGGTTCAAACCTACGAATTCTTGTTCCTAAGTCGGGGCCGCTACCACTGGGCCACCGCTGCTATCCAACAGCATAAAATGAACGAAACAATTGTACTTATTTAAGCGTAGCTTTACTATTATATTCGTAAACATATCTAAATCCGCTTCCTGAGCAATCAGGGCGTTTAGTAGATTCAACACCTGGCTTGTGGGCGCTTAACGAGCAGTTTGGGTACGCACAGATAGTAAATAGATAAGACAACTACTCTAGAAATAATAATTCATTCATCACTGTCATCTCAGCTGAAAGATGTCCACTGCTGGACACACGTCTTCCCCAAGTGTCGGCACATTGACCGATCCCGTGCGACTCACATCCAGCGGATCCCCGCAATTCAATCCTTATTTTTTAAGTTGGGTTTGAAGCATAAAATACACCCTACCTAAAGAGTCCTATGCAAGGCATCACGGGATTTTACGTCATGACAAAAAGGCCTCCGAGAAGATCTTGCAAAAAGGTTACAAATGCAACATATTTTAAGCGAAGACGTAATTCTAACAGACTACTATGCAATTAAACGTAGGTATTTGGTTTCCACACGAGCCCCTTGTTTCTGCAGTTAGTCACAAATTACATAAATATTTGTCACCTTTGCAAGTCATGACTTCATCTTAGCAGATCTGCGTGCCATTTTCACGTAGACATTTTGTGGCTTGAAATTATTTTGCAATATCTAGGTTCTTTTATGATACTTGGTTAATATGGCTTCAAAGAACGATTTTTAAATTATTACATACTTACACACTGTACATTTAAACTCACGCCTTAGGCCTGAATTCTTATCGCGCTAACGGTCGGTCGCGCAGGGTCGGTCGCGTATATGCATTGTGTTCCATACTGCGACGCGCCGTCAGCGGCGATAGACAGTCATATTTTGTTCTCGATGGCGTCACCACCGACCGTACGCGACCGACCGACAGCATGACAAGAATTCCGGCCTTAGACCCACGGAAGTAGGCAGATACGCCTATAGAAAACGCCGCGATGTACTGCGATCCTTGCAAACTTTTTT
Source organism: Xestia ashworthii (assembly GCA_950022955.1). Lineage (NCBI taxonomy): Eukaryota > Metazoa > Arthropoda > Insecta > Lepidoptera > Noctuidae > Xestia > Xestia ashworthii. The sequence continues at coordinate 6,905,906 of OX465559.1, read as the reverse complement.
CGTCGCGTCCACATTCATATACGTGGACATACACGCACGACAGTTGCAAATCAACGCACCTGATCATTCTAAAGAACTTCACTAGTATAGTTTGAATTCATCAGTGAAGTTTGATTTATTTTGGTCGCAAACCCTGACTGCAATGTGTTCACGAATGTTTGGTCATAATTAAATGTTTTTTTTTATTTATGTGTGTAACTCGACTGTCACGACTACAATTACATAAGTATTCATTTTCCTAGTTTGATTTGCTAACATATATACATACGTACTCGTATTATTTTCGGGTAAAGTGTTATTGAGTTTTTTCATCAGGAGTTTCTCAGTAAAAGTCAAGGATTCTGGATCTGTGCCCAGTTTATAGAAATAGGCTCGCTCTCTTTACTTGGGATTTAAACATGACTGGTGTATTAGTGGGTACACCTCTGCCTAACTTTTCGGAGATTATAAGCGTGATGTTACGAGTACGTTGTGTTCCGGAACGTGCGTCGTTCATACAATCGTAATACCAAAATAATTTGTAAATCAAACATATTCTTAAGAAAATATGTATTTATTTCGATTGGATTACATAATATCTAGGTTCCCAAATATATATTTTGAAAGGACAATGATATAAAGACGAGATAATTATGAGGAATTTGAACATTACTATAGAAAACTTATTTTTCTCTATCTCTTGTTTAAATCAATATACATTCAAAATATATATTTGGGAACCTAGATATTATGTAATCCGATCGAAATAAAACACACTACCTTAAGAATATGTATGATTTACAAATTATTTTGGTATTACGTTTGTATGAAATATGCATGATCCGCCGGGCTCTTAAACTGCAGGTAACTCTATTTATTTATTTAAATACTGGACCGGAAAAATGTTTATTTTTCCTCGTTATTCACTAAGTTATAAAATCATTTATCATCTTCATCGCTACATAACTTCGTTATGTAATAAATAACCAGTTTGTAACGGCTACTGACATATTTAATAGAAATTTAACCAGTTGGCTGTGTAACAGATGTTTTTTTTTCAATAGATGATTATTTAAATGATTAATAAACATACATGATGCATCAATTAGTGATGACTAATTTAAATTATAATTGTAGAAATCTAATTAATTTATTGATTTTAATGTTCCTAATTAATATTAACGAAGCAAGACTGTAAATTCTATTATGACTATGATGTGTATGACCAATGATTGCATGTACCTACCAGAAATATTTGCACGACTAATAATAATATGTCGAATATAGTGAGACCAAAATTATTTTACCATGTATTGTAAACACCTATATTCTGTCAAATAAATAAAGGAGACAATTTTTCTTGTTCGGGGACTAGGCCACCCACATAAATTATAGCATATAATCATGAAACTTACATTGATTTGTTCCTTATAACCTCTAGATTCCAGTGGTTAAATTAGCTAAGCATTGTCTAAACGGAATAAATGCGAAAAATCTGCAAAAAAACTTACGAAAATCAAAATAAACAGAAAAAGTAAATGTCAAAATAATGAAGTTGTCTGTCAATCACTAAAAAAGTGGGTTCATAACGTTCCGGGCCACGTTGATTGTTTAAACCATCTATGCGATTTTAGTGTAAACCTTTAAAAATAGCATTAAAAATGCTCACAGTTTAATAATATTTTTTTTTATATTCTTTCTGATTCTATAATAATTATAGCAAATATGATTACCAACGGGTAGGTACCGTACTTTTTTTAGTAAACAGAAAAAAAACGCCCCTATTCACGTAAGTATTTGCTGTCAAATGACATTGACCAAAACAGGAATGATTTGACTCGCAATAAAATATCATAACATAGCTTATTTTTTATGATTTTAAGATTTCGTTTTCAATTCTACGTAATATTTCGTTTACTACCATAGTAAAATGGTTACGTTTTTTTGGTGTTATTATGAATAATAAATGCAACGAACAGGTGGGCCCAAAAAAAACTATCTCCTTTTGAAATAACATTTGTATCATAACAATTATTATTATGTAGTTTTTTTTTTTCCTCGACAAATGCAAATCACTGGAGTACAATGTGTGTGTATGATGTAAAAATCTTTACAGATCCTTTTTAGGGGTTCCGTATCTCAAAAGGTAAAGAAAGAACCCTTATAAGATCACTTTATTGTCCGTCTGTTTGTCTTTCTGTCCGTCTGTCACCACCGATTTTCTCAAGAACGGGTGGACCTAGCAAATTGACATTTATACGACATATTGAGGTCTATAGTCCCTATTAGATGTACAAAATCAAGGTCCTGAGTCAACACGATAAAACGAAATGGGCAAATTTAGATTTTCGCGAAAACTTTTTTACTTTTTTGCTTATTTTTAGGAATTTTCATAATGTATGGATATGTTTTAGGTCACTTATCCGGTAAATAGTTTCTTAATGTTATGCAGTATTGATTTATTTATTTAGGAGGCAGATTATAAGATCAAGCCTATAATTCCCGCAGGGTACGGTAGAGATCCTGCCGGGGCTGCGGGCCGGACTGTTTGAAAGAGATACCGTGGCCCCGGAACATAAAGGGCGAGGAAGGAACATGGATGGTTTTTAGTCAGTAAAAGTCTGACACTCCCTCCCGCTCCGACCAGAGTGGGAGAACTCATTTGATGATTTCCCATCCCAAAAAAAAAAGGGTAAGGTAGAGATGTAGGTACATACATAATAGTACCCCCACATTTCGAAAGTTACGTTTAAGTCCCATGTAGGTTATAGAGGGCGAGCCTATTGCCATCATCCAGGCGCAAATCCAGACTCTGTGGTTGCTACGAGATATTCGTGATGGAAAAACCCAATAACACTTTGTCCGACCCGGGAATCGAACTCAGGACCTCAAGCTCCCTACCGGGGTTGCGGGCCTGTTCGAAAGAGATACCGCGGCCCCGGAACGTAAAGGGCGAGGAAGGAACATGGATGGGTTTCAGTTATATGTTCTGTGGGTTTTAGTCAGTAAAAGTCTGACACTCCCTCCCGCTCCGCCCAGAGTGGGAGAAGTTATTTGATGATGACCTCGAGCTCAGCAGATTGCACTTTGTGACCTTTAGACACAGAAGTCAAATCATATCCATTGGATGTGGCTTACATATTGCAAAACAAACCCTAAACATCGAAGCATTTCATATTCCTAACAACATTTTTGAACCGCACCTTGAAACACTATCTTTACTAAAATTTAAATATCCGAAAACGTAATTTATCATCTAAAATCTGCAAATATTCTATTACAGTAGTGCCGTCAAAAAATATCGCGTTACAAACCGGCTTACGTTCTCATTCAGAATGAGAGATGAATGAATGACTCAAGTCACTTGAGTCAGACAAACGGACTTCGGACCCATCACGTGTTAGTGTTTACCTATAGTATGGTCGATGACCAATGTTAGGGAGTGCACGTTTGCCGACGTCGCGTCGGTCCGAAGATGGGTGGCCAAATTGAACATCCATCACATGGAATCCGACATTAACATAAAAAACCGGCCAAGTGCGAGTCGGACTCACATGAAAGGTTCCGTATCATCGTAGTAGAGGAGACCCCTTTAATTTTTAATTTATTTGTTGTTTTATTTGTTACGACCCGAATGGCGTAGTGGTAGTGACGCTGCCTTACATTCTTAGGGTCCTGGGTTCGAATCCCGGTAGGAGCAAATGTTTGTGTGATGAGCATGGACATTTGTTTCCGAGTCATGGATGTTTATATGTATAATAAGTATGTATTTACAAACAAAAAAGTATATATGTAGTATATCAACTATCTAGTGTCCACGACACAAGCTTTGCTTAGTGTGGCACTAGGTGGCGCTGTGTGTTAATGTCCAGCGATATTATTATTATTATTTATTATTATATATCGCCAACAGAAATACACACTCTGTGAAAATGTCAGCTGTCTACCTATGACGATCATGACAGACGGACGGACAGCGGAGGCTTAGTAACAGGGTCTAATTGGTTACCCTTGGGAAACCACGGCGACGAAACTGATGATGAATTTGAGGAATAGGCACGATAGTCTTGGGGATAGACTGGATGAGGCTGGCGGAGATTCTAGTGCTGTTCTGGTGCGAAAAAGAGGTCTAAGTATAGTTAGGTTCAACCTCAATGGCGGCTCGGAAGTTAGCTGCGAGTGACGGTCTACGCAGGTATAACGGTTCAAAGTTTACGGTGCCTAGGAACATCTAACGTAAAAGTGCTCAAAACACAATGTTACGTATCAGCGGGACACAGAGGACGCATCGTCTTGACTGTATAATGCGCAGACCGTCACTCGCAGCTAACTTCCGAACCGCCATTAAGTCCCGTATTACAGAACATCGCTCAATACTCAAGCATTGCTTAAAACTAGATTCAAGTCATTTGATTGGTTGAAACTATTTTTAAGTAACGCTTGAGTCTTGGTAGACGTTCTGTAATACGGGCCTAAGTTTGAACCGCACTATACAACTTCTGATTACAGTAAGCTAAGACGATTGATAAGGAATCATCATCTACCTAGCCTTTTCCCAACTATGTTGGGGTTGGCTTCCAGTCTAACCGGATGCAGCTGAATACCAGTATTTTACATGGAGTGACTGCCTATCTGACCTCAACAACCCAGTTAATACTGGGTAATACGATACCACTTGGTAAGACTGGTGTCAGACTTTTAGGGCCACGATTGATAAGGAATAAGGCTCTTAATATTTTTTTTGGTGAAAGATACTAAGAGAAAAACAATTATACACACCTCCAAGTGAATATAAATCAAGCAAGGATACTAAACAACAACATTGAATTGAGTGAAATTGCCATGCAGCATGTGGCGAGATCATTTGTGGCATTCTAGATTGTCATTGGTATTAAACACTAATTTCAATGAATAATTTAAAATTACAGTAAAATGTCTACACACTACTAAGGTGTCTAGTAAAGGTGCGTAGTACTAGTGTGAGAATAATACCAGAATGTCAGAAAGTCATTTTCAAGCAATCGTTTTTGAGTAAAGTTCCGTAGTTTGATGTACGTATTTGATGTAATGCTTAGTTGACGGCTTCTTATGGGGCCGGCGGAGCATGAGTTTTTCATATAAACGTAATACCAAAATAATATGAAAATCAAACATATTCTTAAGGTAGTGTGTATTTATTTCGATTGGATTATAGAATATCTATGTTCCCAAATATATATTTTGAAAGGACAATTATATAAAGACGAGATATGGGGAATTTAAATTTTCTTTATAACTCTTGTTTAAATTAGTGTCTATTCAAAATAAGTATTTGGGAACCTAGATATTCTGTAATCCAATCGAAATAAATACACACTACCTTAAGAATATGTTTGATTTACAAATTATTTTGGTATTACGTTTGTATGAACTTCGCATGCTCCGCAGGCCTCTTAAAGAGCTCTTTTACACATTGCATAGGAACACTACACGCTTCTAATTTATCAATCACCATACCATACCAATGATTCTTTACTTGACGTATGCTTCTGAAAACCTGACCCATTCATAGTTTCAGTAGCATCCTGAATGAACTAGTAAATTACTATAATATGGGAAAACCAACCTTACGATATGATTCGCGATACATCACCATAAGTAGCTCATTGTACCGTCACGGTTGTTTGAACAATTAAACATACGATGATGATATGACGTATGACTAAGCAGTACTTTACTGATTTTTGTGTTAAAACTGGGTTTCCCTGATGAAATCATTGATTACATGGATCATTTTGGGGTTAACTTTTGTTTATTTGGTGTTCTTTTTTCAATAGTAAGTGATTTTTTTTTTCAAAAATCTTGCGCTACACTAGGAATTTCTTATAAAAGTACTTAACTATACTTAACACTTTCGAAAAAAAAAAACAAGTACTTATGTCTATTATTTACTTTTTTTTCTACTAGTAGTTTTTAAGGACAATGTTACCAACAAATACCAACAATTGGGCCCACAAATATTTAACTTACTACAAAAACTTTTTATTTCGTATTTTTTTTATGTTACGTTCTCATTTGAGTTTTTTAATAATTCTGTGATGGGATTATGTTTTTTTACCTGCATGGGAAACCATTATGGAAAAATGCATAATAGGCTTGTTTCCACCATCAATAAATTGCAAATCTATTTAGTCCGTCAATTAGAGTATTGGAAAATAATGGACACGTATTTTTTGTTTTTGTAAATCAACGAATATTGACAAAGATAAAACGCATCAAAACTCGGAGTGGGGGCTCGTGACGTCACTGTTCGGTATCAACTCACTAAGAATGATACCGAACAGTGACGTATTGGGAATTTTAAAAGCGTCGTATCTTCGTCAATTTTGGTTTATGTGACAAAAGAAAAAATACGGGTCAAATATTTTTTGATAATCTAAGTGACGGACTAATTAGATATTTTCAGTTAACAAGCCTATTCTTTGATGCATTACATCCTAATTAACAGACACGGTTAAAAACCACATAAACGCTAATACGAGTAAGTTGTTCTTATTATTGAATGAAACCTACGTAAAAAAAAACGTGAAGAGCATGAATGAATGACATAACCTAGCTCATTCATACAAACTGATAACGACGATGATGTTTTCCTCATCCCATTTAATTGAATAGTAGTATTGTTTATGTTCCCAATGGTAATATTGTAAATTTCTAACTAATTGCACGACTATAGTTGGAAATTTACAATAATTTTACTATTATGAAATGGTAAGCAAACTTTTAAACTATGCCCCACAAAACTTTGTGAGTCTCATACATCGTACTTAAACTAAATATTATATTTATATAACTACACTTAACAATTTTCTATTATTTTACCAAGACCTACTTGTAGCTGCATCTGGTCAGTTGGAGGCAAGGTAAGACTGGAAACTGGGTTAGTTTCCAGTACAATGCAATATATTATGTAGTTATAAAAATCCAAGAGTTGAATATTGTGTATTTATTTATTGGCATTTTTTTGTATTCGAAAAAAAAATACATTAAAGCTTTACAAAAAAAACTAGTTAAAATGAGCATTTCAAATAAAAGTGAATCGTTGTATTATAACTAGTGCACCACTAACTACCCCCTTTTTATTTTAAGTTCGTAAAGTCCATTCAGAGGTTTGTAACATATCGCTATTAGCAATAAAACCGCCGATATTGCGTTCATATTTAAATTCACTGTTTTAATAAGCTATCACGGTTTACAACTAAACTTAAAATATCACTTACGGGATATTTCCGTGATTATTATTTTTATTGAGGTCCCGAAACCCTCAATAAAATAAAAATAAAAATCACGGAAGTTATCCCGTAAGTGACATTATT